>JAJOZX010002674.1:0-450000 GCA_023014485.1 Bathynomus jamesi | reverse complement strand
CTACCACACAACGGACACTATCATAAAGTTGGTAGTTAAATTTTCTTATAAATCCTTTGTTCACTTTGGTCAAATTTATTTTTGGGGTAGGCTTTCCATTGCGTATTAGAAGCTTTTTTTCATCAAAAGTGAGCGTTTGAAATGGTTTCGTTTTCAATTCATGAATTATATCAAAATCTGGATCGTCAGCCATTGCTAAAGCGGTAATTTATCATCTAAATAAATAATTTATACAATTAGTCACTTACACAAATATTTGCATCACTGTACGTAAAAGATAAAAAGTTAATACGCTATCAACAAAGATTAATCACAAATTCACAACTTATCATTAAGCCTGAGGTAAAACTAAGTTGGAAAATTAAACAAATGCGCTAATTGGTAACTCTACAATCGAAAATGATGCCACTTTTTGCAGATTTGATTTTCAAACTACAGTCACCATGCAATTATAGTTCTTATAAATAAAAGCATAAGATTCTTTTTCCATTGTTTTATTATTCGTGAAATCACTACTCAGATTGATTACGCCGTCAGAATGTGATATCATTAAAACATGTTAATTTATTCATTTTCATGTAGAATATTACTAATATTAATGCACTTTTACATTCATAAATACAATTTTAATAAATGCATTCCAAAAATGTGAAAAATAACGGAGAAAGTAATTGTTATTTGAACTACTTGTACATAAAGGTCAATATTGCTCGTCCTTTGGCTCGGGTTACGCCTTTGTTTTCTATTTCGAATCGGTGATTTTTACTCCTGTGGAAAATAAATACTGTATTCAGTTTAGATTTTAAATAAATTCATAAAAAAAATCTTTAAGCTATTTTTAATGAAAACCTAAACTGAATATTTATAAAAAAATCGACTAGAACACATTTAAATGATGAACTTAAATAATAATTGCCATCAAGAGATTAAATAATAAATAATAATTTTAACTTTATTTTTTTAACTTAAATAATAATTTTAAATTCATTGAGTATTTTATTTACGCATGCATTGCATGCATTGCATTCATTAAGAAGCCGCCCCTGATATATATATATATATATTATATATATATATATATGTGTGTGTGTACACACACACACACATATATATATATATATATATATATATATATATATATTTGTATAATATATATAGTATATAGGTATATATATATGTATATATTTATATATATATATATATATATATATATATATATATATATATATATAAATTGGCTAAAAGTGGTTGCGAGGCAGGAAACAGAGGGTGGTCGTTGATGGAGCGGAGTCGTGTTGGGCTAATGTAGCGAGTGGCGTTCCTCAGGGTTCTGTATTGGGCCCCTTGCTTTTTCTTATATATATTAACGATTTAGATGTCGGCCTAGTCAGTACAGTTTCAAAGTTTGCGGATGACACGAAGCTGGGTGGTAGGGCGATTAATGACGAAGATAGAGGTAAAATTCAGGAAGATCTGAATAAAATCGTTGATTGGTCAGTCACATGGCAAATGAGATTTAACGTGGATAAGTGCAAAATTTTGCATATAGGTTCGCGTAACGGTAATTTTGCGTATAGTATGTCAGGGAAAGATTTAACAAGCGTAGAGCAGGAAAAAGATTTAGGAGTTATAGTCACTGGTGA
Organism: Bathynomus jamesi; assembly: GCA_023014485.1. Classification (NCBI taxonomy): domain Eukaryota; kingdom Metazoa; phylum Arthropoda; class Malacostraca; order Isopoda; family Cirolanidae; genus Bathynomus; species Bathynomus jamesi. Next base: position 448,357 of record JAJOZX010002674.1, on the reverse strand, counting down.
TTTAAAAGTAGCGAAACAAAGTACAGCAGCGGTCAATAAGGCGAACAAAGTGTTAGGTTTTATAGCTCGAAATTTTGAGTACAAATCGCGCGATATTATAGTTCCTCTTTATAAATCATTAGTTAGACCCCATTTGGAGTACGCGGTCCAATTTTGGAATCCGCATATGCGCAAAGATATAGACAAAATCGAAAGAGTTCAAAGACGAGCAACTAAGATGATTCCGTCTCTTAGGTCAAAGTCGTACGAGGATAGGCTTAAGGAGTTAAAATTGACTACACTCGAGACTAGGAGGTTAAGGGGATCTAATCCAGGTTTTCAAAATTATGAATGGGTTTGATAACGTAGATAGAGATAGCTTTTTCGAAATATCTCAATATAATAGGACTAGAAATAACGGGTGTAAGTTGACAAGTAGAAGGTTCGAGACAGCAGTTGCGAAAAACTTTTTTACGCATAGAATAGTAAATAGCTGGAATAGTTTGCCGGTAGAAGTAATTAGTAGCACGTCTATAAACATGTTTAAAAATCGATTAGACGCATGTTGATAGAAAGGGTATAGTTTAAGGTAGTAAAATTAAGGCTTTTGGGGATAGATCCCACAGCTCAACACAAGTGTTGTGGGATATAGGAGGCAGCGTCTTGGGTTAGGGGATACTCTCTGTCCTTACACACCCCATTTAAAGAGATTCCTCTGCCGAGCGGTGCCCCCCATAGTACTGTGAGGTATTGAAAAACTCATGATCTTCACTTGCCCCACAAACACCTTTAAATGGGAGACCCATAATGGGTGCACACACATTTCTACATTACTGTACAGTCTTTACAGCCACACCTACACTTTTCCTCGTAAGTGTATATATTGTAATGTATATGGTTGTAAATTTTGACTTGGTCCGCAATCGATATGGACCGTGACTTGATGGATACCGTAATGAAATTGACTGGATTCTTTGGATCTGATATATTTGCATGTCCTTTATAAATAGATATAGAGTGTAACATTTGTGGATAGTAGTCTATTATGACTTGATCCTCTGGATCAGAGATTCTATCTTTAGTTTTAAATCGATAATTAATTAGTTTTAAATTGATAATTATTTAGTTTCGTAAAAATTGGTCGTTGCCAATTTACCGGCAGTTTTTACATAAATTTCTTATGTTCTTGTGGTTCGGAACCCACGTAAAATTGTAGGTCCCCTCCGCCACCACGGAGGACATACACAATACACGATTACGAACACAGTTAGGTAGACCAGCCATGAGTGGATCCTAGGGTCTTTGTTGGTCTGAAACATTATAACATTATAACATTATATATATATATATATATATATATATATATATATATATATATATATATATATATATATATATATATATATATATATATATATATATATGTTATAATGTTATAATGTTTCAGACCAACAAAGACCCTAGGATCCACTCATGGCTGGTCTACCTAACTGTGTTCGTAATCGTGTATTGTGTATGTCCTCCGTGGTGGCGGAGGGGACCTACAATTTTACGTGGGTTCCGAACCACAAGAACATAAGAAACTTATTTAAAAACTGCCGGTAAATTGGCAACGACCAATTTTTACGAAACTAAATAATTATCAATTTAAAAATAATTAATTATCGGTTTAAAACTAAAGATAGAATCTCTCGGTCCAGAGGAGCAAGTCATAATAGACTACTATCCACAAATATGTTACATTCTATATCTATTTATAACGGACATGCAAATATATCAGATCCAAAGAATCCAGTCAATTTCATTACGGTATCCATCAAGTCACGGTCCATATCGATTGCGGACCAAGTCAAAATTTACAACCATATACATTATCAATTTAAAAATAATTAATTATCGATTTAAAACTAAAGATAGAATCTCTCGATCCAGAGGATCAAGTCATAATAGACTACTATCCAAAATATGTTACACTCTATATCTATTATATAACGGACATGCAAATATATCAGATCCAAAGAATCCAGTCAATTTCATTACGGTATCCATCAAGTCACGGTTCATATCGATTGCGGACCAAGTCAAATTTACAACCATATACATTACAATATATACACTTACGAGGAAAAGTGTAGGTGTGGCTGTAAAGACTGTACAGTAATGTAGAAATGTGTGTGCACCCATTATGGGTCTCCCATTTAAAGGTGTTTGTGGGGCAAGTGAAGATCATGAGTTTTTCAATACCTCACAGTACTATGGGGGGCACCGCTCGGCAGAGGAATCTCTTTAAATGGGGTGTGTAAGGACAGAGAGTATCCCCTAACCCAAGACGCTGCCTCCCTATATCCCACAACACTTGTGTTGAGCTGTGGGATCTATCCCCACAAAGCCTTAATTTTACTACCTTAAACTATACCCTTTCTATCAACATGCGCGTCCAATCGATTCTTAAACATGTTTATAGACGTGCTACTAATTACTTCTACCGGCAAACTATTCCAGCTATTTACTATTCTATGCGTAAAAAAGTTTTTCGCAACTGCTGTCTCGAACCTTCTACTTGTCAACTTACACCCGTTATTTCTAGTCCTATTATATTGAGATATTTCGAAAAAGCTATCTCTATCTACGTTATCAAACCCATTCATAATTTTGAAAACCTGGATTAGATCACCCCTTAACCTCCTAGTCTCGAGTGTAGTCAATTTTAACTCTTTAAGCCTATCCTCGTACGACTTTGACCTAAGAGACGGAATCATCTTAGTTGCTCGTCTTTGAACTCTTTCGATTTTGTCTATATCTTTGCGCATATGCGGATTCCAAAATTGGACCGCGTACTCCAAATGGGGTCTAACTAATGATTTATAAAGAGGAACTATAATATCGCGCGATTTGTACTCAAAATTTCGAGCTATAAAACCTAACACTTTGTTCGCCTTATTGACCGCCGCTGTACTTTGTTTCGCTACTTTTAAATCACCAGTGACTATAACTCCTAAATCTTTTTCCTGCTCTACGCTTGTTAAATCTTTCCCTGACATACTATACGCAAAATTACCGTTACGCGAACCTATATGCATAATTTTGCACTTATCCACGTTAAATCTCATTTGCCATGTGACTGACCAATCAACGATTTTATTCAGATCTTCCTGAATTTTACCTCTATCTTCGTCATTAATCGCCCTACCACCCAGCTTCGTGTCATCCGCAAACTTTGAAACTGTACTGACTAGGCCGACATCTAAATCGTTAATATATATAAGAAAAAGCAAGGGGCCCAATACAGAACCCTGAGGAACGCCACTCGCTACATTAGCCCAACACGACTCCGCTCCATCAACGACCACCCTCTGTTTCCTGCCTCGCAACCATTCTTCTAGCCAATTTATTACTACACCCCTGATTCCATGAGCCTTAGTTTTTTCAATCAGTCTTTTGTGCGGCACGGTGTCAAACGCTTTTTGAAAATCTAAATACACTACATCAACCGCCCGATGTCTATCGTAAACGTTAACCACGCTTTGGAAAAATTCTAAAAGATTAGTTAAGCAAGATTTGTTTCGCCTAAAACCGTGCTGCGTATTTCTAACCAGATTATGCACTTCTAAGTGTTCGACTATACGATCCCTAATTATTGATTCCAGTAGCTTACCTACAACAGACGTTAAACTGATTGGCCTATAATTTCCCGCCGCACCTTTATCGCCTTTCTTAAAGATAGGTGTTACGTTTGCTAACTTGAAATTATCTGGTACGCACCCCTCAGAAATAGACGCATTAAAAATCTTTGTTAGCGGCACAACAATGCTATCTTTTAATTCTTTTAGTTGTATGGGATATATGGAATCCGGACCCGGTGATTTACGCGTTTTCATTTTATCAATATAGCGCATTACTTCCCCTTCACTAACGACAATATTATCCAAAATATTACCATTATCAAAAGGTATTATGTCTATGACCGTAGGGATATTCGTTACATCTTCTATAGTAAAAACTGACGTAAAAAATTCGTTTAGCAAGGTAGCCATTTCCTTGTTTTCAGAGACTAGATCTCCATTTCCATTTTTTAATGGACCTAAGACACTTTTTACTGGATTTCTATTATTGACGTATTGAAAGAATCGCTTGGGGTTTTCTTTACCGTCACGAGCTATGGAGATTTCAAATTCGCGTTTTGACTTTTTTATTACACTTTTAGCTTCACGCCTTAGAGATATGTAGTTGTTTCGTAACAACAGATTATCTTTATCGCACTTGTATAGCCTATAAGCCCTCTCTCTACTCTTTATAATGTCTCCTACTCTAGAAGTAAACCACAAGGGCTTGTTGTTTACTTTCGCACGCTTAATTTTGTACGGTACACATTCCTCATTTATAGTCCTAAATACCGTTACGAACGATTCCCACATTAGTTTTGCGTTGGAGTTCCCCATTACGTTTTCCCAATTGACGTGTGAAAATTTATTTCGAAATTTACTAAAGTCTGCGTGCTGGAAGCTAGGAATTTTAGTCGAGTTAGTTGGTTTCGAGTGACTTACTGAGAGGACAAACTCTACCATATTGTGATCGCTATTGCTCAACGGTTCTATTACTTGAAGATCAGTAATTAGCCTATCATCCGTAGTTATTACTAAATCTAAAATACTGTCCAACCTCGTAGGTTCCCCAACCTTTTGAATATATATATATATATATATATATATATATATATATATATATATATATATATATGTCTCTATATATATATATATATATATATATATATATATATATATATATATATACAGGGTGGGCGGAAAGTAGCTCCCTATTTTGGATTGGTAAAAAATACGTATATTATCCATTTATTTCAGAAGAAATAATATGAAAAGGTAGGCATACATGGTAGGTTTTCTCTAAAATTCAATGTGGGCTCCAACTCTTTCCACCAGCTTCTGGAGCCGCCCAGGAATGGCGTCCACTGACTTTAGCAGGAACTCCGGCGGGATGGAGGACATGACTTCCCGAATTCGGTCCTCCAGTTCTTCCAATGTCCTCGGTTTGGTGCGGTAGACTTCTCCCTTTACCCACCCCCAAAGAAAGAAGTCGCACGGTTACCGCTGAAAAACGGCAGAATCGGTTCAGTGTAACGGTGTGGTGTGGTATGACCTCAGATCAGGTTGTGGGCCCGTTCCTTCTGCGCAACACCATGAATGCTGAGCGGTACCTTGCTATGTTGCGAAACGAGGTCTGGCCGGTTGTCAGCACATGGGAGAACATCGACGATCTGATATTTATGCAAGATGGCGCCCCTCCGCACTTCGCTCTTGTTGTCCGTGAGTGGCTGGATGCCCACTTCCCTGGGCGTTGGATGGGTCGTCGTGGTCCACATCAATGGCCAGCCAGGAGCCCCAACTTGACACCGTGCGACTTCTTTCTTTGGGGGTGGGTAAAGGAAGAAGTCTACCACCGCACCAAACCGAGGACATTGGAAGAACTGGAGGACCGAATTCGGGAAGTCATGTCCTCCATCCCGCCGGAGTTCCTGCTAAAGTCAGTGGACGCCATTCCTGGGCGGCTCCAGAAGCTGGTGGAAAGAGTTGGAGCCCACATTGAATTTTAGAGAAAACCTACCATGTATGCCTACCTTTTCATATTATTTCTTCTGAAATAAATGGATAATATACATATTTTTTTACCAATCCAAAATAGGGAGCTACTTTCCGCCCACCCTGTATATATATATATATATATATATATATATATATATATATATATATATATATATATATATATATATATACCTGGAGGTTATTTTTACACAATTGCACATTGGAAATTAACAGTGGAAACTCTTTCTTTTAAATAATTGACATTACGAGGTTTTGTTGCATATACCGTATCCTTGACCATACCTCATATTTTCACAAATCAACAATCTAAAACACAGAAAACATTTCACCATTACAGTGGTAGAGTGGTAGCAGACTTATGTATCACGCGATATATATATATATATATATATATATATATATATATATATATATATATATATCAGTGATGTAGGTCTCGAGATCGGTCTCGGTCTCGAGACCGATCTCGATACCCAATTTGCAGATCTCGATCTCGATCTCGGTCTCCGCTATTTAGATCTCGGTCTCGATCTCGGTCTCGACAGACGCGGTCTCCGTTTTTCTCCCCGAGACCTTTCGAGACCTCTCGAGACCGTAATGAAAAATACATGTTATTGGCATACTCATGATGGTGGCTTGGTTGAACAGACACAATTCAGAATGTTTATGAAAGTTTGTAAAAGTAAGGGACTCTAGGTATTCACTAATCAGTCACCCTGTTTTGAGTTGCCACGTTTGTCTTGCGGGAGGGGGCTGGATTTTTTTAGGTTAGCGCTACAAAAAAATTGCACCCCCCCCTGCCCTCGTCAGATTAATTTTATTGAAAATGGAAACACTAAATAGAGAATTATATATATTATATATATAAGTATATATTAGTATATATAAGTATATATGCTATACAGGAAACTCAAGCACGGAGAATGAGCAGATACAGAGACAGCGCTCATTCTCACAGCAGCGATGACGAAATAAAACGGAGTCAAACCAAAGTTCCGAGATTAATGGCAAAATATCAAAGCTATCGGTCCAAGCAGAAGAACGTTGAAAATGGGAAGATTTTGAACCGCAGGGAACAGTTGCGGCGGTACCTCTTACAGATCGATGAATCTCATATTTTAGACAACTGCTATCCAATAAAGTTTTGGCACCAGAAAAGGGATAAATTCCCATCACTAGCCAATATTGCCATGACTGTTTTAACAGTGCCTGCCTCTAGTGCTCCAGTTGAGCGTGTATTTAGCCATGGAGGCATAATAATGAGGCCCCACAGAAGTCGAACTTCAGCAGATCTTCTGAGCATGCTGATGTTCCTTAAGTGTAATGAGCACCTATATGCTTTAAATAAATGCACAAGTCAAACTGGGTAGTGGGTACGTTCATTAAACCTTCTGTAACAGATATAAAAGAAGTAAATAAATAAAAAGTACGTGTATATAAGTTATATTCATTTGTAATTTATAGGCTACACTTTTTGCATTCAACACAATACATCTGAGAAAGTAGTTATTAGTTCATTAATATACTTAACATAGTCTAATTTCCATAGTAGTGTAAAACAAATTGAAAGGGCATGAGCTTGGTCTCGATCTCGATCTCGATCTCGGTCTCGAATTTTAAGGGTCTCGATCTCGGAAGGTAGATCTCGATCTCGAACCTTTGATCTCGGTCTCGATCTTGGTCTCACAGGATCAGGTCTCGGTCTCGGTCTCAGTCTCGGACTTGGTGGTCTCGACTACATCACTGATATATATATATATATATATATATATATATACTCTCGCCTTGGGAGAAATGGAATGATTCCCAATTCTTCTATAGTGTTCATTGTAATGTTTTTTCGATCCGCTTAGTCGTTGTTGTTCCGTTTCACAGCAAAGTATAAGGTTCCTCATTTTTTCATTTAAGGCATGCAAGTTTCATTAGTAGGGTCCTAGATGGAGTCTAACACTAAAAGTATAAACTGATCCATGGGATATCAGGGGGCCCAATGATTCAAACAGGACCCCATTGTTTACAAGGGTTTGTGCCCCCGTTTGAAATATGCACAGTAACAGGAGAAGGGCGACCATCTTCTTCAGCAGGAAACCCTGATGATTTTTCATTCTCTTTTAATGACGAGAAATAGGTTATATAATATTAAATGGGAAAAATTGATTGGGCAATTTTGTTTAAATTAAATTTATTTTTTGTGATTCCTCAAATTTTTATTAAATGATCTGATCATGCAATTCCTCCTGTTTCACCTTCGTCGAACCTCAAAAACGAACTAACTTAGCAGCTCTCTCTTCATTCGATTAAAACATAAATGAATATAAATTTCATTCATGACGTCAGTCCATTCGCCTACACTTCATACCTTCATATCTGGGTTCTTGAAATAGCCTTTTAAATTGGTTCTCATGGCAACCACAACTTCATACTTTAATACGAATGAACTCAAGGGAGATATTATCTTATCTGGGAAATTACTAACCGGGCTACTACACTACCTACATTTTTCTGTGAACGCCTACATTCTAAATGCCTCCACTCCGAAAGTGCCTATTGAGTATCTCGGGGGAAAAATATAAACAAAGTTTAGTTTCATCTTGTTGCATTTTAAGTTTTCTATCCTCTTTGCATCGCTTAATTTAATGTGTGTTTTATTGCTCAATTTAATGTGTATTTTTGATATCCTAGATGCACTCGTTTGTGTAGTGTTTTCGAAAATTTAAGCTTACATGATCCCAACTTTACGCTTATCGCGCTGCTGAATGACTGCCTCTTTTTGGGGGTAGTCCGCTCTCTGGGCCTCTGTTCAGGATTGCCAACTCTTCCAATTTTAAACAATTACAATCTACCAAACATACTTTATCGTGATTTCACAATTATTAGTAAATAATTTATATTAAACATTATAATCTTAATTAAACAAAAATTAATATTCTTAACTAGGCATTACTACATTTGAATTCCTATCTTATTATCCTATTTAGACAAGCTTGAAACGAAAAATCTTTTTACTCAGCGAAGCTCCACATTTTCGTTACTCAATTTATTTATTTTAATGCCAAGCACAATTATAATCAATTATGTACAGGAATCCTTATGGATGAGACCATCTGGCGGCCTCGTGAAGTGCCTCCACAGACATTTCACTTCATTGAACCTGTTTCGGTACTTTGATGGTTCCTCTTAATTTTTTGGATCTAATTTCTGCATCAACGCTTTGCACATTATCTTCCTTTGGGATAGTGTTTATAATTCCTTCGTGTTGGTTGCTCAGGGTCTCTACATCATCTGAAGTTCTTTTATGTTGTGCATTTGTTCATTCTGTTTTTATGTTATTTAAATGCACTCGTTTACTTCTCAACGTCGTCGGATCTCTGACCAGGAACGTATAGTCATTTATTTTTGGCAATATTTTATACGGACCCTCATACGGGGTCTGCAGCGCTCGGGGGGTCCCCGGGGTCGGAGTTTTCTTGATATAAACTCTTTTTCCTCTTTTTATATTGCGTATTTTCCTTCCTTCCGTCCTCTGTATCATTTCCTTTTGTTGGTTTTCTAAATGTTCCCTTACCGTTTGGTACGTTTTTTCTCTCATGTGTTCGTGTCTCCACTTATATTCTTCTAAGTTGACGGGGGCGGCTTCCGCTCCTTCCACTTCTCTAGGGATGGTATTATTTTTGCCGAACGTGAGGAAAAACGGTCTCTCGTCTGTTGAGTTGTGGATGGTATTATTATGAATATATTTAACTAGGGCAAATACTCATCAATAAAAATGGATTCGGCTAGGTGACCCTTATCGAGTGAGTTGTGAAACTGCATCAAAGCTTTCTTTTGCAGTTCCGGATCTGGGAGGTAGACCGGTGTAATTCCTTATCTCCGAGTGATCGGATTGAATAGATTATTTCGTTTTTTATCCTAAATTTTTTACTCTCTTTTCCTCGCATAATTTCTTGATACCGTGGGTCTAAGCTTTGTGCTTTGCTTATCTCATCCATAGATATTTCAGGAATTTCTTTTTCCCGCAAGAATTTTCAATCATACCTGTTTGGGGTATCTCTCCCCTATTCAAGAGTGACTGCTGACTTCTAGTGATCGCATTTATAGGGTGATCTTCGTCCTCTAACTCCGACTTTTCTTCACTCGGCACGCACCGGCTTATTAGATCGGCGGCAAAATTTCTTTCCCCCTTTACACATTCCACCTTGAGATCGAATTCTAATAACATGACAAACCATTTGGTTAACCTCTTTGATGATTGATTTATCACTAGGCTGACCAGGGGTCGGTGATCGGTCCTCAAAATGATTTTGGACCCCAACATAAGAACACGGAAATGGTTTAATGCTAATATGATACTCAAACCTTCTTTCTCGATAACCGAGTATCTCTTTTGGGTATCATTAAATCCCTTGCTATAGTATTCCAACGGGACTAACTCACCCTCGTCATTTTCTTGTATCAACACTGTCCCCGCTGGCCTTTTCTGATGGGTCCATATACAGGTAAAAGGGTTCTTCCGGTTTGGATGTTGTAGCAAAGTCTCAACAGAAATTACTTCTTTGACTTTCTGTAAGGATTCGTCGCGTTCCTCCGTCCATTCAAATTTTTCTCTCTTTCGCGTCAATGCATGTATTGGGTCTAATAGTTCGGCTGCATTAGGGATATACCTTCTATAATAATTTATCAACCCCAATAGTGATTGTACCTCCTTGACGGTATTTGGGGGTCGCAGTTTTTCTATGGCCTCCACCTTATCGAGGCTCGGAGACATACCACTTCTCATAATATCATGTCCCAAGAACGTTACCTTTTTCTGGAAGAATTGAGATTTACTCAAGTTAAATTTCAAGTTATTCTCTCTCAATCTTTGTAAGACTGCTCTGAGGTTGGCCTCGTGCTCGTCCTTCGTTTTGCCAACGATCAGTATATCATCGATGAACACGTATACTTGCTTTCCGATTAAATCATGAAGTAAATTACTCATAATGGAACTAAAAATATTGGAGCCATTTTGAGGCCGAAAGGTAGAACCTTATATACAAAACTCACTTTATTGGAAGAAAAAGCTGTCAAGTTCTGGAATTTCTCGTCCAGGGCTATCTGATGATAACCCGGGCTAAGTCGATGGTTGTAAACCATCGATTTCCCCCTAAGCTCCGGAAAATAGAATCTATGTCCGGCAATTTAAATCGTGATGTTTTCCGCACTTTGTTTAGGTTTCAATAGTCTACTACCAATCTATTCTTATTCTTTTGTTTAACTAACAAAAGGGGACTGTTAAAATCGCTATTCCGACGCTCCACTAGACCGCGTTGTTCCAGTTCGGCTACCTGTCTGGACATCTTCATCATATTTAAAAGGTAGACGGTATTTAGGGGTATACACTGGGCCGTGCCTGGGTTCGAGTTCCAAGGAGAGTTCATAGTCCTTTAGAAGTCCTAATTCATCTCCTTCTACGAATACTACATCCAGGTAGTCGTCCAATATACCCATCAATCGGCCCTTTTCTTCCTGTTCTAAATTTCTCTGCCGAACGAATTTTTCGATTGTTTCTTGTTTTGTTCGAGGGTCCTTTTGGCTACGTAAAATCACTCATCATTTCTCGTTCATAATTTTCTCCGAAATTTCGTTCATGAACATTTTTCTTCCTGGTTCATCACTCGGTTTATCTCATCCTCCTATCGAGTCGTCGGTTCCTACCGCGCTATATAAGCACTGACTTTGTTCGGTGCATTCTTGGTCATTATCACAGTGGCAGTATTTCAAGATTCCTCCGAATATTTTCAGCTTCTCGCTTGTTACCTTAACTTTGTCGTTTGCTGATATATTTTGCACGACTATGTGTATTTTTCCGTCTTCATTTACGCACACTAATTGGGGCTCGATATGTAAATTTGAGGGGTATGTTTCGGCTTCTATCATTAACGTTGTACATTCCTTTAAAGGGATTTACGGTTGTAATTCCAAGAAAGCTCCTGCAGAGGGGGCTATCGAGGCTGATCCATTTTTCAACGCAAGAGATATATGTACCAAATTGGTTCCTTGAGACCATAGGTCCTGCACATCTATAAGTATTTTGGATATCACAGGAACTTGAATTTCGTTCACGGAAATCACAAAACCTTTTCCTTTCCTTTCAATCTTCATGTGGTTGTTCTTAATAAAATCTGCTCCAATAATAATACTTAATCCTACAGGTAAGTCCTTAATAATCAGAGCATTGATTTCATGCGTCGTGCCTGCAATAATCATGGCCATTTTTATTTTTTCCCTGTGTTCAATTTCTCATCGTTTATCGCTTTACATCTTTTACTCGTCTCCCTCACCTGGTGTCTTAACCCAAGCGAGTCTATAAGTGTTCGCTTCACCAAACATATATCCGTCCTTGTGTCAATCAGGGCAAGGGGCATAAGCTCCCGTATTTCGACCTGAATGACTGGGTATTGGAATATTCGCGTAACGTACGTCTGGCGTGGAGGAAGTTGTTCCTCGACTGGGTCATCTCCAGCTGCATTTATTTCAAGGAGGGGATTTTCTGTTCTCCTCCCACGTCATTTTTCTCACGTACAATTTTACCTTTGATTCGCACATTTTCTGAGATTTCGTTCTTATTTTTCCTACCAATAGTGAATGAATCATGCGTTTCGTTATAATTTTCACTGTCAGTGTCCCACGCGCCCGTGTCATAGACTCCATTTACACGATAGCTTTCTTTTAGTACAGCACCTGCATTTTCATTGATACTTCCATTCACACACTCTAACAATGAATCATGTTTTTCAATTACACTTTAAATTCATTTTCACACGCACTTAATTCGCAAATGTCGTTCACACGATTTCTCTCTTCTTGCACCTTATTTATAGTTTCATTTACTTCTCTTTCATAAGATCTAGTCATGCTTTCATCACTTGATACTGAATCGCACTCTGCATTTACTTTATCTTCTGAGGCAATTGTGAGTCTTTCCATGCGCTTGTTTTCTGACGTCAGACTCTAAGCTCGAGGTCGAGCGGCATCCTCTCGCCTCGATTTCACTTTCATTTACACTCGAGTTATATAGATTTATCTCGCTTTCATACTGCTTTTCTTTTTTCATTTGCTCTGGCCTATTTTCCTTTTTCTTTTATGGGACTTTTCTTGTTATTTGGGACTTCCAGTCATTGTTCATTTTTTGATTCTTCGTTATCCTTAAAGGAGACTCTTCGGGGGGACTTATCCCTATTTTGTGGAGGGTCTATTCTCCTTGGCCTTGGGTAATCACTTCGGCGGCTCTCCCAATTTCTAGACGGAGATCATCCTCGATCTCGTTCCTGGGCAACGTATCCGTTTCCGTCCCTATAGAGGGATTCGTTTCGGTTTCTATACCCTTCGTTCGATTTTTCATAAAGAGAATAGCTTCTCCGATTTATGTATGGCGAAGGAGATCGATTTCTTTGGTCATAGTGTCGGTAGTCCCTTCTATTCAGTTATCGAATCGGGGGTCTGATCGGTTATACGGTGAGTGAAATCTCTCTCGTTTGTTTCATAAGGTGATGGCGACCTCTCATATCAGTTCTCCCAATAATGAGAATAACCATCTCGTTTCCATCCTCGATTCTCAGGATAATCGTTCCGTCGTTGGTCATAAGAATAATCATTGAGTTTTTCGTCGTCTCTCTCCACTTCCCTGACGGTCGAATTTCTTCTCTCCCTCTATTCCAGTTTTGCCGAAACGGCGACGTGTATCGTCGTCGTCCATCGTAATCTTCTCTCTCTCTATTCCAGTTTTGCCGAAACGGCGACGTGTATCGTCGTTGTCCATTATAATCTTTCTCGCCTTCTCTTATAAACTCTCGCGCCTTATTTTTGTCTATTTCCAATGCTCTTACTTCTTCGATCATCGGACAGAACTTAGCTTTGTGTCCTGTCCCTTCGCATATGTAACATCGGGGATTATTCATTAAATATGATTGGACTTGCGTTTGCGGCGCCTGTACTGAATTTACACTCATCACGTCATTCTGCATTGAGGGACATGGATGGGTTGAGAGATCGTATGGTGGCGCACTACTATATGGCATTTTGTTTAAAGGAACATTTTGTGGATAAGGTTTTGTCCAGGGGGGTACTTGCTTTGGTAAGGGGAGTATATAGGGTGATTAGGCATTGCAAATAAGCTGGATGTTGATAGTATGAGGGATCTGGGGATGGTAGGGACCCCAAGTTTTGACTCGGGTAATTTACGTTACTTAGAAGGGTCACTGCTTCGGAAATGATCCGATCATCACACCTAATTCTCTTAATCTTTTTATGTACATCCTCCGTTTGGTCACCATATTTATTCCAGAACTTACGAGGTATTGAATTTAGAATGACTTTATTTATTACAAAAGGAATGTCTATGCTGTGTGCCATTTCGTCCGCGTCTCTTTTCAACCCTTCAATCTCTCTCTTTATTCTATATGTAAATGAGGTAAATGATTCATCTGGCCGTCTACATTCTCGCTCTATGTTCATTAATCTATTTGTAATCTTATCCCGTCTGTTCTGGCAATAAAGGTCAGAACAGATATCTAAACTTTCCTTCCATGTCTTAACATTTTCTCCAAATCCTACTAACACTAATCTACTAGGGGGAACGGAACATCTAATCGCTAAAGCAATTCGCATTCTGTCAGAATTCCTTTTTCTCTCAGGAATTAATCTCGCGATTTCGAAGATGAAATCCTGAAAGGATACATAGCTTCGCACTACCCCCTGGGCCGCTGCAATTAAATATTCAGCATATGTGCCACAGAATATGGGGCAGATTTCAGCTGCATGACGCAGCTTCTTTTCTTCCTCGAGGGAGAAATCGTCCTCCTCGGTATAAGAGGGGTATTGAAATGATCTAGTAGCTGGTATTCTATGGGGGAGAGTAGGAGGGGAAATTGGGGGAGACGGACTACGTCTTCCAGCCGTTTCTCGGCTTTCTAAACTAACTGCTTGTCGGCTGTCTTGACTAACCGGCATCTCGACACTGGAGGTTTTGTTTAATGAAAAAGGCCAAAACTCTATAAAGTCTCGTAAATTCGCTAGTAGGGGGGTATCTCCTTTTTTAAGTTCGCCTTTGATTTTCTCAGGAGGTGTCCAGGAGAGGACGTGAGGGATTCTATTGATATCAAAATTAGGTGGGAAAAATCGTACTCCTGAAGGGTGTACCTTGGGTGTGCTACCTGCTACAGGAAAATTGTCTTCCTGTCCCCTAAAACCGGTTGCAATACAAACGGGTTTGCTTACCTCTGATTTTTCTTCCTTTTTTGAAAGATTTACCGTCTCGTCCTCGCCTGTTGCTTGAATCCTCGTTGCCGATTCGAATCGCGCCTGGGTAGCTGCTCTCGGGTATCTAGGAAAGGGGGTAGGAAATACTTGCATACACCTCACACCTGACACCAATTTATTATATACACACACACACACACACAATAGTTTGGAATTACAGGGTGGCGCAAAAGTCACGAACCATAAGAATTTTCAGTATTAACTAAATATATATTTTTCTTTTAGGTGGGGGATGGATGCGAAATTAACAATAGACGAGAGGGTGAGCTTTGTTTTAATGTGTGGAATACTAGATAGCTACTACAACTCGAATCGGTACAGTATTTACAGTAAATTCTGTACCGATTCATCGATTTGTAGTACCTGGTATTTCATACATTAAAACCAAGCTCACCATCTCGTCTATTGTTAATTTCGCATCTATCCCTTACCTAAATGAAAAAAAAAGAAAAAAGAGATATATATATATATATATATATATATATATATATATATTATAGTAAACACTGAAAATTCCTATGGTGCGTGACTTTTGCGCCACCCTGTATATAAAAAATTATTAAGTTTAACAATAAAACACAAAATGGTAATTATGAAGCAAGAATTACCTCACTTTACATTTCTATAAGATTAAATGCAAAATAAAATTTTAAAAACATCAAAGAGAAGAAAGATTGGTTGGATGGTTGTCTGAACTCTGGATGATTGGGTTGATTTTTTTCAAAACTTTATTTTGCATATGGTTTGTCTAACCTAAGCTCTTCAGTTTAATTGGGAATATTCCACTATATATATAACATGATATAAAAGGTGAGAGAAAAGTCTTTAAGGATATTATACATACAAATAATTTGTTAATAATAAATAAATTTCAGTGACATCACTGCAGTTTATGCGATACTTTTCAAAGCAACTACACAAGCCCAGGAATGACCCTAGGCTAGAACAGGAAGGCCCTAGGCCCTAGGCCCTAGCCCCAGTCAGTGCCATGTCAGTAAGGATGGAATACAGCAATGAAGAAAAAGTGTATCTTGTATCATGGCCTATTTCTTATAATAATTGTGAAGACAGTTTGCGTTTATTTCAACAAAAATATAATAAACTACCACCAAATGCAACCACTCTTCGATACTGGAAGCTCAAACTTTTGGAAACTGGGACCCTGGTAAAAGATCGTCCAAGAAGCGGAAGGCCAGTACTGGCGACAGGAGACAACAACAAAGAAAATGTCCTCTCCAGTTTTCAAGTCGATCCAACAACTTCAACGAGAAAAGTCGCAGAGGAATTGGGTATTTCAAATTTTCAGTAGCAAAGATACTGAAATCACAGGAGTACCACGATTACGAACTCATTTACTCTCAGCTCATATACGACGATGATTCTGATAGATGGCTGCTGAGACAAATGTTCAACAGTGATCCAGATTTCCTTCGAAAGATGAAATTTTTAGATGGATGTGTCTTCGGTTTAACGAGTAAAGGAAACAAACACAACGTTCACTACTGGGCGAAAAAAATTCCAAAATACGACTGGGTAAACCCGTTAAAATGGCTACACTAATAGTTTGGGCGTGCATTGGTTATTCGAGACTCGTTTCCTTTGACATATCGAGAGATACGATGGATGGAAAACGCTATTGTCAGGTATTGAGAGGGAAAGTTTTACCACAGTTTACTAATGGCGTTGGCAGGAATTGGCTTTATCAACATCATGGAGCACCGCCACATTGCTCTGCAGCTACCCGTGAGATTCTGGATACGAACGTTGAAGGAAGATGGCTTGGGTGGCAAGGTCCCATCGAGTGACCAGCCAGATCACCTGATTTAATCCTATATGATTTCTGACTGGGTTTATATGCGTGACAAATTCTACACTCCTGGTTTCATCTATCCAAATGTGAATGCCCTTGGCCGCAGAACAGATGAACAACTGAAAAGGATCCCACTCGATATGTGGGATATCCACAAATGTATCCAAACGGATGGAGAACTCTTTGAAGATTAAATTACAATTTAACAAAATATTTGTATGAATAAAATTCTTATAGACTTTTTGTTTGATTTGCTTCATCATTCGAACACTTATCTGTGTAATGTTGTTAACTGGCAAATATTGTAAAATTTTGTCACTGTTATTCTTTTCGGAATAAAGTTTTTTTAATTTACAAATAATTTTGTTTTTATTCCTTTTTTATTATGAATATACTGCTACTACCATCATTAATAATAATAATAATAATAATAATAATAATAGAAGAAGAAGAAGAAGAAGAAGAAGAAGGAAAAGAAAAAGAAGCAGAAGCAGTTCGGAACTCTGACTTATTAGAAAATTAAAAAATATACACTCGAAAGTACTCGGAAGTATTGACAGCATAACTTAAAGCTGAGCGGTTAATTATATATATATATATATATATATATATATATATACTGTATATATATATATATATACATATATATATAACTCGGTTGTAAGAGTAGCCCTGACTGTCTCGAAATATGTAAAGAAATATATACACACATTTTAGTCTGTTGTTCAGCGTGCCTTGAAATTTTGTGAAATGTGGAGGTACATTGAACTGCACTCGCGGTGAGAGAGCGGAGGGTGGGGAGAGAGCTTTATTCTTTTCTATCCAGTTTTCTACTACTGCTACAACAGGTTAAAAATAAACCAGTTTAATAAGAGGAATCTCCCTGAGTGGACCGAAAGGTCTTTGAGGCTTCCTTTTTTCCTTGTAATCCCTTGTAATCCCTTACTACATACATTAAAGAGTGCGGTTCTGCGTACCTTCACTTTTCACAAAATTTCTCTGCACAGTGGTCACTGGAACAGTCGACTAAACTCAGGGTTGTGCTGTCCTCCAACCCAAAGTATCGTACCGGGCATGCCAAAATGATCGTATTATACTTGAAATTATCGTACATATATATTATGTACATAATATCTGGATTAAAGTTGAAACATTTGACACTTTCATGTCAATACACTAAGTATATTGGTTTCAAAGTAAAAGAAAAATATGACAAAAGCAGCAAGCTCACCTTAGTTCTGCCCTACTCTCCTGTGCAGAATGTTGTTTACACGCTGCTGGGCCAGCTCACAGATGATGCACTGTTGCCAGATACAAATACCTCTGGCTCTCACACTGGACTAGAAAACCTCTAGAAACCTCAGAACCTTTTATCCAGACCTCCAGGCCCGTGGCCAGTGGGCCCTTTCCGTTGGGGGCCCTCAATTTGTTCGACGTATTACTATATAAGACCTCAGGAGTATTCACAGGGGTCAAAAAAAGTGCCAACACGGCAACGTACGTTGGCGACAAAACGGCATTAAAAATTTTCCACTTTTTTTAATACTAGTAAAAATAATTGATATTTAAATTGTTTAGGATTATTAAGTTTAGTTTATTCGTTGATAAATTATGTCCGTTTAAATAAATTTTTATTTAAATAAATTTATTATAATATATTTATTTTATTTGTTGAAAATTAGTTAAATAAATATGTTAAAAATCGCTATGTTGCCAAACGCATTTCTGAGATTTCTAGTATAACCAATCAGCACTCTAGGACACTATTTTTGGCGCGAAAAATAAAATGAAGTAAATAAAGTAAATATTTTTTAAGCGGTGTTACATTTTTGCTGGCACGCCGATTTTTTGCTCTTGGTCTTTATAACGTGAGTAATTTACTGAATTTTTATTTAAGTAATTGTTAATTTTTTATATTTTTAAGCTTTAAACACATAAATATCTTAGGAGCTGAATAGAGGCCAGCAGGGCCCAGCCAGTTCAGCCTAGATCCCAAGAACCTGCATACCCAAACCTACAATCCACACCCCAAATAATTCCCTCATATACCTTTTTTCTAAACGCCTTTGAAAACGTTATTCATTGATATTGTGCGCTATATATACTGTATATATACTGTATATTATTATTATCAGAGGCGTAACTAAAAGAAGAAAGGCCTGTGGCCTACTGTTGATAATGGACCCCTCTGTAATAGTTTAAGTAAGTGACAGTTTAGTTTGGGATTGAAAAAAGTCTCTTTCTACTTCAACGTTTTCTATGATTTTCATGAGTAACTTTCATATTGTAATGAACAGATGTGTGTATATATATATATATATATAAAATGCAAATCCACAAGGAAAAAGAAAAATTATTCCAAGGCCTTTCGTGTATTCAGAAGTACACCTCGTCATTCCCTGACTGCGTATTAAGTAGATTTGATTTTGGTTGAGTTCAAAATTATATTCAAAACTCGCGGGTATTTACAGGTTATGACAAAATTACGAGATTTTTAAAACATCCATAAACACTCTTTTGGGGGTAGAATTTACTGAAGCTTTTTGGGGGCCCTCTCAGTGACACCTGGCCGGTGGAAATTTTTGAGTTAGTTTGCGCCTGCAGACCTCTACAACTCTTTTAATTAGGATAATTGCACGTTGAAAAGGAGTTTTTTCCAGTGCTTTTGTTAAATATGACCGACAGGCCAAAATTATCGTACATTTCGAAGACAGTATCGTACATCATACATAGACTCTAAATTATCGTATATGTACGATAATTATCGCACGCATCACATCCCTGACTAAACTATACAATACTGTACATATCGGGTGGCGCGGAAAAAACCCGCTACCCGACGTATACAGCCGCTGAAGAGAAGAGCCGCTGTTCCGATAATATGATTAGTAAGCATTTGAAATTTTTGCAGTTAAATAAAACTGTATCTAAATAAATTTCATAAAATTTTTTATTCAAATAATATTACAGTTATAGAGATATAGCTGTCTAAACAGAAGATTCAAAACAATGGATTTCTGCATTCAGGGCTTTTTTTCAGTAATTGCACTTGGGAGGGGGAAGATACGTTGGCCAAGGGGTCAGGGCTGGGGGTCTGCTGATAACGGTACACTGATCTCAAAAACAGTACAGTATTTAATTATACACTATATAATATATATATATATATATATATATATACAGGGCGTCCCAAAAAAATGTATACACACTTTAAATACTTATAAAGGCAGTGTTTATTAAAATACATTTCATTTTCAAAATGTAGTAGAATCTACAGACATTATTTAATTGTTTTGTCAACGCCTGTTTTCAAACTGACGTCCATTCTGGTCCAGGCACTGCTGATAACGCGAAGCAATGGAATCGCAAACATCACGAAACATTTCGTTTGGTATTTGTGTGCATTCTCGTTCAATGGCTGCTCTCAATTCAGCGACTGTTGCAGGTTTTATAGCGTAGACTTTGTCTTTTAAGTATCCCCATAAAAAAAAGTCTAGTGGTGTGAGGTCTGGTGAACGCGGAGGGTATTCTACGAAACCCCTTCGTCCAATCCACATCCACATCGTGCCAAGTACCACTCGCAATACTCCACTCTTCGGTCCGGATCATCATCTTCATTAATAGCATGGACTAATCTTGGAATGTAACTTTTCCATTGACAGCGCTTCAAAATGCGTTGGACAGACGATTCTGAAATTCCTACCTCACGACTCGCTTGCCGCACAGATTTTCTTGGACTTTGGTGATACGTTTCCAGTACTCTTTCTTGCTTTGTGGGGCTTGTCGATGTCCGTGGTCTTCCGGAACGCTTCTTGTGGACATTCTGAACAGTTCCATCGGCTTCAAACTTATCTCTAATTCGAGTGATGGTAAGTCGCGTTGGTGGATCTGTTTGAAACTCCCTCCTAAACTGTCTTTGCACTTCAACTGCGTTTTCACACTTCCAGTAGCATTTTAGAATGAATTTCCTTTGTTCAAAGCTTAGTCTGACTGCCATTATTAATTCTAATGGGTTTAACTTGGAAAGAAAGAAACATCATTTGAGCTATCAGCAGTTAAAGTGTGTATACATTTTTTTGGGACGCCCTATTATATATATATATAATATATATATATATATATATATATATATATATATATAATGTAAATCCACAAGGAAAAAGAAAAATGACTCCAATACCTTTCGTGTATTCAGAAGTACACCTCGTCAGGGAATTTCACGTTTAATTGTGAAATTCATCCCATATATACATACATTATATATATTATATATATATATATATACACTATATTATTAAAATAATATAATATATAAAAACAAAATATATAAAAAATAATATAAAATATTATTATTATATTAATATTAAATTTATATAATAACTATTTAAACTATTAAAATAATTATTTAACAACATTGAAAAACAAATTTTTACTTTGATTCTGTTTCAGCAACAAACAAAGCTGGTCTATATGAAGTCGACGCTGCTGATTCCGAAAATGTTATTCATTTTGTCGTAACACGCTTAGTTTTCAGGAAATCTTAAAAAATATTATACGATTATTGTATATTTTGTATAATAAGTATAATATGTATAATATTGTATATTGGATATAGTTCATTAATATTATACAAACTATTAAAAAATATTAACATCACACATACTATTTAAGAGTAGCAATACACACGACGTAATAAGACAAACATCACATGTGGTCAGAGTTGCGAGATAATAAAATAAATGAACAGCTTTTACTACAAAAATTGAATATTTTTTCCGAAACCCCCCAAAAATGGAAATTTCTCAAAAACTATACGTGATAGGAAAATAATAAGACCATTTTTGTAATCAGCGTTAAAAACTCTAATAATAATGACATAAAACATTTCCTGAGACCAAATATCATTGTTGAATAGTGTAATTTAACTTAATTTAACAAAATATTTAATATATTTTTATATGATAAAGAAAAAAACCTTCAGTATTTAATCTTGAACAAAAAAAATTACATAAAAACACTGATCAAAAATAAAAACGCATGACACAAGTTATATGGTTGCTGACAGGAATCCATAACTGTGTTTGTTAGGGAGGAAAGATCTGAGTTTGGGGAGAAGATCCCCCACCTCCACAAGCCTTATGGAAAAACAAAGCCCTGGCAGCCTGGCATTAAAACTCTTCATAAAAGTTCCAAGATTATATACGTTTCCTAATACGATTTTTGCCAAATTTATGGGCCTATTACGTATTTAAGTACAGCATACGTAAAGTTTGCCTACGCAGTGATGATAACAGGGTGATAAATTTAAGGACGCTACAAAGATTTTCTTTCAGTAAAAAAAGTTGCTCGAAATAGGCCTAAAAATAAAGAAGATCAACAACAAAAACAAAGTAATTAAACCCCAAAATCTTTTACGACAGTTTTCTACAATGGAGGACTAACTAAAGGATCTTGCTGTTCAGGCTACAGCGTTCTCCTCTCAGTTGGTATTTTGAATGTAGTTATTATTATTTAGGTCTGTAGCCGAGAGAGGGGGGTCAAGGGGGTCAAACGACCTTACCCCTTGACAGGAAATATATAAAAGCATTTAGTAAATAAAGACTTGCATTTTTTTTTGCATTTTCGTTTAAACTTCACAAATTATTCTAAACTACTCTAAACTACCAGAGCTGGGCACCGCAAACTCAAAATCACTTCCGCAATCGCAAATCCTGCAAACTCAAACCTTACCTTCCGCAACCGCAAATCCGCAAACTGCTTGCCATTTTTGGTGCCGCAAACGCAAATCCGCAAACGCAAACCATATTTCCAATTTTTACAGTGCTGGGCACTTCCGCAAACACTTCCGCAAACCGCAAATTCCGCAATCGCAATTTTAACTATAAAAAGTATCCAAAACATTAAAGAGGTATAAAAAGTTTTTATATCTTTTTAATGTTTAATGTTTTAGCCTTGTTTTTATTAAAAACAATGCTAAATAATTTATTACAATAAATCACTATTGTAGAAGAAATAAAAATACTACATATATTGATATATTATATTGAACAAAAACACCTCCTGCAAGTAAATAGTAAATAAATTAAATAATAAATTTAATCATTTGAATTTCATAAATTTTGAGACTTAGACACGTTGGCGGCCAGTGACAGCAGCGTCACAGCACTAGCGGGCTTGGCCAGTGGCCACGTGGGAAATTTGCGGAAAGATTTGCGTTTGCGGTCTTAGTTCCGCAACGCAAATTCACTAATTTGCGATGACTTTGCCGCAAACGCAAATCCGCAAACGAAAAACATACTTCCGCAATTGCGGAATTTGCGGTTTGCGGAAGTGCCCAGCTCTGTAAACTACTCTAAACTACTCTAAACTTAACTACTCTAAACCCCCTCCGCAGTGACTAGGTCATTGCACCAAAAGGTCCGCCTTCCTACAATTTCGACCCACGCCTTTGGGAAGCCCTGGCTACGGGATTATTATTATATTATTATTATTATTATTATTATTATTATTATTAATGACAGTAGCAGTTGTAGTAGCAGTAGCATGAGCAGTGGTAGTACAAATAATAATAGCAGTACTTGAATTTCTTGCTCATTATTTTCTTAATAATAATGAAAAAAAGGAATAAAAACCAAATTATTTGTAAATTAAGAAAAATTTTATTCCGTAAATAATAAAAGTGACAAAATTTTACAATATTTTTCAGTATTTTTTTCTGTTACAATTTAGATAGTTGATATAGCAATAGTATATGCACAGTATTCTAATCTATATTAAGGTAGGTTGATTTTCCGCATTTTTTAGATATCGACTTTGGACTAGTCGAGATAGTCAGGGCTTAATATGATAATAACTGACAAAACATTTCAGATCCCTAGCTTTAACCGTTTTTTGAGGAAACCGTTTCAAAAATCGTCAAAAAATCGTACCAAAAATATCGCATTTTCACAATTTTCGGCCGAAAAAATCATGCTATTTTCATAAAAAAATCCTGAAAAAAGTTACAATTTTATTGAAAAAAGTAAAAAAAAACATGTACAGAGTCAAATAGACACATTTAGATCCCAAGATCATCATAATTTTCACTGTAAGAGCCCTTAGAAGCATGGCCGTAACTACCTATGAAGTCACCGAGGTCCGGACCTCGGTAATTATTTCCTAAAAAAAAAAAAGAGACTGAACCGTTCTCCGTGTATGAAACGCATATTACCGCTTTTCTTTTGAAAAGAGGGAGCGTCGAGCGTTTTGTGTTTTGTGTTTAGTGTATAGCTTGGGTTGTGTTTGTAGATGTCATTTTGGTCTGAATTTTGCTCGTCCCGCCGCGCTCGAAAAAAATCTGGACCTCACTAATTTCTAAACCCTAGTTACGGCCCTGCTTAGAAGCAAAGGAAGGCCTCATCTGGCGGCTTAGGGCTTTGGCCAGAATGTGTTTGTACCTTGATTCGAGTCCATAAACAGAATGGGAAGCTTCAGATGTCAGCTTCACGGCCCTTTCAACACTGAGAATGTGAAGGCAGATCAGGCAGCTCCAGCTTGGTGCCATTCAGCAATGCTTCTTGAAGCTCCTGGTCAGAAAAGTCTTCTGTGAGAGCAGGTTCACAGATGCCACTTTGAGAAAGGCTGATTAGTTCTGACCAGTGGGTAGCTTCAATGTTGATGGCTGTGATCTTCTTCAGCCTCTTCTTGGCTGGCTTCCCACTTCTGAAAGAATAATAATTAATTTATTTTTTATTCCAGTTTAAGATTTAATCCCTATTAGTCTCAGAATTGCTGATTTAATTTAACTTAAATTAAAAAAAAAAACCCGAGTTCTATAAATCCCCATAATCGATTTTTTTTTCAGAAAGAAGGTAAGATTATTTCCATTATCAGAGGGGAGAGGGGGAATTGGGATAAGAAAATGTGAAAAAAAATTCGATTATGGGGATTTATAGAACTCGGGCCTTTTTTTTATTAAATAAATCCCCATAATCAAATTTTTTTTTTCACATTTTTTAAAATTAATAAATGCTTACCTGATGGACAGAATTTTCTTGAGAGCAGCTTCTCTCACTTCTAAGTCATCATCAGACTTCATCATGGAGTACAGCACATTCTCGGGCAGCAAGGCAAAAGCATCGTACTTCAGGTTCTTGAAAGCAACACCCTGGATTTCTTCAGACTGCTGCTTGATCCTCTGGATCATGTTGAAGATGTACAGCTGCTGATTGTGGAACTTGCTGTCCCTTTTGATCTCAAACCAACTGACTGCATACACTTCCACAATGAACTTGATGGCCTGGTAAAGCTTATCCTGTAGTTCTGGAGGGTAAGCACCTCTGGTCCACAGACACATCAATCTAATTGCCAAAGTCAACCATCTTGCATAGTTTAATGGTCCAATTTTCCAGGCAGCAAATCTTGGGTTGACTTTGCCCTGGAAATTCCAAGCACATACTCCAAAAGAAGCCGCTGGTCGCTACTGAGATCATTCAGTGTCTCCTCAGCAAATTCCATGTCATCCAGGGGGGCCACTGAGTTTGGTGAATTCCACTTGTGGCAGATCTTGGTAGTCAATTTCACAGAGTTTTCCCAGCGGACCAGTGAAAGCAGTGGGACTTTTGGTACTGCCATCAAGATGCTTGAAAACAGCTCTGAAAGGAAGCTCATTCTGATGGAGTGAACAGCCAATGGTGTGCAATTTCCGCTCAATTTTATTTTCCAGAGCTGTTACAAGGCCTCCCTCCCAGCCAGTGTTTGTATTTGTGTTGTCAAGGAGGACAGCTTTCAGGGTATGAACACTGTTAAACTCCTCCAAGACACTGGCAACTTCTTCACCAAGAAGAACTCCAATCGTACCTTTAATTGGGATGACTCTGTGAGTAAGATATGTTCCACTTTCAGTTCCCGGCTCCTTTGTGAAAGTCAAATGGTGCTCTTGGCCCTTTCCTTTCTTCAGCTTAGTCTCCCCATTTTCATCCTTAACTTCTCTGTACAGCAAAGTGTCCTTGTCAACTTTCCCATCAGATCTCAATCACATCCTTTGCTATCATTTTAGCAATATCATAGTCTTTCAAATCCGGGTGGCTGTTTTGGAGGAAATAACTGTACTGAATAACTTGGCGGAGGGTAGAAGGCTCTGTTTTATCCAAAGGGGAAGGCTGGCCACTGAAATTTTTGGCACTATCACTTCGAGTTAACACTGCAGACTTCCGTTTTTACCCATTTTTATGAAATATCTGAAAATAAACACAATTAAATGAACGCATCAAAAAATAACTTAATTTAATACACATTTTATAGGTAAATATCATTAAAAAATACAAAATAATACACTAATAAACATCTATAATGCATTTACAATAAGTTTCAAGCATCATTTTGTTAAAAAAGCCGAATTTTAATTGATTATTTTGATGAAATAAGGTCCGATATTTTGTTTGTTTACATTGCGCGAATGCCGCTTGCGCGATTTTACGCGTAAAATTCGGCAATTTTACAACTTAAAAATAATTAACAATCCTCAAAAAATACAGTCATTTTCACAAATATGAGTTGGTGCAAAGTTTTTTATACATTAATACCTTTCTATCTAGACTAGTCCAAGATCACAGTTCCAAAATCAACTACCTTTAAATTCTATATATAACGTTGAAAGCATGGAAGCTTTTTAGGAAAAATTTATGGAATTCAGTTTATTTTCTACAAAAGACAATATATATATATATATAATATATATATACTATATATATATATATTATATATATATATATATATATGAAACTTCGGGAAAAACGAATATTGTTCATATACTTTGCTTAAGGAACTAAAACATCTTTCTTATCACCACAAAAGGATCCCCCAGCAATAACTGTAACAATGACAAAGAATAAAGGCAGAAGAACTCCCGTTGCTATGGAAATGCCATTGCTCGGTGAGTATTCTCGAAGAGCCAATTTGATGTCGTCGAAAGTGACGTTGTTAGGTTGAGGTTTTACTTGGAGGATGTGCGTCAGCAAAGGGTAAACATCAACGTTTTTAATTGGAGGAATCCGAGAGGAGTTGGTATGAAAATCTTTGAAGATAGGATACAACGTTTGTGCATATTATATTTTATTATAGTGCCTACATCAGAGTATCACACTTAAAGTTTAGGTATAGCGAGTACAGGGTGTCCGAAAAGTGTGTACCCATTGGGAAATACATTGAAACTGTTTACCCATTAGGAAATATTTTTATTTATGGAACCATATCATAAATGTTCATTGTTTAAAATGTTTCCCCATTTTTAATAATAATAATATCTCTATTGAGAAAGAACACATTACATAAGATATAACTTACATTTCATCCATACTGGTTTGCACAATGTTGGCATTAACGTTTAATTTTGTAGTTTAATTACAGTATTCTTATCTGAATATGCCGTTGGGAAGCATGACAGCTTTTCAGGCAAAGTTCATTTACTTAAAAACACATAAGTGATTGGTCAAGTAATGTAAATAATTAATTAATGTAATTGCCATTGGGTAGACTCGCTGGAGACACATGTGACGAAGGGGACCAATAGTTTGACGTGGGATCCGAACCACTACCTCACAAAGAAAACCCAGAGAAGCACCTTAATCGCTGCAATCTAAAGTTCAAGCTGAGACTCGGATGTAATACTTTTAGATAAACAGACAGGTGCTTTTACCACTAGGGTTTTCTTCTGAATACTCAAATCCTAATGAGCAGATTCATTTCCTCTTCGTCTTATCTACCACTGAGTAACAACATGGTTCTCATAAAAAAAATTAATGCGAAAAAGATTGCGAAAAAGATTGCCCTCATATTAGGTTCCTTCTGATCGAATCCGTGTGTTCCGTTATACGTGTAACTGTCGTCCCTTTGTGGAATTTGTGCGGGAGATGGAGAGCTCATAATAAACTTCTCTATAAACAGGAAATAAATATACGCGTTATCTATTATTTTCACTTATTTTTACAACAAATTTTAATCTCAATCTAACGTAAAATTTATTATTTATTCTCACTTATATTTATGAGTGAGAATGGCAAATGAATTTAACCAACACTCTGAGCAACTAATTCGTCCAATTACGCTAACTTCCGGAATATTATTTTCCACCGCTATCGGGTGTCGAACTCGCGACCTCATTGTCATTACTTTGTCTATTGGAAAACGGTGTTGCCCATTCAACTAAGGATGCTGGCAAAATTCAGCGATAGGCAATGAAAAGTTTGTTACTTGTTAATAAATATACAAATAAGTTAGTAACTTACTAATGTTAGCTTTGAGAATAATGTCGTGTATATACTTATTGTTCTTGAAGTGAAGATCATCGGGAATTTCATTATGGCGATAAACCTGTACTCCTGGCATAGTTTTTAGCTTTGCATAAACCTGTTTAGAGAATAAAAGTTAAAGCTGAATTACTAATTGGTTCTCTTTCTATTTTCTACACTTTGTCTGAAGTGAAAACCACGAACCTCCTCTACGTGTTCTTCTTTGACCTTGATTTTGGAGAATGCTCCCGCGTCTGCTAATTTTCAACGTACTCCGTTCGAAGGTAGTCGTCCAGTTCGACTCTTTAAACAGTTCCTGGCTTTGTTGTTGTCATACCATGATCACTTAAGATTATTATATTTACTGAAAGTAAAAATTCTTTCAAAATACATAATGTACTTAAGTTTTAAACTGTTCTCAGTTACTCATTAAACTTTAGCTTTTAATAGTGAATGATTTAAAAGAGAAAAAATTATAGGGAGAGTAATGAACGTAAGAGGAATCAGCGAATCTTCCGTAAATTCTGAGGACACACCTTGATCAGTCATTCCAATTTCCTCAATTCTTTGCAGCATATAAACAATGGTATCGTCAAGCTTTTTGACAGTTTGTATTCTTTCATCACTTGTAGGTCCAAAATCATGACCAATGCCATCTACATGCTTGTTGTACACCTACAAAAAATTAATCTAACTTAAAAGGAAACAGGCAATAAACCTGGCAAATTTATTTAGGCAATGACAGGAACACTGCTAGATTGTAGTTACTCGCAGTCAGGGCCGCTGAGAGGGTGGGGAAGCCAGGTTAAATCCCCGGGGCTCGGACCTCTAGGGTGCCTGGAAAGAGGGGGGATAAAATCTAAAAATATTAATAAAGCAATTGATTAAATAACAGAGAGGAAATATATCAGGTCATCCCATAAGTAATGTCGTTTTTAGATCGGAATTTGAAGGACAAAAAAAAAACTCAACTGAAACTTTTTAATCTAGTATATATTTTCCATCGGAATCAATGACACTCTGCCAACGTCCTACAAGCTTTTCAATGCCATGTTTATAAAATTCAGGCGGTTTTGAGGCAAAAAACGTACAAAGACTGGTGTGCAGGTCATCTAAAGAAGTATACTCTTTCTGGTAAAGATAGTTTTGCAGACTCCTGAAGAGATGATAATCTGAAGGCGCAAGGTCTGGAGAATATGGAGGATGTGGAAGTTTTTCCCACCCAAGCTCCTTAATTTTTGCAGAAGTGATCCGAGCGGTATGAAGACGTGCGTCGTCGTGGTGGAACACGATTCCTTTCCGATTAACCAAAGAAGGTCTCTTTTCTTTTAGTGCAGTGTTCAATCGATCCAGTTGTTGACAGTAGACTTGAACGGTGATTGTTGGTTGTGTGGTAAGGTTTCAAAGTGTATTACACCACCTTTATTCCACCAAACACTAAGCAACACCTTCCGAGGGTGAAGATTTGGTTTTGGCTGTGGTGTCGCTGGTTCTCCGGCACAAACCCACTGTCGACGGGGCTTAACATTCTGGTACAGTATCCAAACGGTGCAAAAACGGATCTTGGAGTTCACGGGGATGAAGAGCTGTGCTAATGTTTACCCGCACCCTCAGATTGTCGACCGACAATTCATGTGGCACCCATTTTCCTAACTTAGGCACTTTCCCGAGTTGTTGCAAATGTCGATGGATGGTGAACGGGGATGAATTGAGTTTCTGGGCCAATTCTTCGACAGTTGTTGAACAGTCTTCTTCAAGTGTGGCTAACAGCAGGTCATCATCAAACTCAGCAGGGCGTCCAGAGCGTGCTGCATCTGTCAAACAGCAGTCACCATTCCTAAACTTTTGAAACCATCTTTGACATTTCCTCACATGCAGAATATCGTTGCCATAAACTTCCTGAATGTTTCGCGTTGCTTCAGTAGCACTATTCCCTTTTTTGAACTCGTAAAGCATTATATACCTGATATGCTCTTCTGATACCGCCATGTTTATGAGGGGTTCACATAAAGCAAAACACACGTCTTCAGTGGTCAAGGTCTGTAAAGTATGTAGCGAAACACGACATATAATCAGTTTGCTCGTTATGTACACAAAAAACATTCATCATAAAATACTGAGTAAACAGGGGAGCCCATGTTCCAATCCTTCCCCGGGGCAGCTCTCGCCGGCCCTGCTCGCAGTTTCCCAACAAAATATAATTTAGTTCTTTATCATATTTAAAAGATTTTTGAGCGGTACAGACAAGCCTTTCCTTTAAATATTGGAAAATCGGCTGAAATATCTTAGTGCTTCTCTGTTTTATATAAGAACCAGCGTCTGCAGCTCAGTAGGCAACATCGTTTATCTTTAGGCGCAACGAAGACACTGAGGTTGTGGGTTCGACTCCCAATGATGCTGGTAATAAATAATACAGGAATTAGAGCAATGGGCCGCATTACAGTTGGCCTGAGCGCTGTGTCAGTTTCTGCCCCCACCTCACCCTTACTGATTACTGTTTACTAAGTTTATATGAAAGATGATATAGTGCACATTAGGGTACATAGGGTACACTGGTATAGGGTTCATTATTATTAGTAAAGGGTACACTAACCTGAATGGTAAAAATGCCCAGTGAGATGAGGGTATCGGCCTATATAAAAAGTTTTTGATATTGGATGTTTCAATGAATATTGACTTTATGAATTTAACTTTACAACTTTGGCTAATATGTTATATCGTGACCACTTGGTATTTGACAAGGTCGGAAACCCCGTCCATAAATACCACATCCTGGTAGGCTACAAGGCCTGTTAGGGAAGGTCAAGTTCCTGGACTTGGACCTCCAAGGAAAACTCGAACTGAGTTACTTGGCTGTCCTCTAGCTAGGCTTGTTACAGCAGTGTGGTTCATTTATCCCAGCTAAGGTTGTTATTCATTTATCTACCAATGAAAGGAAGGATAAACAGTTAGATGGGGTGCGCGTCTGACCACGCCGGGAATCGAACTCGAGCAAATGGATTCGTAGTGAGCGATGCTAACCACAACACCACCGTAAATTTGGTAATACATCTGATACAGTAAATAATACCTAGCATAAAAAAATATTAAATAAAACAACATTATAACCGTATTAATTAGACTAAATTATGAGTTCAAACTGTTAACGTTCTTTCGTAGAGACAGAATTTGTAGTGAGAATCTACACAGAGATTTTATTACAAAAAGTAGACCTTTCAGGTAAAGGGTAAAGTGTTTTGTGATAAGAACTGACCATTGACACCTATGCACATTATACACTAAATTAATAGTGGATGTATTAATATCATGAGTATATGCCTACTTTGAACCATTTGCGGTATGGTCAACGCCGGTGATTCCCAACCTGTGATACGCATACAACCAATACGACGAGAAGCTCTTTTTGGTGGTAGGCAAGAGGGGTTATAAATACGTAGCTCGCTAATTGATAATTTCATGATATGTTTCCAAAAGTAATGTTAGTTCTAGATGAATAACCTTCAACCTTTAAAATAACTGCGGGTTTACATACTAATTTTTTCTTATCCAGAGAGATTTTAAATTATTTAACGATAACGTGCAAGACCAAAGTCAAGAATTTGGTTCAGTACAAATGTCAATAAATATCATTAGAATAAAATATAATTCTTTTGACAAGACTGAAAATTGAAGATTGAAGATTAAGTTCCCTCCCTACGGATTTGATTAGGTGGTACACGCACCTTCTTTCCTTCCTTCCTTCCTTCCTAAATGGTGGTATTAAGAAAAGCATGGCAGCGAAAATTGGTACGTCGCCGTAAAAATGTTGGCAACCCTGGTCTACGCAATTTTAAGTAAATTTACCTGAATGAAATCATAGCCTTCTTCCAACTTATCCAGAGCCTTTTCAACATTTGTTCTGAAAATTTCGGGACCTTTAATTTGGACGTAATGTTCACAGTATTGAGGAGTAATTCCATCAAAGGGTACGTCACATCGAGACTAGAGAATGACAGCAGTTTTCAGATTTGTCTTTGTTGTTGTTACTCAAATTGGTTCTGCTGTCCACCACTTTAAAAGTATACAAATATTATGTATTTTTATGATATACGTCAGTAGACGTTTTTGTTGCATTAACATTACCAAAGCATAAACAGTGAATTACAATGACTCAAATTTATTATATCCAATGGAAAAGTTACCTTTTGTAATCCTGTTTTATTTGCATCATACAAAGAAAACTCATCCTGATTCTGTGGGTCGTAGAAATAGTTACCCACAATTCCGTGTGACTCCGCCCACAATCCGGTTACAAGCGTTGTCCAATCAGGGTAAGAGAGAGAGGGGTAAATTGGTGGTAACATATATTCTGCTCGAACACCATTTTGCAAAACTTTAGAAAATCCAGGAAGGGACTCAGGTGGTTGATCGTCCACGTAATCGTAACGAAATCTGTGTAGGAAAATGTGAACAAATATTAATAATGTAACAAAAGCTTTAGCAGGACTAAAATAAGCATATGCAAATACTGAAATACGTTTATGGTCGAAGCCTTGCAACTATAAAGGGCATATATTTATCATATTTTGTGGTGCTTTGTTTAAATATGACCGTTTCAATCGCAAATGATTCTAGGCTAGGTTAGGTTTCCTCATATAATTTTTGGTGTTGTTTTCTAATATCAATGTATTTTTTTTTGTCGGAAATGCTCCCACTGAAAATTATATGAGGAAACCTAACTTAACCTAATTTTATCTAACCTAGAACCATTTGCAATTGAAACGAAGGCCATATTTGAACAAAACACCACAGAAATGCATCAGAGAAACCTATTTTCATGAGAAAAAACATCCCCCGGCGTGATTTCAATATTAATCTAAAATGATAAGATAGAGTAGGCCTACAAATACAATGTACAGTGTTTATATTATATTTTGTTTATTCACAAAATGCATTTAGAATTTGTAGACATCCTGTTCAGACACTTTCTCGTTCTCTCCCATACCCTAAAAAGCAACTTACTTTAACTTAACTTTTCCTAACCTAAGCCTAACCCAACCTATATTAACTTAATGCTACATCTTCTGAACGCAGAGATGGTCAGTGTTCACCCATTGAACAACTGAAAAAAACATGCTCAAGTGGTAATGACGTCGCCCTTGGACATAAATAATTGTTTCTTCAAATTTGTACCAAAATTCAGACATATTTCGGAAGCTATTTCTCCTTCAGATTAATCCTATGAGTTTATTCAAATAAACTCCTGTATATATTTCATAGAATCTGTGAGGGATTTTATGAAATCGCTAAAATGGTTAGGGATTTCATGAAATTCCTAAAATGTTCAGGGATTTCATGCAAGGTTAAGTCCTGATATTTTCGTTAGTTTTAACGAAAATATCACAACTTAACCAAACCATTTGTCAAGGGCATACAGTTGACCTGACTGGGCATTCAATTAACCTGATTGGACATTAAATAATTTTCCCATAGGTTTAACAAAAATATCACGACTTAATCTCACATGAAATCCCTGAAAATGTCAGGGATTTCATGAAATCACGTTTCACAATCTTACTGTAACGTGTATATATATATATATATATATATATATATATATATATATATATATATATATATAATATTATATTAATTCTTCTCTTTAGTTATCGCTTGGATTTTATATACGGTTAACATTTTATTTTTTATACGGCATTTACTGCTTATAATAACACTTTTTAAAATTGTATTTTAATGAGAGTAGGTTAAAAATACTGGGCAAACATCTGATCAGCTGGACATGAAATCGTCAAGTTATTGTGGGTTAGATTCAGTTACGTGATGTTAGGGTAGGTTAGCATAGTTGAGTTTAGATTAGCATAGGTTAAATTACTCTAGATTAGGTTAGGTTAAATTAGGTTAAGTTCGTTGTTTTAGAGTGTCGATGTTGGGTATAGGTCTGAAAACAGTGGGCTAAAAGTTCTTGACATTTAATTTGTTTGAAGGGTCATATTCCTATTAAAAATGAGTGGTTGCAATCGATGCATGGTTGAAATCAATGCATGGTTGCAATGAATGCATGATTGAAATCAATGCATGGTTGAAATCAATGCATGGTTGCAATCAATGCATTCTTGCAATCAATGCATCTTTTTATGCAACTGAAGTAGAAATCACGCACTTAACATTAAATAGAATCTCAGAAAAACAAAGATTACAATATTAATATTTACCCGTCGAATAAAATATAAATAAGTTTGTTTCTTGTAGTTGGGTTAGAAACTACAGTGGAAATACAAGAAAAGACCAATAGTCCCCACAAAATCGAAGTTCTGTCGTCCATGTTTACTGCGAATATGGGGGGGAAAAAAAAAACGTAACTGCACACGCTTCGCGCCAAACTTCGAAAAGCAGTGAATGATGAAGGACATACAACTTTCCTCTTAAAGGCTGAATCTAATCTTAAAAATTATATAATAAACCTAATAAAAATAAAATCCTTCAAGCACCATTTCTATTGGTCGTTACTAACCCAAAATCTTACAAGCTCTTGGGTTGTTATCTCTGATAAACATAATTATTCACACATACTTACCGTACGCACGAGCGAAGTAACAAGATAGCCATGAACAAAGATAAAACGAAATTAAAGTTTTCACAGTAACGGTGAATAAGAGAGAAGAAGAGAGAGAGAGAGAGAGAGAGAGAGAGATTGGGTTGCTTGAGAGAGCAGAAGAAAGTGATATTCATATATCGTCTCCTCTTGAATTTGCTAAATTACTCATAATGTTTTTATATTTTACATATTTTAACACACACACATACACACACACACACACACACACACACACATATATATATATATAGGGTGAACCAAATGTAGGTGGACAGTAAATGATAACGTTTATTTTGAGAATACATATTTAATTTTTTTGTATACTATAATACAAAATAAAATTTAAATAAATTTAGTTATAATATTTAATATAATATAACACAAACACCATAGTTATAATGAACACCATAGTTATAATATAATATAACACAAACCGTATTCAACCTACTGTCCACCTACTTTTGGTTCACCGTGTATATATATATATATATATATATATAATTGTAGAGAAACCGGTGTTCTTAGGGAACCGGCATGTAAGGCTAAAAAGAATGATCAACGTCTACGTCAACATTATAAAAATTTGATATGAAACGTTTCGGAAGTCAAACTCGCATCATCAGTGGCTAAAAACAATAAAAACTAAAAACACAATATAAAAATGGTGAAAGACTAGTTGAACCGGTACATAATTAATTTAATTAAAAAAAACCTTTCCAAAATACACCAACAAAAAGAAAATTAAGATGACAATCATAATCTCAAATTCAATTAAGTTTAATATTTAAACACAATTAAAGCAAAACTAAAGCAGATTACAAAGTGTGTGTATATATGATGAATAAAACCACGAAGGAAAGGAAACACAGAATGGTGCTCAAGCGCTTTCGTCTAATGACATCCTCAGGAACACTGAAGTACATAAAGAGTTACAGCCTATATATAGGTTACAATATATATATATATATATATATATATATATATATATATACATTAAACGGGAGAAAAAAAAATTAAAGGATTGTGGGAGGAGCATAAAATTTGTAAGGAAAAACTACCGATTTTAGCACTTTTCCCGAATCCAACACAAGATCAAATGAATTGTTTCCAACCAATGTTATAGTTAATTAAAAAAAAATAATAATAAATTGAAAAATAAAAATAAAACTTGTAAGAGGAGCACACAAATTTATACTGGAAATCTGCCCAGGTTTTAGCACTCTGCCTTTCTTGTCTAAGTCCGATATATATAAAAATAAATTGAAAAATAAAAGTTATTAGAGAAGCATACAAGTTTGAAGGAGGAAGTCATCCAGGTCACGATTCCTCCTTCAGTTAAATGATCAAGTCCCCTCCATTAAGTTTACTTTAGAAGTGGAACAAGCCAACTTAATCCCGTTTTCGGATGTGCGTGTACATAGGGAAAGCCCAGGTTTTAAGTTTAGTATCTATCGGAAAAAAACAAACAATTTGTCCTACGTACACTTTTACTCGGGACATGACACCCCCACTAAGAAGGCCATTTTTTTTTCAATGTTTCTCCGCCCCCTTAGGATCGCCAGTCCGGAATACATCGATGCCGAATTGGAAAAAATCAACGGTATTGGAAGTGATCTGTGTTACCCACCTGCGTTTATGGAATCTTGTCTCAACAAGGCAAAACGAACCTTCTATCGTGTGAATAATAACATTCGTACTGTGTCAAAGAATATTTTAGTACTTCCATTTTTCCCGGGCTTTTTAGGCATTGCTAATGTATTTAAACTTTTGGATATTAATGTAGTATTTTCATATAATAACATTGTGAAAAATATCAGTAAGAAATAGCCCTACCAATAATTCAGGCATTATCTATAAAATTGGTTGCAAACAATGTGATTCCTTTTACATAGGTCAGACGAGAAAGATTTTCACACACATGTAAAACAGCATCAATATTCCGTTAGAACGGGACAGTCGTCCAGTGCCCTTTTTGTCCATTTGTCAGTTATCCCACTGTATTGATTGGAATAATGCTTCAGTTTTGTTTCACTCTAGCAACATTGTTAATAGAAATATTCTTGAGTCTGCCATTATCCAACTTACAAATAACTTCAACATAAGCAAAGGTCTTTTTCAACTCGATCCCGTTGTTTTGAATTCGTTCAGAACGGATTTAGACAAGAAGGGTAGAGTGCTAAACGTTTGGTAAACTTGTGTGCTTCTCTAATAACTTTTATTTTTCAATTTATTTTTATATATATCGGACTTAGACAAGAAGGGCAGAGAGTGCTAAAACCTGGGCAGATTTCCAGTATAAATTTGTATGCTCCTCTTACAAGTTTTATTTTTATTTTTCAATTTATTATTTTTTTAATTAACTATAACATTGGTTGGAAACAATTCATTTGATCTTGTGTTGGATTCGGGCAAAGTGCTAAAATCGGTAGTTTTTCCTTATAAATTTGTATGCTCCTCCCTCAATCCTTTAATTTTTTTCTCCGTTTATTGTATATATATATATATTTTTTTTTTTTGTAACCTATATATAGGCTGTAACTCTTTATGTACTTCACTGTTCCTGAGGATGTCATTTAGGGTTGCCAAGTCAACAGATCTTGAATAAAGGACACTTGCACGCTACCGTATATTCCATTGCTTATCATGATAAAAATTTACTTGTACAATATTTTTTACAATTTCTTTATTATATTCATAGATAAAATATGTCTAGAAAGTCGTACACTTGTAAAGTCACACTACTGTATTGAAATGAAACATTTTTAAATTTGTATAATATTAGTAAAGAAATTGGAAATATTTTTGTTTTTTGGTCTTTTTTCTAAAAAATCACTAAAAAAAAGTCTTTCGTGAATTTTTCTAAAAAAGGCGCTAAGACATGCGTAATGAGTGAACGCTTTAATGCATAAGGTTATTAGAAAAAAAAATTAGACACGAACAAGCCTTAACTTTCAGTAGCGCGACACGTAAAATAATGTTTTCTAACTTTCTAAGAGAGGGAAACCTAGTATATAATTAAGTATTCTTACCTAAATATTCATCTGAAGATATTCTTCAACTCATAAAAAATAGAATCACGTCAAAAACTCATGAAGCCGGTTTAATATGGCAATTTGGCAAAGCACAAAAAATATGTTAGCGGGCGATGCCTTCCTCGTTCCTCTCCAGCAAGGATGACAATGGCAACGGGCAATGGGGGCAGGATTGCCAACTCTGATTTACTAGAAATCACATGTGAATGTTGAATCTCACTTCTCCCGATTAACGAATTAATTAAGTTTGAAAACATCTCCGTCTCAAATTTTTAGTGATGAATAAAATTTTGAGAGTCAATTACTGAATTAAAAGACATATGGCGTCCTTTCCGAGTTTATCAAAAGACAAGGACACATGAGCTGAAATAAAGAACTGTCCTTTGAAATAAAGGACACTTGGCAACCCTAAATTGTCATTAGACAAAAGCGCTTGAGCACCATTCTGTTTCCTTTCCTTCGTGGTTTTATTCATCATAAATATTTTTCATGTGTTACTTTCGTGAAATAATTTTCATATATATATATATATATATATATGTAAAATATTAACGTAGCTTTTGTCCATATATACAGGGTGTCTCAGAAGTCACGTACCATTGGCTAATATAGTTTCATTCAATTTAATTATTTTAAGATAGCTTTTTGATTAACTGTACGTACTATTAATTTTATTATTCGAACATTATCGAACATATATTATAATTAAACATCACTTATAAACCATTTCGACTCTTAAGCGGTGTAACGGAAAAGTACCATTATTCGATAGAAAGTAAGAAATCACATGGAAGTAATGTTTGGTTGGTTTATTTAACTTCATTTGCGAAGCTATCAGAGTAGTGTACAGCGGTGCTTCTCAAAGTGGTGGTCCGCAGAGTAGAGACCTGCACGGGCCGATATTTTGCGGCCCGTACCCGGCCCGTAATTTTTTTCATGCTTTGGGGCCCGCCCGTACCCGCGGCTCGTGATTTATTTTGTTTTGGAACCTAAACCAACCTGTGTATTTAAGTTTAAGATATGCACGACCAGTAATATTTTTGTTGATAATTACTTAAGTACCTCTTTCAAAATATACCTATGAAAATTAAATAGATAGTAAAATTATTTAATTTTGTACTCACTGAATTGATGGAGGTTTTTAAAATTCCAAATTGCAATGCAGAAACAAAAGATCGTCGACATTTTCTTCTTTTAAATTAGTTCTCCTCTGTGCAAGTGTAATTCCCGCAGTACTAAAGTTCCTTTCGCTGGATGCACTGGATGCAGGAATATTTAAGTATTTTCTAGCCAGTTTAGCAAGCAATGGGAACATTGATTCGTGAGTTTTCCAAAACTGAAGAACATCACTTTCCTCATCAATTTTGTAGCTCATGTACTGCTCAAGTTCTTTACAAGAAACCGAACTTTGGGATTCCTCATTATGACATCGTATGTCTTCCCATTCATCAAATTCTGAAGTCTTTACTCTTTTCGGAGATGAACAAGCTCTTTCAGGCTCATCAGTTACTTTCTCATTGTCCATAAGGTCAGCATGAATTTGCTCACGAATACTTGTTAGCACTTCTGCACGCTCAATGTCAGTTAACATTCTAAGCTGACGAAATTTAGGTAATAGAAATAGAGAAATTTTATGAATAGGCAACACTTTATATTTAGCATGAAGAAATTCTTTTACACGTTCTTTCAAGGTTTTTATATTTATTGTGTCATTTTCAGAAACGTTCAAATTTTTAAGAAGTTTCAAGTGATAAAGCAATATTAGCTGTAGAGTTGGAGATTTTTCACTTTCTAGCGTATCACTGGCATCTTTAAATGGCTTCAGAAAACATACTAACTCTTCAAGACTGCCTTTTGAAATGTTCTCTAAATGGTTCAAATTTCTTTCTTCCATCAAATCCTCGATGCTACTATATTGTTTCTACTTCTTGACGAACAGTATGTCTCAATTTGCTTACTAATCCACTTTGTTTCAAGAAAGTGACAAGAGCTTTCGACTGCAGTATAACCTTTTGAATTTCTTGGGCATATTTTTCCAAATAATCTTCATTGAATGTATGACGAAGAATTGTATTTATAATGTGAGATAAGCAACTAAGTCTGTTATAATTCTGCAACGCTTTTACTATGTTTGCTCCTTGGTCTGTTACGAAAGTTAGTTTCTGCACTAAGTCATCTTCAAAGCCTAGCTTTGCAAATCTTCTTGTTATTTCCTTTTTTATGTTTCACCAGTTTTACGTTCCTCATGAAAACTGGACGTAAACATAACTTTATTTACCAGTGTCCAATCATCAATATAATGAACAGTCATTGAAATATACGAAATCTTTTTATAATCATCTGTCCACAAGTCTGTTGTAGCTGCACAGCATGAATTACTCATAACTTCTTTGATCTTTGGCTAAATCTTTTGACGTACAGTTACTGCAGTTTCAGCTACATGCCTAGAAATAGTGGTTGGATGGGAAATAACCTCATTTACGTCAATATTACCATAAGACGCGCCAACTGCAATAAGTTTTTGTGCAAGATTTAGGAAGCCTTCACCTTTTAAAGTTTCAAATGGTCTTATGTCTTTAGCACAAAAGTTGACACATGCATCTAGCATTTCTTGTTTGGTCTTCATTGTCACTTGTACTTTCTTTTGGAAAAATGAAGCTAAGCTTTGTGATTGTGAAGTACTTGTGCCACATTTGTGACAAGAGAGATGGGACGTGCCTCCTTTAGAACCACTATATGTCAGTTTTTTTTTTGCACTTTTTACATTGAACAAATCCTTGTTCCTTTTTACTGTTCTTATCAATAACTAAGTCAAAATTATCCCATACTTTGCTTTTTCTGTTTGAAACTGGCTGTAGAATTAATTCCCCCGAACGCAGTTTTGAATTAATCACTGCTTCACTGATAGGATGTTGCATTTTGGGGACAATTTTAATTTAATAAAATGTATAACATACTAAACATAGGATAGAAACCAGAAAGCACATCTACTAATAAACAATTAAGGTAATTAAGACAAGTATTGTCGTACAGTATGCACTAATTACGCAGAAATGGTCAGACCATCACGAACAAATTCTATTTGTACAAAAGGGTACAGCGACTACAGCCAGAGGCGAGAGAGGCTAGCATTATAGTAGCATAGCTGAAAAAATGCCAGTTAGTTCCAGCAAATACTTATG
Organism: Bathynomus jamesi; assembly: GCA_023014485.1. Classification (NCBI taxonomy): domain Eukaryota; kingdom Metazoa; phylum Arthropoda; class Malacostraca; order Isopoda; family Cirolanidae; genus Bathynomus; species Bathynomus jamesi. The sequence continues at coordinate 407,577 of JAJOZX010002674.1, read as the reverse complement.
TTCAAAAAATTTCTTATCATCGTTCAAACAAAATCAAAAACTTTAGAAAAGAAAATGTTTATATATTTTAAATACGCATAATCAACATAGGTAAAGGATTGGCATTCAATTATATACTGTGGCAATGTAATGTAGCTAACATGTGTTAAACATTATGCAATCGTAAATAGCGCTGCCGCGCTGGTCGGCATCTTACTCGATCTCATTTGCAAAACCATAAGCGTAAGACGTATCGAAAAGCGAAAATCACCCACCTATATCATTTCTTCCATTAGCCAAAAAAAAAATCATTATTATTACTATCTATTGTCCCTATTCTCATATTCATTGTTATTATGGTAATTATTGAAATTAGGTCAGTATCGCTGTACGATAAGTTCTAGTTTTGCTATACACTGTGACTGTATACAGCAGGGAAACATAGGCTACTTAGCCTCGGTAAGGTCAGCTGGTCAGGTTGGCTTTGGTCACGTGGTGCCGGGCGTACGATATGAATACTCTAATTTCTAATGTTTAATTTCTAAGTTATTTCTCATTATTTTTGCACGTCGTTATATATACGTTATTTATACGTTGCGGTGAAAACATAACTTCCTTGGCAGAGGTAATAAAATTCATAATTAACAACCAAAACACAGGCATGGATATTGTTTGTCGTTTGCATGTCCCACGCAGGCACGCATGCATGGCGCATGCGCTCCGCGGCTCCAGTTCCTGCCTTGCCTCGCTGCCTCACCCGCTGCGGCGTTGCATGCTTTTTATAAGCATGATTCGGCCCGCCCGTGCCCGCCCCTAACTTTTAAACATGATTCGGCCCGCCCGTACCCGCCGCTAACTTTTATAAACATGATTCGGCCCGCCCGTACCCGCCCGTGGGACGGGCCGGACACGGGCCCACGGGCTTACCCGTACCCGTGCAGGTCTCTACCGCAGAGCATCGGCCGCCGGTCCGCAGAGAGTTTCCAGGAAGGAAACAAACTATGGTATAATTTAATAATTACACCGGAATTCCACTAAGAATAATAATCAGTCGATAAAGTCGACAATATTAAATAATACTACGTTTTCAGAAGCACATATTATAATATTGATAATGTCATTATGCTACAGCACGAAAATACTGTTATGTGTGCACTTGCTCACTCAAATCGAGAAGTTAGGTTGCATGTTTTGAACGTGAAGCGTATGGCGCGTGCCCTTTAGTTTAGCAGTTTAGCCGCTCACGGCCGACCTGCCTGCTACAGCTACTATCAAGAAAAGATCGTTATGCAGATCTCACTGGGTTGTGTAATTCCAGCTCGAACCCACTGTTCTAAAGATGTAAGTATTAATACCAATAGTCTAAATTTTTCGGTTAATATTCGTTTTAATGCTTTGTTCGTTTTCGATAGGAGACATTCTATGACAATTTAACATATAAATTCGTATTCAGGACACCTTGAAACCTCAGGGAAACTGATAAAAATCAAGGAAATGTAATAATTATTTTTTATGGAAAAAAAAAATTTTTTGACGTAAAAAGCAGCCATTAATTATAGGCCATTGACCGAGTGTTTAGCTCTTAACGCTGTTAAAATTTTACCGATCCTCGTCCTCTCCAGTTTTATGGGAAGACATCTCGTGGCAAAATTAGGAAACATAGGTCAAATCAGCCAATTAAATCTGGTTTTTGTTTCATGTTACCTTATCCGACCAATCAGAGACATACATTTTGAATCTCCAATAATTCACTGGGGAACAAATTTCAACTTTTTGTCTATTGAATTAGATTTGACAGTTAGTTCTAGGTAATTTGGGTGCGCTGAGCACGAATTTTTACTCGGTTTTGCTCTATCAGGTCCTAATTTTGCTCAACACCCCTCCTCTTTCGTCGTATTCATAAAAAGGTTTTTTTCTCAATACTCGCTAAGTCTTTTTGCAGTTACACATTATGCAACTAGGTTTTTATCTAGGTATTTGTACCTATTGTTATGGTATTGTTGTATTATGTATATTTTTATATGTAACACCCTAAAAATATTTTAATTTTGTCATTTTTAGCCCATTTTAATATTAGTAAATTAAGCTAAAAATATCATAGAATTCTAAAATTTTCTCGAGCGTTCCTGTTCTCTGTAGAGTATTCTAGAGGGCAACTAAAATATATAAAGCGACTCGTTTCCAGAGTTAATCAGTCAATTCAATCAGTCAGTCAGTCAGTCAGTCAGTTGAGTTAGTTAATTAAGTTTGGGCATTAACATAATTTTGAATTGGCATATGATTTAGTGAGTAATTTTGTCATCGTGATTTAATATAGTTGATTTAATTAGACGTAATTTATATTGTACCTACTCATCCGTGTTTCTAGTTTAATTTCATAGATTGTAAGTACCTATTTCATAATAAGTACCTATTTAAACTAATTTTTGTGTTTATATTTCAGATTTTCTTAAATTTATATGAATTAAGGGCTTTAAATACCTTTACAAATTGGCAGAACAATCAAGCAATATGTCATCAAGCACTAGAAAGTTCAAATGCAAAAACAACCCTGATTCCTTCTGTTATATATGTGGAAATTTTACACTTCCACATCAACGAGCAAATATAACTGACTTCGTAAAAAGAGCTTACTTAGCTTATTTTGGCATAAAACTGGGGGACCAAGATAAATCGTGGGCTCCACATAAAGCCTACACTATATGCATTGAAAGACTGCGACATTGGACGAAGGGTTCGATTCAAAAATACCTTTTGGAGTTCCGATGGTAAGTTTATGATTTCATAAAACTACGTAATTTAATCACTAGTATACTGTAACTTACCTAAATGTAATTGTAACTTAGGTACATAAACAAAAATTTACAGAAAATGTTTATAAGAATCTCAATATTGCATAAGGTTGAAACACATAGAAATGTTAAATGTTTGGGTGATAACTTTTGATAAAATTCATAAAACAAGTCTCTCGTCGCTTTTGTTAACGCTTTACAATTTTTTTTCCATATCAGGTGTGGCGAGAGCCTACTAACCACGAGACCGATTGCTACCTTTGCTTTGTCAAGACTTCGGGCTTCACTAAGAAAAATAAACATTGTATCGAGTACCCAAATTTCGACACCGCGATACGACCTGTGCTACATTCAAATGAGATCCCCATTCCAAAATTTAAGGGTCTGCCAACTCAAGAATTAGTTGAAGATGTTCCTGAAAATATTGTTATGCACTTTGAGGAGTCAGACACCGATTTTGACCCCAGCGTATTTGAAAGTCAAAACGATCCGCAAAAGTTTAACCAGGCCGAGTTGAATGATCTTGTAAGGGATCTAAATTTGCCAAAAAAGGCTGCGGAAATTTTAGCTTCAAGACTTAAAGAGAAAAACTTGCTTACTTCAAACACATACATTTCATTTTACAGAAAAAGAGAAGAAGAACTTGTTAAATATTTTAGAACAGAGGATAGTTTAGTATATTGCTGCGACATAGTTGGTTTGTTAAAGAAGATGGGGGTTGAGTCTTACGATGCAAATGATTGGCGCTTGTTTTTAGACAGTTCGAAAAGAAGTCATAAGTGTGTGTTGTTGCATAATGGCAATCTATACGGCTCGATACCGATTGGGCACTCAACAAAATTAAAAGAAAAGTATGAACATATAGAAAAGGTTTTAAATCTTATCAAATATAGGGAGCACGAGTGGATCATATGTGTTGACTTAAAATGGTTAATTTTCTGCTAGGACAACAAGGAGGGTATACTAAATATCCCTGCTTCCTTTGCTTATGGGACAGCAGAGCCAAGGAAGAACATTATTTCAACAAATCTGGCCAGCACGAACATCACTTACTGTCGGAGAAAAAAACGTAATTAATCCACCTTTAGTGAGCAGAGATAAAATCATATTCTTCTCTGCATATAAAACTAGGCCTCATTAAACAATATGTAAAAGCTTTAGATACGAACGGCGAGTGTTTCAAATACATAACTTCAAAATTTCCAAGTTTAAGTTATGAAAAAATCAAGGCGGGAATTTTCGACGGTCCACAAATAAGAACAATGATTAAAGACAGCAATTTTCCTAATGTCATGAATGAACGCGAAAAAAATGGCTGGTTCTCATTCGTGGACTTGATAGAAAACTTTTTAGGCAATTATAGGGCAGATAACTACGAAGAAATCGTAAAAAAACTTTTAAGGGACTACAAAGAGTTAGGTTGCAATATGAGCATAAAAATGCATTTTTTGAATAGCCATCTTGACCAATTTCCAAGTAATTTAGGTGATGTAAGTGACGAACAAGGGGAGAGATTCCACCAAGATATCAAAATTATGGAGGAACGGTACCAAGGCCGCTGGGATTCCCACATGATGGCTGATTACTGCTGGTGCTTGAAAAGAGACCTGCCATCAACAAGCAAATACGCTAGAAAGTCTTACAAAAGAAAATTTTTGCCACAGTGAAAGCTTCATATCTGTTTGTTTTTTTATTTTAAGTCATTTCTATCGTTATAATGTAATTTTACTGTAGTTTGAACTGCTTGTATTCATGAAACTTGAAAAAAAATTTAACACATGACTTAATTTTTTAGTCCTAATTTAAAAAATCTGGAAAATGGCACATAGGCTGTCGACAAGAATCAGGACCTGATAGAGCCAAACGGAGTTGAAATTCGTATTCAGCGCACCCAAATTACCTAGAATCAAGTGTCAGATATCATTCAATAAAATACGTGTTGCCCAGTGTAATGTATACTCATTCCCAGAGCTGGGCAATAAATACATTGAATGTATTTAAATACTAAATACTAAATACATGGGAGAAATGTATTTAAATACTAAATACTAAATACATTTTACGAATGTATTTAGATACTAAATACAAAATACATCAATTGTATTTAAATACATTTGTAAATACATTTTAAATACATACAAATTTTAACATATGCATTCACTAATTCATGTTTTGATAAATTTCTACTTTAGGGGACACGGTGAATTTCGAAATAAATACACCACTTGATAGATCAGACGATTTTAAAAGCTTTTTCATCAATGAATTTTCCATCGCAAATTGGATTGATTGCAACGAGTTAGTTACACAGGCCCACTTAAGGCAGAGCCGTTTTGTACGATTATTCGGTCAATTTCAAGATATTTTTTGATGTCTAAAAAACACTTACCTTCAGATGAGTGTACAGATTCGTTGTAGCATTGCTTGCAGCAGAGACTTCGTGTTTACACAGCAAGCAGGTGCACTTTACCTTATTACCGTCTTTAGATTTATTTTAAAGTACAGTATTTTCAATCAAACAGAGGGTGCACTAAATTGTTATCTGCAGATATAGCACTGTTTGATTCACCAGATTTGCTTGTTGAAGCCATGACACGCACACGATAAAGAAATCAACCGCTTTCGACTAAGAGTGGCACACAACTGATTGAACTGACACGTTGAAACATGAACCATGCTGTACTACACCGTCGACGCGTCATACTGTGCTAGTACAGAACGTGTATTAAACCAGTAAAAGTATTTACATTTTTATATTTTGAGTATTTAAATACATTGTATTTAAATACTCATTAAAGTATTTAAATACTATATTTAAATACATGAAAAACAATGTATTTATAAATACAGTTCTAATTACACAAATGTATTTAAATACGTATTTAAATACAAATGTATTTAAATACTGCCCAGCTCTGCTCATTCAAAAATCCTTATTCAGTTCGGTTTTTGCTATGGTTTGTCTGGGGTGTGATTTGGATTACTTATAAAAAAGAAGACGGTGCTGAAGTTTTCTTTACCAGTCACGGTGTTTTATTTGTCCGCAGTGTGGTCATGAGTGTAATTATAGAGAAGTTGCTGACCAATATTATTGCAGAAGATTGACTAGGGACGAGCGCGGCAGAAAAAAAAAGTGTTCCTTTTACTTCGATGTCTGTGAGCATTGGCTAGGCCAACAAGTTCAAATTGGTGGGCCTGGCGAAATCGTCTATTTATTCCTGTTGGTCGCCGCTGATTTGTACAAACATCCCAACGCTGCTATTGAAGGTTAGAAATTGCGAAAAAACGCGGGTTAGGTTAGGTTAAGTTAGGTTAGGTTAGGTTAAGTTAGGTTAGGTTAAGTCTGAACCAAACACATTTTCTGGTGTTTTTTGGTGTGATTTTTCAAATCTGAACTTCGTTTCTTTGGGAAATGAGCCGTTTTTGAGAAATTTTCAATTTTAAAATTTCTCAAAAACGGCTCATTTCCCAAAGAAACGAAGTTCAGATTTGAACAAATCACACCAAAAAACACCAGAAAAATGTGTTTTGGTTCAGAAAGGAGAAAAAGCACTAAAACGAATAATTACCAATTTTTCCACTGTTTTCGTTTAAAACTGAAACAAAAAAAAACAGTGGTGACCTAACTTAAAATGTTATTGAGCCTAGCCCTTGGTGCTAAAAACGAACTTTTTAAGGCCTATAACTGCATTATTGATGCACGTACAGTATTTTAATGTTTCATATATCACTGTGATTGACATAAAATTCTGAATAAAAGCATAATAATTGTTATTGTTTAATATCGAAACAAAAAAGATATTGTGGTGGTATGGAAAAACTATACGCACTCACAACATGGTATCATATGTGGTACATTTATTTCATAATTAAATATAAATTATTAATTAATTGAATTAAATATCTATACAAAAATGCCTCGGGATTGGCGACATAGCCTATTGGGAATGAAATAATTGAATTGCCATACGTACAAAGAACCTGTATGTATGAATCAGCCTCACATAGCAACAAGAAAACCCAATGTATTGTTTAGTCTACCACAAGAGTAGACCAAAAAAAATAATGCTAGTTCGGCAAATAATACACCAGAACCAAGGAACGGCTCTCAGGGCTGTTTATGTTACGGCGAAGCTTTAAACAGGGAGGATGTCTTTGTCCCCCCTAGAGTCCTGAGTGAATTCCTTATAATATAAAACCTAGTGACTATAAAAGGATAGGCCTATTCCTTCAGGGGTTTATATAGTGACTGCCTATATTAATTACCTTAAGTAAATTCGCCGCGTAACCCCATCGTGGCGGCCCTACACCGAAAATGACCGTCACGCCCTACATCGAAACAAACAAAGACCCAGCAAAAATAAGGTGAGGCAATTTCAGTTTTCATTAACATAAGCTTTCCCAACTCCCGATGCTAGAATTACCGTAATCACTTAAATATAAAAAGGTCCTTTAACAACCTACATATTTATAACTCTCTAACGAAAAAGCATAGGGCTTTTGTCGGTAACCCTCCACTGAAATCTGTTGGAAATTTCCAACGGATGAGGGCACAGGCAATCAACCCATAGCCCTATATAGTTTTTTTCATATGGTGGCCCTGTGTATGGGGAACTAACCCCTCTACAATTTACACTGACACGCAGTGGCTAGGCTTACCTCATTGGCCTAACCCTAATTTCAACCGTAACCCCACTATAGTTTTTTCATATGGTGGCCTATTCAACTGGGAACCGATCCCTTTACCTTTACACTAACCGAAAACAAAGGCTTGTTCATTTAACAAGCATAACTCAATTTAGGTCCTATAAAAAAAATAGGCCCACAACATTAAGCCTATTTAATAGGTCCTACTCTTCAAACTAAAAACAAAGCCTTGTTAATTTAACAGGCTTAACTCATTTGAGGTCCTATAAAATAATAGGCCCAAACATAAGCCTACTTGGTAGGCCCAACAAATAGGCCTATTTAGTAGGCCCACCTAACTTTACCTTACATAATGGGCCTCCCTTTTAAAGTAGGCCTTACTCTTTACACTCAAGGCCTATCCTAACTAAAAACACTAAATTTATAATTGAACCTGTGGTGTAGGTTATAAAATTTATTTCAGCAATTTAACTTACTCATTAACATCACAAAATTCGACTCAGAACTGTAACATCACAAAATTCGACTCAGAACTGTAAATCACAAAATTCGACTCAGATCTGTAACATTACAAAGACCTAAAGCAATTGCACAAATTCAAACCTACACCCACCTAACACCTATTCGTGACCCTATTCCAACCTATTCCAAATCCTATTTGACATATAGGCATACCAAGTCCTATTTGACATATAGGCCCAACCTATTACCTATTCGAAGTCCTATTTGACATATAGGCCCAACCTATTACCTATTCCAAGTCCTATTTGACATAGGCCCAACCTATTCCAAGTCCTATTTGACATATAGGCCCAACCTATTCCAAGTCCTATTTGACATATAGGCCTAACCTATTTCAAACCCTATTTGACATATAGGCATACCAAGTCCTATTTGACATATAGGCCCAACCTATTCCGAAGTCCTATTTGACATATAGGCCCAACCTATTCCGAAGTCCTATTTGACATATAGGCCCAACCTATTTCAAGTCCTATTTGACATATAGGCCCAACCTATTCCGAAGTCCTATTTGACATATAGGCCCAACCTATTTCAAGTCCTATTTGACATATAGGCCCAACCTATTCCGAAGTCCTATTTGACATATAGGCCCAACCTATTCCGAAGTCCTATTTGACATATAGGCCCAACCTATTTCAAGTCCTATTTGACATATAGGCACAACCTATTACAGACAAGGCTTGATATAAGGGTCTCAAATGCAACGTTTGAGGGTCTTTACTCAGCCAAATTGATTAACCTAACCCAAAACCAAAAAATAAAACCCTATAACAAAATACACATTTACACACACACACGTACGGTACAGTATATAAATATATACATACGACTTCAAACATCCAATTCTTCTTTTAAAAGAAGAATCACAACAGATTTCAGCAACAGACACATACATTCCTTGCAAACAGATTGGATTCCTTCAAAACCCCAAAGCCTTCCAGACCTACCTGTAGGATACACAACATTTACTCATTCATAACTACTGCTGGTATTGACTTCATTGGAGTGGTGAATCCAAGTTATGGAAAACTTATGAGTGGGTAGTTGGGAGGTAACGAAAATGGTTCACTGAGTAGGTAGGTAGTTAATCTAACAATCATTAAATTCCTTTTATGTCAATAACTGGGTGGATGAAACCAATTGGTTGCTCACCAGAGTTATTCTCCACACTAGTATTTATATACTGTGTGGGAGGAGCGTGCTCGGTAATGGAGATACATTACCGCTCAACCAACCGAGGAATAAACCAAGACAACGCTGGTACAAGAAGCCCCGCGAAGAGGAGAACAAAGGGAGAACGAAAACGAAGAACGGGGCGAGAGGACGTACCAGCAAAGTACGCTCTCGAATGAGACAACCGGAGAAGGGAGAGACTAATAACTAAAAGTAAGTGACTAATTGAGTTTTTACACCAACAGTTAAGAACATTAAATTAAGCTGGGTCAGACAAGTTAGGCCTACATTGTGCCTAAGACCCAGCATCAACTCATAGCTTAACAAAGGTGAAGGTAGATTGCCCTAACCTAATCTTGTGAGGAATCCTACTGTGGACCTCAATTTATCTGCCCGCTCTGGACCATTTCCGGAATCTCTAGGCTGACCCCTCTAGGCTAGACTTGATCTACTCTATAGTTAGACTGGAGATATAAGGGGTGGGTTAATTGTGGACCAATTCATACAGAGCATTTTTCGCATTGGTGGTCCGTGTGTGGGGAATTTACAAACCTTAACCTTACTTAACAAAAATTGCAGAATTAGGCTAAATGGTCTAGCCTAAGCCTAACCTGAGCAAGCCTAATTAGGTCTACAACCTAGGGCCTAACTAGGAAACATTTACATTTAAGGAGTCTCATTCTCTTATAAGCTTAGACCTGAGTGACACACAAGTACTTGGGGGGGATTAAACCAAATTTAAACTTGACTGTTTTGTCTGTCTCTCTCTTCTCTGGTAATTTCTTCTTGTCCTCTATTTCATTACGATCCCCAGTTAAACAATTTTGACTTAGACATGGACAGTGCAGAATTGAAAAAGTTAAAAAAGAAAAGGGGGGCAAAGTTGGGAGCTGTTACAAAGGCTGTGAACACTTTTAACAATATTACACAACCAGGTAAGAAAAATATAGAGTGTGTAATTATTAAATTAGAAATTAAAAAGAAGGAAATAATAGCCATTAATGAGAGTATTTCAGAGTTAGTTGAATCCGAAATGGCTGAAGAACAATTGATAGACCTTTACGCTGATGATGATGATCAGGTAAGCTCAATTGAACAGCAAATAAGGGAACTACGGTCTCGGTTGACTGACTTAACACCAAAAAAACCTAATTCTGATTTTAATCAAAGTAGGGCTAACCTTCAACAAAATTTAAGTGGCATGCAAAATCCTGAGTCACAAGAATTGAGGGCTCAGTTACCCATTTTGCTAGTACCAACATTTGAAGGGGACACGGTACAATTCCCATCTTTCATTGACAAATTTGAGAATTTAATAGGTAATAAACCTTATATTTCAACTGTTGAAAAGTTTAGTTACTTAACTAGTTCCCTTAAAGGCCCAGCCTATAACCTAATAGCCTATTTACCAGCCGTAGGGGATTCATATGAAGTAGCTATTGATCTTTTAAAACGTAATTACATTAATAAAGATATGATTGTATATGAATTATCTCAACAAATTTTTGAATTTGCACCCATAAAAGATAACCATAGTGATATGGAAAATTTTTATACAAAATTAGAAGCTATTATAGGACAACTGGTTAGCAATGAGATAGATATTAAAACTTCATCTTGGCTTATACAAAGCATAGTACTTAGGTGCCTTCCTTCGAGGGTTAAAGATAATTTAATTCTAAAGACGGGAAAAATTATCCTAATTTAGAACAAATAAGAGAAACTTCCCCAATATCCTAATTAATTACAACTTGAGAGATTTTCCAACACATAAGACCCAGACTATGGATAAACCAAAGACTGTTCCCAGAGACCAACTAGCTACAGCCAAACAGACAAAACTTGATACTGAGAATCAAATGTGACCAACTATAATACACGAACACCTACATTACAGAACTTTAATGTAACTGCTGCCTCAACTTACACACCACATTGCAAATTTTGTGCAAGTAATGAACACAGTAGTACTGGGTGTGACAAATATTCAGATTTTAACCAAAGGGCTAAAAGATGTGAACAGTTGAACCTGTGTAAAAAGTGTACTGGCCAGGGACATTATAAGAAAGACTGTAAATCTAGGTTAAGATTCAAGTGTAAGTTTTGTAAAAGTTTACGACATGTCTCATCAATGTGTGATTCACCAAAGTGTCCAAACAATATACTCAAACTCAAAAGATACCTCCCCCAAACAAAGGTAATCAAGAAAATGCCACTTTCATGGGACATTCTGCTTGTTCAAACAATGTAACAAGAAACACTGAGATTCTTTTACCAACTATTACTTTGGACTTAGTGAATAGTGAGGGTAGTACCACTCCAGTGAGATGTCTTATAGACTGTTGTTCTCAACAAACATTTGTTTCAAAAAATGTAGTTAATAAATTGGGTTTGACACCAAACCCGAATGAACAAAACCTCAATATTGCGTCCTTTGTTAAGGATAACTCGGACAAAAATAGCTATAAGACAATTGACCTGGAACTACATTTAGAAAGTAAATTCAAGAAAATTGAAGCAGTTATTATTTCTAAAGTAGGACAAAACAAACTGGTTATACCCAAACTAGAACAAACCATAAATCATTTGAAAAAACACTACAAAATAGCTGATAGACATATCACTAACAACACAGTAGCTAACATTGAAATGCTAATAGGGGCAGATTATATTAATCTTATTCATAAGGGCATAGTAGAGATAGGTAATGGTATAGCTATTCAGACTCCATCAGGGATAGCCCCTTTGGGTGACCTATCAGAATACAACCTAGACCTAAACCAAAACAGTGCATGACCAACAAATACTATGTGCCTCAACTCAGTCCTACATAACACCTGTAAGAATAGCAACACTTTGAATAATATTATCTCAACGACAACAAAATCTGAATTATCTGAAGTCTATGAACACTCTCAAAACATTATGCAACAAGGTAACTTTGAACTTAGAGAGTGGATTTCAAATAATGAGGATTTAAACAAAAAGATTTTAAAGATAATAATGGTCTTACTGAGCCATCAGACAGAGTTAAAACTTTAGGTATGAACTGGTATTTGGATGCAACTTCTAACAGTCATGATTCAATCTGTACTAAAGGTTTTAAACTTGATGAGGAAGCAAATACTAAAAGACAAATATTATCAGAGGCTTCCAAAATTTTTGATCCTATGGGTCTATTCCTGCCTTCAACAATAAAATCAAAGATTCTCCTCCAAGAAATTTGGAGGACAAATGTTGGGTGGGATGATCCAATAACAAATGAAAATCAAAAATCTTGGAAGAAGTTAGCTACTGATTTAACAAAAGTGCAGAACATTAAAATTCAAAGGTGCTGTGGGTTTAGGGATAAGCCCCAGAGGTTCATGTGTTTGCTGATGCAAGCACACAAGCTTATGGGTGCTGTGCGTATCTTGTAAGCCCTACAGAAAGTCATCTAATTTATGCAAAAGGGAAAGTTGCACCTCTCAAACCTACCCGAACCATACCTCAATTGGAACTATTGGCTGCTACATTAGCCATTAAAACCATTTCATTGCTTAAGGATGCTTACTATGATGTGTTCATAACTAATATCCACGTCTGGCTTGACAGTCAGATTTGTCTTGCCTGGATACGGAATGATAGCATTAATAGTAAGAATATCTTTGTAAGAAATAGGCTAAAAGAAATAGCTGACGCTAATGAAAGCCACAAGTAAACTTTCACTATGTTCCAACTAAACAGAATCCAGCAGACTTTCTGACCAGAGGTTTATCCTACAAGTTGTTGAAGTCAAACAAAACTTGGTTTATGGGACCTAAGTGGCTCTGTAATACAGACCAATGGCCTGTGGAACAAGTTAACTTGACATTAAATTTAATCTTTCAAATGAAAAGGTTGAACCAATCACTAATTATGAAAAGTATTCTGATTTCAAACAAACTTGTCAGGGTGACAGCCTACTGTTTGAGGTTTGCTCACAACTGTTTAGCTACAATTAACAAACAGCTAAATAAAAATAATCATAATTATACAGAAGTTGCAACCCAATACTGGATAGGCCAAGCCCAACAAAAAGAGTACAATAAAGAGTTAGAATTCTTAACTAATGGGAAACAAACAAAAGAATCTGTACCATCAGTAGTTGTGGATCTAAACTTGTTCAGAGATGAGGAAGGCCTTCTAAGGTGTAAAGGGAGATTAGACAAATCAAAACTGTCATACAAAAGCAAAAATCCAATCCTTTTACCTAGATTTAGCTATTTGACAACATTAATAATCAGAAAAACACACAATGATGTATATCATATGGGGGTACCACAGACACTAACTACATTAAGAAAAACTTATTGGATACCCAAGGGAAGGATCACTGTTAAAAACAGTCCTGAGTGAGTGTGTCACATGTAGGCGTATTCATGCTAGGCCCTATAGGAAACCAAATCCTCCTGCTTTGCCAGAGGAGAGAGTTACTCTCAACAGACCCTTTGAGACTGTAGGCATTGACTATACAGGAGCATTGACTGTAGGGGTGGGTGACACTGAACAAAAAATGTACATTGTACTGTTTACATGTGCTGCCTCACGAGCTGTTTATTTGGATGTTGTGGAGGACCTAACAGCAGAATCTTTGTAACTGTCTTTAAGAGATTCTGTGCACGACATTCAGTACCAAAGACAGTTTGGACTGACAATGCTACATATTTCAAAGCTGGTGAACAAGTCATCCATGATTGTTAAGCAATGAAATCACACAATTATATATAAAAAATTCAAACATAAAGTGGAAGTATATTCCGGTTGCCTCTCCTTGGTATGGTTCTATCTGGGAGAGGAATATACAAACAGTAAAGAATTGCTTGAAGAAAGCAATTGGCAAAAAACAGATACACTTGTTTGGGTTACTCACTCTCCTGGCTGAGATTGAGAACATCATTAACAATAGACCACTCACTTATGTGAGTGACAACATTAATGACCCAGAACCATTAACTCCAAATCATTTGATTCGGGGAGAACAAGTTAGTCTCCTGCCGGACTACAATATAGACTCTTCAGAAGACCCAAACTGGACTCAACGACATGATGAGCTCCAGACTAAGTTACAACATTTAACTAGAGTTAAAGCTCATTTCATTAAACAGTGGAAAACTGAGTACTTGATGGGTCTAAGGGAGAGACATAAACAAATGACTAAGAAGGATTGGTCTGACACAATTAAGGTAGGGGACCTTGTTCTCATACATGACAGTACTCCAAGACAATACTGGCCTCTGGCTAGAGTTTCAGAACTCAGACCAGGGGCAGACGGGGTAACAAGAGTGGTCAAATTAAGGACTTCAACGGGTGACACAACAAGAGACATTTCTCTTTTGTACCCTTTAGAGTCTGGACCCAAAACAATGGACTTTGGAGAACCTTCTCCACTGACAGTAACAACTGGAGACACTGAACTTCCAGTAACTATTCCTTTGACAGTAGGAGTGGTAACGCATCCTACTACAACATTGACAGACACAAGACCTCAGCGACAAACAGCATTAAAGGCGCGACTATTTTTACAACAAAAAATAGATGCTGGGGAATTGTAATTTTATCTTCTAACTTTCATTTTTTCTTTTCTTATGGTAAAGACCATAGACAGTTTCATCCTATGGATGTATATTTTCTCTTCTAATTAAATGCTACACCTTCTCCATGAGAAGGTGAGGACAGGCACTGTTAATCAGATTAACAGGCATTTACAGTTAAATAGTTAGCTAGTCTACACTCAGACAAAAATTGGTGACAATGACACCAAAATTTTATCTCCCGGGGCCCCCAGTATATGGAAAACTTATGAGTGGGTAGTTGGGAGGTAACGAAAATGGTTCACTGAGTAGGTAGGTAGTTAATCTAACAATTATTAAATTCCTTTTATGTCAATAACTGGGTGGATGAAACCAATTGGTTGCTCACCAGAGTTATTCTCCACACTAGTATTTATATACTGTGTGGGAGGAGCGTGCTCGGTAATGGGGATACATTACCGCTCAACCAACCGAGGAATAAACCAAGACAACGCTGGTACAAGAAGCCCCGCGAAGAGGAGAACAAAGGGAGAACGAAAACGAAGAACGGGGCGAGAGGACGTACCAGCAAAGTACGCTCTCGAATGAGACAACCGGAGAAGGGAGAGACTGCAATAACAAAAAGTAAGTGACTAATATGAGTTTTTACACCAAACAGTTAAGAACATTAAATTAAGCTGGGTCAGACAAGTTAGGCCTACATTGTGACCTAAGACCCAGCATCAACTCATAGCTTAACAAAGGTGAAGGTAGATTGCCCTAACCTAATCTTGTGAGGAATCCTACTGTGGACCTCAATTTATCTGCCCGCTCTGGACCATTTCCGGAATCTCTAGGCTGACCCCTCTAGGCTAGACTTGATCTACTCTATAGTTAGACTGGAGATATAAGGGGTGGGTTAATTGTGGACCAATTCATACAGAGCATTTTTCGCACAAGTTTTGAAGACCAACTGGATTCGGAGGAATGCGACACACACACACACACACACACACACTACTCTTTCAATGTGTCTCAAACACAAAAACCTGTCTAAACATAACCAAGGATCGGAGAGTAAAAGCTTTTATTGCTGCGCTCTGATTCTGTGCACATAATTTTGTGCCAAAAATTATATGGTTAGACAGTGACACGTACAAACAAACTACTCTACTCCAAAGGGCCTTGGCCTACCTTGGTCATAGCCCAACAAATTCATCAAAGGGTTGATGGCCTACCCTTGGCCATAGCCCAACAAATTCATCAAACGGCTGATGGCCTACCTTGGCCATAGCCCAACAAATTCATCAAAGGGCTGATGGCCTACCCTTGGCCATAGCCCAACAAATCATCAAAGGGCCTTGGCCTACCTTTGGCCATAGCCCAACAAATTCATCAAACGGCTGATGGCCTACCTTGGCCATAGCCCAACAAATTCATCAAACGGGTTGATGGCCTACCTTGGCCATAGCCCAACAAACAGGGGCTTTGTGGCCTCCCTTGGCCACAACCCAAACCTCCCTTGGCCACAGCCCAAACTACAGGGGTTTTGTGGCCTCCCTTGGCCACAGCCCAAACTACAGGGGTCTTGTGGCCTCCCGTGGCCACAGCCCAAACTACAGGGGTCTTTGGCCACAGCCCAAACTACAGGGGTCTTTGGCCACAGCCCAAACTACAGGGGTCTTGTGGCCTCCCTTGGCCACAGCCCAAACTACAGGGGTCTTGTGGCCTCCCTTGGCCACAGCCCAAACTACAGGGGTCTTGTGGCCTCCCTTGGCCACAGCCCAAACTACAGGGGTCTTGTGGCCTCCCTTGGCCACAGCCCAAACTACAGGGGTCTTGTGGCCTCCCTTGGCCACAGCCCAAACTACAGGGGTCTTGTGGCCTCCCTTGGCCACAGCCCAAACTACAGGGGTCTTGTGGCCTCCCTTGGCCACAGCCCAAACTACAGGGGTCTTCCCTTGGCCACAGCCCAAACTACAGGGGTCTTGTGGCCTCCCGTGGCCACAGCCCAAACTACAGGGGTTTTGTGGCCTCCCTTGGCCACAGCCCAAACTACAGGGGTCTTGTGGCCTCCCTTGGCCACAGCCCAAACTACAGGGGTTTTGTGGCCTCCCTTGGCCATAGCCCAAAACAGGGGTTTGTGGCCTCCCTTGGCCATAACCCAAACAGCAAGGGTCTTGAGTCCTCCTTTGGCCAGAGACCAAACAAAAAAAAGTCTTGTGGCCTCCCTAGGCCATAGGCCAAACAACACAAAAACAGTACAGGATTCAAAGCCCCAAGCCCTCCAGATCTACCTGTGGAGGAGTAAATTTACTCCACTAAAACTACGGGTATTGACTAGTCTGAAGTGGTAGGAGGTTTGAATACAGTACAAACTCTTTCTAATTCTCCTAAATTAAATGAACAAATAACAAAAGACAACAATGGGAACATTGAACCAAACAATTACACGAAAACACTTGGAATGCTTTGGTTTTTAAAACAGAATTCCGAACACGATGACACTCTTTGCACAAAGAGTTATAACTTAAATCCAAATGCCGATACAAAAAGACAAGTGCTTTCAGAATCATCCAAAATTTTCGACCCCATTGGATTATATTTACCAGCAACCATAAGATCCAAAACCCTTTTGCAAGACTTATGGAAAAAGAAAATTGATTGGGATGAACCACTTTCAGTGGAAGACCAACTTCATTGGAAAAAATTAGCCACAGACTTGAACAAAGTTCAAGACATCTACGTACCAAGATGTGCTGGCTACAGATTGAAATCGCAAACACTACACATTTTTACAGATGCCAGCACACAAGCTTATGGGTGTTGTGCCTATTTAACAAGTGAAAATGAAAGTAACTTGGTTTATTCAAAGGCAAAAGTGGCACCCTTAAACCAAAAGAAAACTGTACCACAACTTGAATTATTAGCTGTCTCATTGGGAGTTAAAACAGCAACTTTCTTTCACAAGTGTATAAAGAAGTTGACATAACAAACATTTACTTAGGACAGACAGTCAAATTTGTCTAACATGGGTGACCAACACAGATACAACTTCTTGCAAAAATATATTTGTGAAAAACAGACTAACAGAAATCAAAACTGCAAACACAAACCTTGGTATCAAATTTAGGTACATAAAAACAAAAGAGAATCCTGCAGACTTTTTGACAAGAGGGCTCTCTTACAAGCTGTTGAAAACAAATAAAATCTGGTATGAAGGGCCCGAATGGCTAACATGTGAGGATCTTTGGCCAGCCAAAGTAGTTAACCTCACACTCAACTCTACAACAACTGAAAAGATCACTGAGGACAAACCTATATTTGACTATCACCTTTATTCAGACCTACAAACTCTTGAGAATTACAGTCTATTGCTGCAAGTTTGTCAATAGCTACCTTCTCAAACACTGTCCTCAGAAAGCCTTTTCTAACTTAACAGAAACTGCAACAAAATACTGGCTCAAACAGATACAAGCTTCAGAATTTGACAAGGAGTTGAAGTATCTTAGGTCCAGTAGCACATTAAACAAAGGTATTCCTTCACTTGTCATGGATCTAAATCTGTACCTGGATACAGAGGGTCTGATAAGGTGTAAAGGAAGGCTTAACAAGTCAACTTTGACTTACAACTCTAAGCACCCAATTCTTCTTCCAAGGAGAAATCACTTCACAAAACTCATCATCAGGGATACCCACAACAAAATACACCACATGGGAGTCCCACAAACCCTGACAGAGCTGAGAAAAACTTACTGGCTACCAAAGGGTAGAACTGAAACAAAGAAAATTTTAAACACATGCATTCCTTGTAAACGTATCCATTCACGACCCTTTAAGACCCCAAGCCCTCCAGACCTACCTGTGGAACGAGTAACATTTACTCGGCCATTTGAAACCACGGGTATTGACTACACTGGAGCGGTAAATGTGAGTTTTGGAGACAAAATGGATTCAAAGGAATACAAAGTGTACATTGTACTCTTCACCTGTGCTGCCACACGTGCCATATGTCTAGACATAGTAGAAGATCTGACAGCAGAAGCTTTTATTGCTGCTTTCAGACGATTTTGTGCACACAATTCTGTACCCAAAACTATATGGTCAGACAATGCCACATACTTCAAATCTGGTGAAAGAATTATTCATCAGATTTGTGACAGTGAAACAGTACAAACTCATTTAACCAAACACAACATAACCTGGAAGTACATTCCTGTTAATACACCATGGTATGGTTCAATTTGGGAAAGAAACATACAAACTGTAAAGAACTGCCTTAAAAAGACTATTGGGACAAAACATCTACAACTTTTTGAACTCATGACTATTCTGTCAGAAATTGAAAATGTTGTCAACAACAGACCATTAACTTATGTGGGAGATGGTATTAATGAGCCAGAACCTCTCACACCAAACCACCTAATTAAGGGAGAAACAGTAAACATGTTACCAGAATCTGAACATAACAGTACAGAGGATCCAGATTGGGAAATAGGACACAAAGAACTCAACACAAAATACCAACATTTGACACAAATCAAGACTCAATTTATAACAAAATGGAGAGAAGAATACTTAACAAGTCTTAGAGAAAGACATAAACAATTAACAAAACAAAGTTGGAATGATTCAGTCAAAATTGGGGACATTGTGTTGATACATGACAAGACACCAAGACAACATTGGTCAATGGGAAAAGTCTTGGAACTCAAAACTGGTGAAGACGAAGTTACCAGGGTTGTAAAACTGAAAACAGCAACTGGTGAGACCACCAGAGATATCACATTACTATATCCTTTGGAGTGTGGGGCTAAATTAGAACCATTACCCCAAAGGATGGATCAGGATACTATTGGGGAGGAATCTCTCAATGTGCCTGATGTAACTCAGACTAAACCAGACAGGCCTCAAAGAAAGACTGCTTTGAAAGCCAGAAAACTTTTACAAGAAAAAATTAAGACTGGTGACTTATAAAACTTACACAAACTGAGCAAAGTTAAAATGCTTAATAACTTTACTTTAATCCCATAAATTTCCTATACCTAAAGGGAGTCAAACTGATTGACATAACTTTAACTAAACTTGAGAAGTTGGCCTCTTGAACTTTCTATTTGAATAGGTCTTGAGTAACCTCTCTCTCCTAAATTTCTACTTCATTCTTTTCAATCCATTTCACATGGTTTAAAACACAGTTTATCAAAAAATTTGATCTATAACATACAAATTTTTCTCCGGCCCCCCCCAGTATATGGAAAAACTATACGCACTCACAACATGGTATCATATGTGGTACATTTATTTCATAATTAAATATAAATTATTAATTAATTGAATTAAATATCTATACAAAATTGCCTCGGGATTGGCGACATAGCCTATTGGGAATGAAATAATTGAATTGCCATACGTACAAAGAACCTGTATGTATGAATCAGCCTCACATAGCAACAAGAAAACCCAATTTATTGTTTAGTCTACCAAAGAGTAGACCAAACAAAAATAATGCTAGTTCGGCAAATAATACACCAGAACCAAGGAACGGCTCTCAGGGCTGTTTATGTTACAGCGAAGCTTTAAACAGGGAGGATGTCTTTGTCCCCCCTAGAGTCCTGAGTGAATTCCTTATAATAAAAACCTAGTGACTATAAAAGGATAGGCCTATTCCTTCAGGGGTTTATATAGTGACTGCCTATATTAATTACCTTAAGTAAATTCGCCGCGTAACCCATCGTGGCGGCCCTACACCGAAAATGATCGTAACGCCCTACATCGAACAAACAAAGACCCAGCAAAAATAAGGTGAGGCAATTTCAGTTTTCATTAACATAAGCTTTCCCAACTCCCGATGCTAGAATTACCGTAATCACTTAAATAAAAAGGTCCTTTAACAACCTACATATTTATAACTCTCTAACGAAAAAGCATAGGGCTTTTGTCGGTAACCCTCCACTGAAATCTGTTGGAAATTTCCAACGGATGAGGGCACAGGCAATCAACCCATAGCCCTATATAGTTTTTTCAAAGGTGGGGAGGTCTTAATTACAGTAATAAATGATTGAATATCATTTACAAATTCACGAGTTACCCTGATTAATGATAGAAAATTAGAAATGATTGAAAACGCTCTTTCGAAGGGCAATGTTGCATAGAATAGGAAAACAAATTTTTGCCTAAATTTTGCAAAAATATCATAAATTAAGTATATGCCGCAATAATGGAATTTATGTTCATTATTCTTACCCCTAATTTACAGATGGCAAAGCGAGGCCCAATGGACTTATTTATTAAGTGGAGACATCCGGTTGCTGAACACGCAAGTAATTCGGAATCAAATGACGGAGGTGTAAATGAAACCGAAGTATTGCCAACAAAAAAAAATTCGTACTAGCTTTACTCGGAATTATAACTCCTCATACATTCAATTCGGTTTTGTGGCCACAAATGATGGTGGAGTGCCAAAACCGCTGTGTGTTATTTGTGGAGATGTGTTGGCAACGACACAATGAAGCCGTCGAAGCTCAAGAGGTATTTAAATACAACACATAAAGAAATAAGTTCAAAACCGAAAGAGTTCTTTGAAAGAATGTTGATTTGAAAAGCCGCCAGAAAGTGTTCTGTGATTGTGAAGTGACACATATTAATACTTCTGCATTACGGGCTTCTTATAAAGTAGCGCTTCGAGTTGCAAAGGCTAAAAAGCCATACACAATCGGTGAGACACTTGTGATAGGCTGTATTAAAGATGTCTGCATGGAAATGCTGGGAGAAGCGGCGGTAAAGAAAGTGGCTTAGGTGCCTCTTTCGAATGACACTATAGCTCGACGAATTCCGATCTGGCTCACGATATGGAAGATCAGCTCATAGGACAGATTAAATTAGCAAAGTACTTCTCCTTGCAGCTTGATGAATGTACAGACGTTGCTAATATGGCAAATCTGATGGTGTATGTACGCTTTGAACATGAGGGTGATTTGAAGGAAGAGTTTTTGTTTCGTGCTTCATTTTCAACAAAAACTAGTTCTGAAGTTTTTAAGATTTTGAACGACTACATCGTTACCAAATATGAACTGGATTTCAAGTTTTGTGTAGGTGTATGTACCGATGGCGCTGCCGCAATGACAGGACGGCATTCGGGAGTGGTTACCCAGATTAAGGCACTTGCCCCAGAATGCAGATCAACACACTGCTTCCTTCAGCGAGAAAGTCTTGCAACCAAAAAAATGTCACCAGAACTAAACAGTGTGCTCAGCGAAGTCGTAAAAATTGTGAACCATGTCAAGGTGAATGCTTTAAATTCTAGACTTTTTGCTGCATTTTGTGACGAAATGAGAGCTGATCATAAACAGCTTTTATTACATACAGATGTACGTTGGTTATCGAGGGGGAAAATCCTGTCAAGAGTATTTGCACTATGAAACGAGCTTGCTGAGTTTCTTCAGGAGAAAAAACCAAATTGGTCACAATTGTTCCGAGATAAAGATTGGATTGCCAAGTTGGCTTATTTGGCTGATATCTTTGCTATCTTTAATGATCTCAAAACCTCCCTGCAGGGAAGGATAGCTTCGTGTTTTACAATGGCAGACAAGATTGACGGAATGAAACGAAAGCTAGAAACATGGAAGAGTAGAGTGTCAAGAGATTGTTATGACATGTTTCACCAAACAGCGACAATCATCAACGATGCAAGCGAAGACCTTAATGTTACATCTCTACAAAACGTCATCAGAGAACACTTGACGAATGTGGCAGAACGTTTTGAGTTTTACTTTCCAGCTGAAGAAGATCCATGGAAAGGAAATGGATGGATCCGAAATCCATTTATTCCACTGAAAGATGACTTACCTATCACTATGGAGGATAAATTGTTGAACCTGGCTGCTGACGAAGGATTGAAGATGAGTTTCGAAACTACAACTTCACTTGCTTCCTTTTGGATAAAAGTGAAATCAGAATATAACGAGCTTAGTGAAATTGCTCTGAAAACTCTTCTCCCATTTCCTTCAACATACCTTTGCGAGACTGGCTTCTCAACCATGAGTGTCATTAAAACAAAATACAGGAATAGTTTGGACATTCATTCTCCATTGCGCGTGGCACTGTCCTCAATTGAACCACGACTGGATAAGCTGACAAAGGATAAGCAGGCTCACCTTTCACATGAGTAAGTTTATATTTTTAGGTTAAATATTTTTGTAAAGGAATTTGGAGTTTTATTTTTTTTTATTTTTATTTATATTGCAATATTGTATTCTTTGTTTACAAAATAAAAAAATGTGTCATTTATCACATTCATTTTATTGTTTCTGGTATAAATTAATATGAGAATGAATGTTCAAATAATATTTACTGGATTGTAAGCGAAAAAGTCATTGCGGTCCGCCACTTCAAATAGTTTGAGAAGCACTGGTCTACAGTACTTAGCAAAGTAATTGCTATGTTAGATCTAATAATTGATAGCATATTGGTTTATGTTAGGTCACCACATTACATAAAGACTATGCAAGAGAATGTAGAGGGTACAGATATAACACAGAATGTACCATGCAAAGCAATGGATTTTATTTCCAATAGTTTAAGAAAATTATAATAGAGGGCGTGGGTGTAGTGAAAGGATGAAAAATTAGGAACGTTTTCATTTGAGAGTCAATGATTGAGAAAAAGAGATGATACAATTAACTGTACAAGACGTTCCTAGAACAGGGTTTTGTTTTGTTTTATTGTACGTTTGGGGATCCAAACCAGGAGACTTATTTAATCCACAAGGAGATCACCAGGTCCTCCAAAAATAGTGACAATAGATGCCAACGGCGAAATCGCCAACACCCTCCTTGATCTTCTTCTTCTTTGACGTTATAAGAGGTTAGAATTGTGGGAAAGATGTTAGAAAGTGGGGGAAAGGGAAATATAGGGGAAGGGTTGATAGGGCCTTGGGCTAACCAAGGATGAGCAGTTTTTTTTTACTGTAATGTCACTGCAAAAAGGCTTTGTAGCCACTCTGTACTGTATTTTCATAGTCGTAGTTTACGATTGATAAACTGTATTTTAGGCAATTTTAAGCAATTTTAGCTTTGGCTTTATGACTAATATAAGCGGATCAGTGGATCTTAAGTAAATTTTAGTCCACTAAACACTTGCTCACTTTTGAGAGAGAGAGAGAGAGAAAGAGAGACTGTTGAGTGAAGCGAGTTGAAAGCTAAACCTTTCCCATCCTGTCTCATACCTTAAAAACGTAACTTATTTTAACCTAACTTTACCTAATCTAAGCCTAACCTAACGTGTACTAACTTACCTTAACCTAAGCTTAATCTAACCTATACTAACTTAACGCTACATCATCTAAAGAGGAGAGTGGTGGTCAGTGGTCACCCTTTCAACAACCGAAAAGAAATATGCTCAACTGGTTATGACGTAGCCCTGGACATAAATGAGTGTTTCCTCAAATTTGTACCAAAATTCAGACATATTTTGGAAGTTATTTCTCCTTCAGATTAATCCAATGAGTTTACTCAAATAAACTCGTATATATACAGAATACCCGCTGTACCTTGCGCAATAAAAGTCCCCCGAAACAACACAGGGGAAGACAGGGAAAGAGAAGTGTTACTAAAATCTTCCCCAGTTCACTAAGTTGTGGTTCCCCAAGAACAAACCCTTCAATCAAGTTTTATATATATATATATATATATATATATATATATATATATATATATTAGTGATGTAGGTCACATCCGCATCCGCATCCGCGGAACATCCGCACATTTTCTCGCATCCGCATCTGCATCCGCACTTTGGACTGCGGATGTCGTGCGGATGTGGACCGTTGAGATAAAACGTCATTAATAAGCGGAAATTATCAAATTCTACTATAATAATAGAACTAGTTCATTGTGCGCAAAAGTGATGCAAGCGACAAGACGAGAGGCTGTTCTTGTATGAAGTTACTCTCTTGCAACCTACTTAGATCCACGTTACAAAGCTAAGTTATTTTCACCTAGTACATTAGAACGAGTTAAATCATCACTTGGCAAAGCAGTTGAAGAGCTTCAATCTCTTGAATCTGTCGCTTCGCCACCCACCAAAAGAATAAAAGTTTCAGTGACAGAACCAACACCTTCAACAAGCAAATCTATCACAGAATCTCTCTCTCAGTTTCTTGAGTCAAGCAGCGATGACGAGACCTACGCGATGTCAAAAGATGTAGTAAAAATGATCGAGAGCTATCACCAAGAAAAAACGCCTGGCTGCATGTGACAATCTTATTAGTTGGTGGAAAAATACGCAGAATATCTATCCATACTTGAGTAAACTTGCAAGGAAACATTTAGCAGTCCTCCAACAAGCGTACCAAGCGAGAGATTATTTAGCAGTGCTGGATTAATATATGATGAAAAGAGAAACAGACTGGCAGCAGAAAAGGCAGAAAAATTAATGTTCCTTAAGCATAACCTTCCTATAATTAAGTTTGAATATTAAACGATGAACATCTTAGTTTACTTTATTTTAATTACTCATTTATAAATATGCCTAATAAAACTTTAAACTTAATATAAATAGTTATCAAGCTAATTAAAGATCTCTTTCTATAAGGGTGGAGGTTGGGGAAAGAGGTCGGGTAACACAATTATGGTTTCTAATTGTGGCTGAAACTCAACAAAATATAACGAATTTATTTGCAGACGAATTCACTAATTGATTTCTATATTAGTTAGAGTTTGCTATTATTTTACATGTTCAGGGAAAAGTACAGCAATTATTGTACAATTAATCAATTATACTACATTATAGCTACAGCTCTCTCTATATAATAACTTATTATATACGTTAAACACAACAAATCTCGAATATATCCTAAAAAATAACGAAAATGTAGACATCCGCATCCGCATCCGCGGATGTTGAAATCAAACATCCTCATCCGCATCCGCACCCGCGGATGTGAAAAAAATGACATCCGCTACATCACTAATATATATATATATACAGGGCGTCCCAAAAAATGTATACACACTTTAACAGCTGATAGCTCAATTGATGTTTCTTTCTTTCCAAGTTAAACCCATTAGAATTAATAATGGCAGTCAGACTAAGCTTTGAACAAAGGAAATTCATTCTAAAATGCTACTGGAAGTGTGAAAACGCAGTTGAAGTGCAAAGACAGTTTAGGAGGGAGTTTCAAACAGATCCACCAACGCGACTTACCATCACTCGAATTAGAGATAAGTTTGAAGCCGATGGAACTGTTCAGAATGTCCACAAGAAGCGTTCCGGAAGACCACGGACATCGACAAGCCCCACAAAGCAAGAAAGAGTACTGGAAATGTATCACCAAAGTCCAAGAAAATCTGTGCGGCAAGCGAGTCGTGAGGTAGGAATCTCAGAATCGTCTGTCCAACGCATTTTGAAGCGCTGTCAATGGAAAAGTTACATTCCAAGATTAGTCCATGCTATTAATGAAGATGATCCGGACCGAAGAGTGGAGTATTGCGAGTGGTACTTGGCACGATGTGGATGTGGATTGGACGAAGGGGTTTCGTAGAATACCCTCCGCGTTCACCAGACCTCACACCACTAGACTTTTTTTATGGGGATACTTAAAAGACAACGTCTACGCTATAAAACCTGCAACAGTCGCTGAATTGAGAGCAGCCATTGAACGAGAATGCACACAAATACCAAACGAAATGTTTGTGATGTTTGCGATTCCATTGCTTCGCGTTATCAGCAGTGCCTGGACCAGAACGGACGTCAGTTTGAAAACAGGCGTTGACAAAACAATTAAATAATGTCTGTAGATTCTATTACATTTTGAAAATGAAATGTATTTTAATAAACACTGCCTTTATATATATATATATATATATAGGCGGGGCCACCAGCTTCACCTTCGTGTGAAGAGAGACCAGCACATGGAACTTAAACGAAATTAACGAAATATAATTTTCAATTTACTTTTTTCACTACATATTGAAAATAAAAAAGTTACCCCTCTATATTTTAAAGTTCGTTTTTCTTTACGAATTCTTTTCAAATTTCATTAAAAAATTATTTACTATTTATATATTTTCGTAAAATTTAAATAAATGTAAACTGTAAAAAACAGAAAAGAAATGTGAAATTTACTATTGGCGGCCAAACGCTTGACATCTCTTTTGATTTTTTACACCATTTTACGACTTTCCTTCGGGGAGTCAAAAAAATTTTTTTTCAATAATCCAGCAGGATTGAAGCACCTTAAACAGAAAAAGATATATCTTTGTCTTTTTTTTAAAATATTTTTTAGTGTAAAAACTCTCATTAATTTTAGATATTAAGTCTTTTATTTCTTCGGATGTTTGTTTGAGATATTACTGTCTTCTTTGTCCAATCTAAGGTCATATAACGTAAATGACCAATAAATTTATTTGGGATCCGAATCCAAACGCACTGAAAGGTTCCCCCATCCACCTAAACCCTACTTATCATCGAATGTTGCTTAGCTTTGCTGATCGACGGGAAGCGGTTACCACATTCGCCACAACCTACCACCATTTGTTATGAAATACAAGTTTTGAATAGAGAATAATAAACAATTTTATTTCTTTTTTTAAACGTTATTTATTTCTACTTTTTTAAAGTGTCTTTAGATAGTATTCCCAAAGTATCGGTACCGATCCTGATAGTTAGAGCAAAGTGTCGGCCGATACCGGTATCTGTCCAAAATATCAAATAGGATTCAAAGAATGTAATTAGACGCATGTACTGTAATTCAAAACATATATTTAAAGAAATGGAATTTACAAAATAAGTCATGTAATAGAAACAATATGTAATTCAAAAATTGTAATTCAAAAGTGTAACTCAATACAACAGTTCACTCAATAATCAAAATTGAGGAACTTCAGATTTTTGGAGAGGATGATTTGTTCCTTAGCGTTGATTCGGGTGATGTTGGCTCGTTTCGCATTAATAACATATCCAGCCGTTGAAAAAAGCCGTTCAGAGTCAACTGATCCAGAGGGGCAGCTCATGCACTTCTCAG
Organism: Bathynomus jamesi; assembly: GCA_023014485.1. Lineage (NCBI taxonomy): Eukaryota > Metazoa > Arthropoda > Malacostraca > Isopoda > Cirolanidae > Bathynomus > Bathynomus jamesi. The sequence continues at coordinate 379,909 of JAJOZX010002674.1, read as the reverse complement.
CAACTTTGGCAATCTCCGGGAAATCAGCAGAATGTTCTCACCTGAAAATGAATGAATCCCTATCCCCAGCGATTCGAGAATTCGTAGCAGAAGTTGTACATTGACTCTTATTGGCTTCATCAAACTCAGTCTTGTGCTTGTTGATAAGGTGACTCCTCAGGTTAGATGTAGAGAAGGTACTTGCGCTTGTTCCTCCACGAGAGACAGAGACACCGCACAAATTGCAGATCGCCTGTTTTACATTAGTGCTTGAAGCAATGAAGAACTTCCACACAATGCTTGGCATTGTCACTCTCACTAAAGCAAAAGCAAATAAATTTATACCAGTAGTTAATAAATTAACAAAAAAAATTATTACACACTGTTGAACTGATTCACAACTTGCGAACTGAGGAAATGACGCCACGATGGTTACGGGCTCGCTTTATATAGAGCGGTAATGAGTCATGGAAATTTCTAGAAACGTCGAGATAAATCGCATACACACACGCAACTTCTTGAGCAGCCGGGAAGTTTCTATTTGGAAAACGTCCGGTTTTTTTATTCTTAGAAACAAAAAACTATCGGTATCGGTAGCTACTAGCCATCGGTATCGATACCGATATTCGGCCCGATACCGATACAATCACCAGTTGATGTCTAATTCTTAGTGTAAATAAACTATCATTTTTACATAGTATACAGGATCGCCACAAAGTCCCTTTGCATGAAAAACGAGGGCAACACACAGATATGCTGTATTGTCACTACAAAGGGACTTTGTGGCCACTCTGTACTCTCTCTTCATAGTCGTAGTTTACGACTGATAAACTGTATTTTTGGCAATTTGCGGCTTTATTAGATGTTATAAGTGATTTCTCAGTGGATCTTAAATAAATTTTAGCCCAATAAACACTTGCTCACTTGTAACACTCATAGCTGAAACTCCTATAAACTTTTGAGAGAGAGAGAGAGAGAGAGAGAGAGAGAGAGAGAGAGAGAGAGAGAGAGAGATAATTGTGTAAAGCGAGTTGAATGCTAAATCTTTCCCGATCTCTCCCATACCTTAAAAAACTAACTCCCTTTAACCTAACTTTACCTAACCTTAGCCTAACCTAACCTATACTAACTTAACGCTACATCATCTGAACGCAGAAAGTGGTCAGTGTTCACCCATTCAACAACCGAAAAAAAATGCTCAAGTGGTTATGACGTAGCCCTGGACTTAAATGAGGGTTTCCTCAAATTTGTACCAAAATTCAGACATATTTCGGAAGCTATTTCTCCTTCAGATTAATCCAACGAGTTTACTCAAAAAAACTCATATATATATATATATATACACACACACCAGAATAACCGCTGTAGCTTGCGCAACAAAAGTCCTCGAAACAACAAAGGGGAAGACCAGGAAAGAGAAGTGTTACTAAAATCTTCCCTAGTTCACTAAGTTACGGTTCCCCAAGAACAAACATTTCAATCAAGTTATATATATAATATATATATATATATACACATTCAACTGCAAAGAACACGCAGTATAAATAACGTAAAGAACGACGCTTGTATAGGAGATATTCCGCGCAAGACGAGAGAGAGAGAACGAAACAAATGAAAAAATGAGGTAACCACCTGGGAATCGAACCCGGGATCTTCCGATTGCCGGTCAGACACGATACCATTACACCATGGGCCTCACTCTTCCAAATGCCGTAATTCTTCTACATACTCGCAGAAACCAATGCCCCAAGGGGGCACCTCCCGCATGCCGTAACATTATATACATTCAACTGCAAAGAACACGCAGTATAAATAACGTAAAGAACGACGCTTGTATAGGAGATATTCCGCGCAAGACGAGAGAGAGAGAACGAAACAAATGAAAAAATGAGGTAACCACCTGGGAATCGAACCCGGGATCTTCCGATTGCCGGTCAGACGCGATACCATTACACCATGGGCCTCACTCTTCCAAATGCCGTAATTCTTCTACATACTCGCAGAAACCAATGCCCCAAGGGGGCACCTCACGCATGCCGTAACATTATATACATTCAACTGCAAAGAACACGCAGTATAAATAACGTAAAGAACGACGCTTGTATAGGAGATATATATATATATATAATATATATATATATATATATATATAGAAGAGAGACCAACACACGGAACTTAAATGAAGTTAACGAAGTATGATTTTCAATTTACTTTTTTACTAAATATTAAAAATAAAATGTTACCCCTATATATTTTAAAGTTCCCTTTCCTTTACTCATTCTTTTCTAATTTTATTAAAAAATTATTTATTCTTTATAAACCTTCGTAAAATTGAAATAATGTAAACTGTGAAAATCAGAAATAAAAAGAGAAATTTATAAATTGCGCCAAAATATGGTATAATTTCGTTTCTGAGCTACATTACTAATAGCGTACAATTTATTTGTGCAATTCTATTTACGAGTGTAAACTCTTTCATTAAGTTGTGATATTGAAGTTTTTATTTCTTCGAATCTTTGTTTAAGGTGTTTCTCTCTCTTTTGTCCAATCTAAGGCCATATAACGTAATTGACCAATAAATTTATTTTGGGATCCGAATCAAACGCACTGAACGGTCCCCCATCCAACTAAACCAGGGGTGGGGAAACTTTTCAGTACCAAGGGCGAAAATCGATAACATAAACACCTCCGCGGGCGTCTGGCAAATTTTAAGCTTATACACAGCGTGTCCCAAAGAAATGTATACCCACTTTGTTCGATAATACCAGCTATGAGGATAATAAATATATTACTTTTTATATGTTTTTTAATAAAGAATTTTCTCCTGAATCTAAATATGTAATTATTTGTATTAGAAATTGAAGAACAAAAAAGTTACAGATGTTTAAATTATAATTATTATTTTCGAGACTTCATGTGCGATATTTTCTAATATTTTAACCGACTGTTTTGAGATACTTATGTTTAGTGTTGATATTGAAGCATAAATGTTGTAATTATTAGTTAATTCAAAAAATTTAAAAATTCCAAGGTTAAATGACACTTTATCTAAGATGTTCGACGTCTTCCAGAACGTTGTTTTTGTAAGTTTTGCACAGTGCCGTCGCTTTCAAACTTATCTCGTATACGTGCAAAAATATTAGAAAATATCGCACATGAAGTCTCGAAAATAATAATTATAATTTAAACATCTGTAACGTTTTTGTTTTTAATTTTTAATAAAAATAATTACATATTTAGATTCAGGAGAAAATTCTTTATTAAAAAACATATAAAAAGTAATATATTTATTATCCTCATAGCTGGTATTATCGAACAAAGTGGGTATACATTTCTTTGGGACACGCTGTATATAAGATGTATTTTAAAAAGCTATTTGCTGGGCTGTAAATAAATAATTTTTAGTAAATAATAAATACCTAAGCGGGCGAATTGAAATTAGCTCGTGGGCGAAATTTCGCCCGCGGGCGAGGGTTTCCCCACGCTTATACACAGCGTGTCCCAAAGAAATGTATACCCACTTTGTTCGATAATACCAGCTATGAGGATAATAAATATATTACTTTTTATATGTTTTTTAATAAAGAATTTTCTTCTGAATCTAAATATGTAATTATTTTTATTAGAAATTGAAGAACAAAAAAGTTACAGATGTTTAAATTATAATTATTATTTTCGAGACTTCATGTGCGATATTTTCTAATATTTTAACCGACTGTTTTGAGATACTTATGTTTAGTGTTGATATTGAAGCATAAATGTTGTAATTATTAGTTAATTCAAAAAATTTAAAAATTCCAAGGTTAAATGACACTTTATCTAAGATGTTCGACGTCTTCCAGAACGTTGTTTTTGTAAGTTTTGCACAGTGCCGTCGCTTTCAAACTTATCTCGTATACGTGCAAAAATATTAGAAAATATCGCACATGAAGTCTCGAAAATAATAATTATAATTTAAACATCTGTAACGTTTTTGTTTTTTAATTTTTAATAAAAATAATTACATATTTAGATTCAGGAGAAAATTCTTTATTAAAAAACATATAAAAAGTAATATATTTATTATCCTCATAGCTGGTATTATCGAACAAAGTGGGTATACATTTCTTTGGGACACGCTGTATATAAGATGTATTTTAAAAAGCTATTTGCTGGGCCGTAAATAAATAATTTTTAGTAAATAATAAATACCTAAGCGGGCGAATTGAAATTAGCTCGTGGGCGAAATTTCGCCCGCGGGCGAGGGTTTCCCCACCCCTGAACTAAACCCTACTTATCATACCGAATGTATCATACCGATACTTGGCTGATCGACGGGAAGCAGTGTTACCACATTGGCCACATTGTACTATCACTTGGGATCTATTCCGTTTGAGGGCTAGCAGCGAATTTTAATGAAAATCGGTATACTAATGTAGTTTTGCAATCTAGGTATTTTCGCCGCAGGACTTTTGGCCGCCGGACTTTTCGCCGCAAGGAATTTTCGCCGCAAAGAATTTTCGCCGCAAAAATATAATTTGTATAGATATATAAATATAAGCCTACCAAATTTTCTGAACTCTCTAATACGTCGGGTTTGGATGACTTGGAAATTTTCATTTATTCATTCTCTTAAATAAGTGAGTTCATGTACTTCAAAGGTTTTGAGCCCTTAGGTTTTTAAAAACCATTTTGATGGTTTAAAGTGATACTGCACATGCAATAACAGATACTGTCAAAGTTTTATAAAATCGTATTGGAAGTGTGAAATAAAAAACTGCAAGGCAAGAGTGCATACAATTTTAGAAAGTGACGCTAAAATAGTAATTTGCAAAACATTTGGTGAGCATAGTCACTCTGCAAACCCATCAAAGCCTAAAGTGTACGCCACAATAGCAAGTATGAAAACGACTGCTACTAACTCCCAATTATCTGCAAGATCACTAATTACCGATGCTTCTGCAAGCCTAGATGATGCAGGTTGTTATCTAATGCCATCAATTGCAACTTCATCAAGAAATATTAGAAAATGGAGGCAAAAGAATATGGATATGTTGCAAAAGTACATAATAGAACGTAAACTACGCTAGGATCTTTAGGAGACATTTTTTAAATGAATCCATCAAATAAAACGTTAAAACTAACGAAAATATTACGTCTTAACCTAACCAATCGTCAACTTATTTTTTATTTTTTAAAAATTCTTTTGCGGCGGCGAAAAGTCCTGTGGCGAAAAGTCCGGCGGCGAAAGTTCCGAACGCGGTAGTTTTGGTCACTGATTTCAAAAATAACTTTCTATTTTTGGAGAAATGAAAAACAACATGTTAGAGCACCTCAAATAATTAATATGTGTTTTAACTAGCTTAAACTAAGTACAGAGGATTGCTTATGAAAAAGTGCTTTAAGTGTGGGAAAGTGTGTTCCTTTGATAAAAATACCCAGTTCTTTCGCTGCCAAAAGCGTCGGTCAAACGGTAAAAAGTGCAACTTTAAATTATCCCTAACGAAGAATACGTTTTTTGAAGGATCCTGGTAGATCTGCAAAAGTAGCAGAAAAAAAATCAAGAATTAATGCCCAGTTAGGTCAATTTTAGGCCCAGTTAGGTCAATTGAATGCCAGGTTAGGTCAATTGAATGCCCGGTTAGGTCAACTGTACGCCCTTGACGATTGGTTAGGTTCAGTCAATTGACTGCCCGGTTAGGTCAACTGTACGCCCTTGACGATTGGTTAGGTTAAGTCATGATATTTTCGTTAAAAACACATTAATTATTTAAAGTGCTCTAACATGTTTGTTTTTCATTTCTCAAAAAAAAGAAGTTATTTTTGAAATCAGTGACCAAAACTACATTAGTATACAATTTCATTAAAATTCGCTTCTAGCCCCCAAACGGAAAAACCCCGTAAACATTGTTCATTACTCTCTACTCAAAAACTTGTATTTCATAACAAATGGTGGTACATTGTGGGCAATGTGGTAACACTTCTTCCCGTCGATCAGCAAAGTTAAGCGACAGTCGGTTTTAAGTAGGGTTTAGTAGGATGGGAGACCGTTCAGTGCGTTTGGATTCGGATACCAAATAAATTTACTGGTGAATTACGTTATACGACCATAGATTGTCCAAAGGAGACAAAAACACCTCAAACAAATATCCAAAGAAACAAACGCCTTAATATCAGAATCTAACGAGTTTTCACACCCATAAATAGAATTGCACAAATAAATTGTACGTTATTTTCTTACACAAAATTACTTCGCATAAACATACTTGGCCGCAATCAATAAATTTCCCATTTTGTATCTGATATTTTCAATATCTAGTAAAAAAGTAAATTGAAAGTTATACTTCGTTAACCTCTTTTAAGTTCCGTGTGTTGGTCTCTCTTCACACGAAGGTCAAGCTGGTGTCCCCGCCTATATATATATATATATATATATATATATATATATATATCCCCGCAAGGGGGTTCTAAGCTCGTGCTCTTGAGTGCTCTTTGTGCTCGTTTGTACGTGCTTGTTCCTGGAGATTTCACGTGCGCCCTCCCGGCCCTAGCACCCAAGGATGATGGGGCTCGACCCTGCAGTCCTTGTCATCCTTGGTCTTTTTCCACTTCGACTGTCCCCTCCACCCTTTCTTTTTCCTCTGTCTTTCCTCTCACTTTTTCTTTGTTTTTCCGCCGAGATATGCCCTTTTAAATAGAGGCGAATCGGTTCTTCCCAAACTTTGAAAAAAAAAAAAAAAAAAAATATATATATATAATATATATATATATATATATATATATACAATTTCATTGAAGTGTTTGTTTTGGGGAACTGTAACTTAGTGAACTAGGGAAGATTTTTGTTACACTTCTCTTTCCTGGTCTTCCCCTGTGTAGTTTCGGGGGACGTTTGTTGCGCAAGGTACAGCGGGTATTCTGGTATATATACTGTCGTAACCATGAAATTGGCATGCAGAAATCTTTTGCGAAATAAGAGTAGAAATTTTAGTTCTAAGATTTTATTTTGTAGATCTTTATAAGATAAGCGTTTTGGGTTATGAATATTCATAAAGGCATAAATCAAAGATGTTTCCGATAGTAGAGCGGTCGTTCTAGATTAACTTCTTGTTCTCATGGGAAGAAAAAGCCCAAACCGTTTGGCCGCGGAGATTTGGACCCAAAGAATCCAGATGAAAATGGTTAGTTTCTCTTTCGCTTGGTGGTGCGATTTTTGTAAGACAGATTCGAAGACACTTGATAAATTGAACCACGACGTGAGTCATAAAATTGGAGTAGCAAGGGGCTTCGAATCTGTTAACTATATTTAAATGTATTTTTGGGAAGAAGGAGGGTAATCGCCTTCCGGGGGACGGCCTTGAAAGAAACAAATGGTTTGATAGGCTTTCAGAACATTGGAAGGCGGGGTCCTTAGGAATTGTAAGAAAAAATTGAAATTGTGAAGTCAGTTGTAGTCGTCCTCCTGAAGTTAAATGTGGCTTAAATAACTTTGTAAAACTTGTGGAAATAGAAATTTTTAAGTTGAATTAGAACTATCTAATGCTTGTACTTAAAAATTTGTATTTCATTCGTTTACACGAAATTTGTGTATAAGAAGTTTATTGTTAGCGACCAGAAAGGATAACTTAGTTCGCGGACCTTAACTAATGTCAGTCAACGGACCAAACCTTTTGTGAATTTTAACTTATTTACATTTTTGTCAAATTAAATGTTAAACTGTACGTCTGTGCCTTAGTTTGCACGACCCGCCAACTGGTTTGAGAAGAAAACCACTTTATTTGGCGGACTTTCGTTTTGTTTGGTGCGGGCAACAAATCTGCAGTCATTTCGCAGCACAATTGAGAATAGTTGCCCCTACACTGTAAGTAAAGTATTTCTTCCATTTTCTTCGTCGATTTCGACCACTTATTTCTTGTTATTTGTTTTGTTACACACAAATATAAAGCCCCTCTATATAAATGATTTAAATTCAGATAACTGTGAACTTTTTCTTTGAATTTATAATTGGAAAATTTAAATGATGTAAATTCAGATAACTGTGAACTTTTTCTTTGAATTTAAAATTGAATTGTATTGTATGACAAATTGATAAATTTACTTCAGACTAATTTTCTAAATTCATCTACTGATTTGAGTGAAATTTAATAAACTTTATAAGAGGGCGTGTGTTGTTTCTTAGATACCTTGCAATAGGCCTCTCTTGTAAGCTGAGGGTCAATTAACATTCAAAGATTGAAATTCAAAGTAGGCTTTCAGTAAGCCGAAGGAACTTACGCCTATCAATTTAAAGAGCCATCCGTCGGGATAGGCCGAGTCATCCTGAACGCAACGAACACACGCGTAAGAAATAATTTGAAATAGAATTAAAGGTTGGCGCACAACCTAAGGGGTGTCAGTGAAGTGAATTAACATAATTAAAAGGGTGTACAGTACCATAAATAAATAAAAGGGTTGTGCCCTATAGAAACGAAAGTGAAGGGCACTACATAACTGGTGTCGGAAGAAGTGGGATCCTATTGCAAGGTATTGGTAGCAAGAGTGTAACTTTTTGTTAAAATAAACTTTGGTACAGAATAAAACACTAAGTAGAAATATTAGGAACAGTGATTCGCTGAAATAAACTTTGGTACAGAGTAAAGCATTAACGTAGCAGTATTTGGAACAGCAATTCGTTAAAATAAGCGGGAACCGTAAAAAGTGTCGCTAACAGTGGAAACGGTTTTAAAATAAAAATAAATAAACAAATAAGTTTCGCGATGTCGGTAAAGAGCGTGGAAATAACGAATGAAGGAGACAGTGCAAGTGACATTAGTGATTTCGAACCAAGGAACTTAAAGGAAATGAGTACAGAAAGTTTGGAAAATTTAAGAAGGATAAATTTTTTCAACATTAATCGGTTATTAAAGGAATGCAAGGAAATAGAGGAAGAAATAAACCGAAGAGGGTCGAAACTGGAAAACCTTGTAATGACTATTCCGCGGTTGGAGTATTGGGACAACCGCAGGTCGGGGGTTCGTCCCAGAAGAATATCTCTAGTTCCTCCTGTTACAGAAGAAGAACTTTCGACCCAGGAAAGGGTTGGGTGGAGACCAGAGAACCCAGAAGACATCCCAAAGAACCCTTGCAGAAATGCACACACCACAAGAGCCGAGAAACACCACACCGACGAAGACCTGCAGAAGAATAGGCAAGCCGTCGTACAGGTATTACCGAGTAATAGCTTACCTTTGCAACGTGAACAGGCAGTAAGGGGTCCTGAGCAAATGACTTTTGGACACACATGGGAAAGATGTTCGCCGACGTTTATGGGCGAACAGGTACAAGAAAACCCAAGAGCCAGCCCAAACGCCGGCAGGAGGGAAAAAGGTGAGACACTCAACATAATTGCCACTATGTTTTTTGTTAATTCTGGCTTGATACTAATTATTAACTGTTTAATACTGACTTCTCAAATGTTTAGAGATTACTTTAAAAAAAAAGGTCTGTACTTAACAAGATTCCTACGGCGAAATCCTTGGAGACGTGTCTTGCTGGCTACTTGTTCTTGGATGAAGACTAGGCGTGGACAACTTGGAATCGTGACACACCGGTTCAAGGGCGGATGTGACGAACTGGAAGTCGTGACACGTAGGTCAACTGGATGTTGGTTCTAGTTCTAGGGTCTGGAAGAGTGGAAGAATCCTGTTTGCAGAGGTCGCCAGCTGTTCTATTTCCAGGGTCTGGAAGACTGAAAGAATCCTGAGGCAGGGTCGCCAGTGTTCTATTTCCAGGGTCTGGAAGACTGGAAGAATCCTAAAGCAGAGTCGCCAGTTTGTTATCCTGGCAGGGTCGCCAGTTGTTAACCTCTCCGTCTATGGCCTTGGTTGGTTCGAAGTCGACGCGGGTTCTGGTTAGGAGGCAGCAACGGATTTGTTACTTGCAATAGTTTCTTCTATACTGCTCTCCGAGTTCTTCTATAGTCGTTCGGAGGATTCTGGAAAAACTTACTAAATTATCTGACGGTTCCCCGATTCTTCTTATAACGTATCGGGAAATTAGTTTTCTCCATTTACGACTAAGTTCTCTGAAGGTTCTCCGATTCTTCTCGTAACGTATCGGGATATTTTAATGACTAAGTTCTCTGAAGTGAGCAAGGTTCGTAGGAGAAGATAAAGACTTTTTCTTACCGTAATTTAGTGCTAAAATGTTACAGGCAATGCTCAGCCACTAAATTAGATCAGTTTAGTCAGAATGAACATGGAAAAAATTTTGTGGGGTTTATATACCCATAATTTGCATAATAGGCAAATCAAAAATTTATCCCAACGAAAAAATAATAATAAAAACACAATAACAATATCGCCGCGTATACATTCCTAAATAGCGACATAATGTCGCGTTCTATATTGAGTACAACCAAAGTACATCGCTGAGTACATTGTAATTCTGGTTTACTGTAACTATGATTATAATTACCAATTAATTCACATTCACTTATTATCGTTAATTACAGTTTCATTAAAGTACATTAATTATATCATATTAAATTATTACAGTTAATTATAATTAAACAGTTAACTATAGTTTTTTACAGTGTTTCATATTTATAGACAATTAGGATGCTAGGAGTATAACATAAAGTACATGGTCATATATACAGGGTGTACATAAAGTCAGGATCTATTTTTGTGAAGCACTTGGAAATTATATGGAATTCAATCATAAAATGATAAAGTGGTAACATTTATTAAATAGTTAAGAGTAGGATTCGACGTGACGCCCATCAGTATCCCTGCACAGCTCAAATCGTTCCGCAGCATTTCTAAACACATTCTGGAGCATTTGCGGGGTTATGTTATCTGCAGCAGTTCGTATACGTGTACGTAAATTTTCAAGACTCGTAATCTTCGTCTGATAGACGTGCGATTTGATAAAGCCCCATGCAAAGAAATCTAAAGGGGTTAAATCTGGTGATCTTGCTGGCCAAGGTCTGTTGCTTCCGCGTCCGATCCAGCGATTTGGAAAACGTCCATTTAGATAATCCTGAACAATTTTGGCATAGTGACAAGGAGCACCATCATGTTGATAGACGACGGTACTAACAATCCTATCCCCGTCGTCCCCGGACGCGGAAGCAACAGACCTTGGCCAGCGAGATCACCAGATTTAACCCCTTTAGATTTCTTTGCATGGGGCTTTATCAAATCGCACGTCTATCAGACGAAGATTACGAGTCTTGAAAACTTACGTACACGTACACGTATACGAACTGCTGCAGATAACATAACCCCGCAAATGCTCCAGAATGTGTTTAGAAATGCTGCGGAACGATTTGAGCTGTGCAGGGATACTGATGGGCGTCACGTCGAATCCTACTCTTAATTATTTAATAAATGTTACCACTTTATCATTTTATGATTGAATTCCATATAATTTCCAAGTGCTTCACAAAAATAGATCCTGACTTTATGTACACCCTATATATATATATATATATATATATATATATATATATATATAACAAACACATAATATATAACGATATATATAACATGATAATGTTTTTGGATTAGAAGCAAACAAGAGAGAGGAGATTTTCATCTCAGAAGCTCTCGCTTTTGCCGTCGTCATCGGAATTCGAACACTTGCATAAGCATTTACGAGTCTATTCCGAGAAATTAAATAATTTAAAGAAAAATAAAAAGTATACATGTGAGCGTACTTACATGTAAGGTAACTACGTACGTGATCATGATCATTTGCGAACATGTACGAATGCATAAAGTTTTGTACACATATTGGTAGTCACACAATAGGTTGACAATAGGTAGACAATAGGTAGCTGAATGAATAATTAATAAAATTAACAAAAGATAAAGGTCAAGAAAGGAAATGGAAGTATGAATGAACAACATATAAATAATAATAGGTTAAAGAATTTACCATACATTGAATACTAAAGTCATCCAAATTTGCATTATGTGAGTTTGGTCCTTATGTAAAAATGAACATTTGAATATAAAGATTACACTGGTCAACACTCATTTTATTGCCAATCATATTAGAGTGATTTTGTGGTAACTTTGTGGTGCTGATTCCGAATATGACATCGGTTTTGCTAGATTGGCTCTAATTTATGAGATAATTGGTACCCCATTGAAACACGTAAAAATGCAAAAAATTTAATGTTCAGGCGGAGCCTACTTACAAATCGCATTGAAATTGTCTCAAATCATACAAAAGTAAACACATGAAATACATAATGGCATTTTATTCGGTCTCACCATCTAAAATGTTCCGGTAGTTTCCCATATGCACGCGTTATGGTTACGTTTCCTATTAATTGAGGGTATTCATTATTTCAAGAACTAGAGCCAAATCGGAAAAACTACTTTCATTTTGGAATTCAGCAACCCCAAAATACCCTAAATTCGTACGAATTTCCTTGGCAACGAAAAAAATTTTTTTTTTTGTTGACCTGTGTTATATACAATTATTCATTGTTCATTTTTACACACACACACACACACACACACACACATGTGTATATATATATATATGCACTAAAATCACAAAATAACACGTGACCTTATTAACAGAGCTGGGCAATAAATACATTGAATGTATTTAAATACTAAATACTAAATACATGGGAGAAATGTATTTAAATACTAAATACTAAATACATTTTACGAATGTATTTAGATACTAAATACAAAATACATCAATTGTATTTAAATACATTTGTAAATACATTTTAAATACATACAAATTTTAACATATGCATTCACTAATTCATGTTTTGATAAATTTCTACTTTAGGGGACACGGTGAATTTCGAAATAAATACACCACTTGATAGATCAGACGATTTTAAAAGCTTTTTCATCAATGAATTTTCCATCGCAAATTGGATTGATTGCAACGAGTTAGTTACACAGGCCCACTTAAGGCAGAGCCGTTTTGTACGATTATTCGGTCAATTTCAAGATATTTTTTGATGTCTAAAAAACACTTACCTTCAGATGAGTGTACAGATTCGTTGTAGCATTGCTTGCAGCAGAGACTTCGTGTTTACACAGCAAGCAGGTGCACTTTACCTTATTACCGTCTTTAGATTTAATTTTAAAGTACAGTATTTTCAATCAAACAGAGGGTGCACTAAATTGTTATCTGCAGATATAGCACTGTTTGATTCACCAGATTTGCTTGTTGAAGCCATGACACGCACACGATAAAGAAATCAACCGCTTTCGACTAAGAGTGGCACACAACTGATTGAACTGACACGTTGAAACATGAACCATGCTGTACTACACCGTCGACGCGTCATACTGTGCTAGTACAGAACGTGTATTAAACCAGTAAAAGTATTTACATTTTTATATTTTGAGTATTTAAATACATTGTATTTAAATACTCATTAAAGTATTTAAATACTATATTTAAATACATGAAAAACAATGTATTTATAAATACAGTTCTAATTACACAAATGTATTTAAATACGTATTTAAATACAAATGTATTTAAATACTGCCCAGCTCTGCTTATTAATAAGCAAACAACCACAAGGAAAAGGAAACACAAAGTCCGAGCGCTTGATAATGTGAATACAAAGCTGGGCACAAACCGTTAATCCGTTAATCGTTAATTAACGAAGTTAACTTTTTCGTTAACGATTTAACTTTTAAGTTAACTTTGAAAATCATTATCGGACTAATTAACTTCCGTTACATTTAACTTCCGTTAACTCAAGTCCGTTAACCCAAAAAATTCATAAATAAACGTTTAAAAGTTCCTATTATTTTCAGTGCTGAGCAGGTGCGCAATTAATCCGCCACTGTTAATAGTGATGAACGAATTTCCATTTCCGCAGTTCAAAATCAGGCGATATATTTGTTTCCGTCGCCACAATTTGTGTCTTACCAAATATGGTAGTTATTTATGGCATTGGTTTGAGCAAAACATGGTCGACTGTAAAATCAGGCAGAAAGATTTGCCATTTGAGTTGAATGTTTCAACTTCTTTCAAGAAATATCACGAGCATTTTAAGGCACTTTCAATAATATATATGTAACAATTACAACAAATAACTACATTCGTTTCATTTGCAGTCTGTCTCTTGCGCAACATGTTTGTGCTAGTGAATATTTAAAAATAATCGTTGTCAAGTAAGTCATGTATATTTATAATATGTCAAGGACTTGCTGACAGATGCTGCCTTCTTGGGTGAGCAAGTGTTGGTGGACTTGTTCATCAAGTTCAACACAGCCATCCCCTCCAGTGCTGCAGTGGAGCGTTTGTTCTCTATGGGCAAGGACATCCTGAGGGCCAAGAGATCATCCCTGTCTGATGAAAACTTTGATATGCTAATTTTCATGAAGGGCAACATGCATCTCATGGACAAAATGGAGAACGAGAAGAAGAGGGAAAATTAAATTATATATATATTGTGTTTTTCATTTTTTTTATAATAAAAGTTAACGTTAACGGTTTATCGGTAACTTCCGTTACATGTTTAACGAATTAACGGATTAACGGTTAACGAAGTTAACTTTTTGGTTAACGGATTAGCGGTTAACGAAGTTAACTTTTTGGTTAACGGTGCCCACCACTGTGTGAATATATCACGAAAGCGCTCGGACTTTGTGTTTCCTTTTCCTTGTGGTTGTTTGCTTATATATATATATATATATATATATATATATAATTTATTATTTATTATTATTATATATATATATATATATATATATATATATATGCTGCAAACCACAAGGAAAAAGAAAAACGACTCCAAGGGTTTTCGTGTATTGAGAGCTACACCTCGTCAGGGAATTTTATATATTATATATATATAATCCTACTCAGATAACTTCTTTACTAGATAGAAATTGAAAAGAAAACTTTATTCCTCAATTTTTAAATGATTATTTGTTTTATATCCTCATTTTTCAGTTTTCTTTAAAAATTAGTATTACCTGAAATTTTGCAAAATTTTGATAGATTTTTAAATTTTGAAAATCAGAAAGAAAAATAACATTTTAAAATCGCAGAAAAAAACAATAACATATAAAACAAATACAATGTCATACTTTTTAAGAGATTCTTCAGGAAGTCAATATTATTTTTTTAAATCTCTTCGTGAGGAGATATTTTGTCGAAAATCCTTGTTAGGTTCGGCAATTTGTAGATATTAAAGAAATTAAATAAACCAATCAAACAACAATAACTCAATGTATTTTTCATTATAATTACTTAAATATATACTTAAAATTTGCCTCAAACAAAGCTACAAAATATCATACACAAAAATGAAAAATCTAGATATTGTTTTTGAAAGGTAATTTTACATATTAAATTTTCTCTGAATTTCAAGATTTAAATATTTATGAAACTTTACAAAACAAATTTAAAAGTGTGTTCATAATTTTAAAAATTTAAAAAGAAAAATTATAAGACAATATTTTTATATGTTAGGGGGAAACTTTTCCTTTTCAATTTCAATTAACAAATTAAGTTCTTTCGAAGAAAATTTTGACTTTTGTGTATATAACGAGCCGGGTCCGCCAAAAACAAAATGTGCTTGATTGTAACCTAATAAGTCAAAATGTGTTTGGATGATTTATATAAAATTTGCAGACAATAATTACCATTAAATTTTATATAAGCCAGCCAATTTTTATAACTGAATAATTAAATTTGGTTGTTTAATATTAACTTGATTTTTGAGTTCCATAAATCTATGTGCACATTGAAATAATTTTTCTCTCTTTTTTTCAGTAAAAAAAATGGATATGGAAAGCACAAAATACTGGAGGGATTCCCCAATAAAGGATGGACACTGGGCGGACTGGATACGTTGCTGAAAGAAATTAATGCTACAGGCAGTACTGTTAGAGAAAAAGGTAGTGGTCGTCCAAGGAGTGTTAAAACGGAAGAAAACATTGAAGAAGTTTCTTCCTGAATTCTTAGCCAAGATGATAAGCTAGGCACTCACTAGACTCCAGTACAGATTTCAAGTTGATTGGAATATCAGAAACTAGTGTAAGGCGAATTGTAAAAGAAGTCCTCGTGCTTAGACCATACAAACGTGTACGTGGACAGAAGATCAGCACCACTGACCAAGAAAAACGAGTCATAAATGCAAAAAAATCTAAGACGCATCACAGTTATGAAAACAAGTCAAACTTTTTTACTGATGAAAAAATATTCACTGTACAACTACCAATGAACTCTCAGAACAACAGAGTATACTCAGAATCCCATCAATTAAAGAATCGAATTTCGGACAAAAGACTGTACGCAACAAGGAGCCACTTTTCCAAAAGTATTATGGTGTCTGTCGGTGTTTCCAAGCTGGGAAAAACATCTCTTCATTTCGTTGAGCCAGATGTGAAAGTTAATGGCGAATATTATCCAAATCTTCTTTTAGCAAGCATGATTTCAGAGATGCGTGCTCTGGCAAATGGAGGTACCTTTGGTTTTCAACAGGATGGAGCAAGGGCACATTCTGCAAAAGACACGGTTGCTTATTTAAATGAACATGTTCCCGAATTTATTGAACCGGAGAATTGGCCTCCAAACATTCCTGATTTGAATCCTGTTGATTATGGGATCTGGGAAAACTTGTTAGAACGAGTTTATCGCGGTAAGAAAATCAGAAATATTAACCTGTTGAGAGATGTTCTGATTGAACAATGGGCCGAATTCCCACAAGACCAGATTGATTCAGTAGTAGATCAATTTAGACGAAGACTTCGAAAAGTAATAGAAGTTGGAGGAAAACATATTGAACAGTATTTTTAATTTGACATTTTAATAACAATTTTACATGAAAGGAATTTTTGGTTGAATAATTAATAAATAAATTTTGAGTACTATATGAGAATAAAAACCCACTCTAATAGACAGAGTTTATTTCCACGACAGTTTCGACGCCCAGTGGGCGTCGAAACTGTCGTGGAAATAAACTCTGTCTATTAGAGTGGGTTTTTATTCTCATATTTGACCTTCACGTAAAAAAAAGTGAAGTTTTTTGCATTTGAGTACTATATTTACAATATCTTTACATTCTATTTTTGTTTACGTGCTAAAATGAGGTCTATTCAGCTACTGTGGTAAAAATGTAAAGAAATGTTGTCAGATAACGTTATTTTATTTTGTGAAAGTTTTATCAAAAGTTAAGAGAAATTAGGGTTGGGTCGATTAACTTCCATAATTAACTAGTTACTTTAAATTAATTTGAGATTCTTACCAATTAAGTGAAGTTAATTTAATGCAAATTTAAAACATTAACCAGTTAAATTAAGTTAATTTTGAAAATAAATCAATTAAATTAATCAATTAACTTTTTCTTTCCTGGAAGTAGTCTGCAGACTCATCATTATATATAATTAATCAAGGTAATGATAAACCTGTAATTATGTGGGATCACTTTGTATGTGTGGTTGTCAGTGTGCATTTTTTTGCATATTATACAGGGCAAGACATAAGGATAATGTTTTCTATAAACTTTTATTATTTTTCTGTTTCTTATAAATAAATTAAATTTGTTTATGGTCTCAACTCAACTTTTCACAAGTCTCAACTTTTAGGCATATAATAGTTTTCCATTGTAAAAATGAAGGCAAAATGAATTTAATAACAAATTGTTTTTTAAACTGTATGTTTTATATTGTACACTATTGACACTGAACATAATCCAGATTCCTTACCAACGATAGTCAAATTACACACATAAAACATACTTTACTTACAAATTAAACATGCTTGTTAACTTTACAGAAGATGAGGTTCTCAAACCTTTCATCTCTTAGCCTATTACATTTCACTCAAAGATAAAAAGAGCATTTTTATAGGAAAATTAATTGAAAATTAATTAAAGTTAATCAATTAATTTGGAGATATTTCAATTAAGTTAAGTTAAACTTTTTAAAAATTTAACTAGTTAAGTTAAATTAATTAACTTAATCGGTTAATCGGCAAAAAAGTTAAGTTAATTAACTTAATTGACCCAACCCAACCCTGATATATATCATAAAAATTAGAAATGTAGTTAAAAAAGCAAGGTAATGATCTACAGACTGTAAAATTGCTATGTTAGATCTTATGTGGTTAGGTCACCACATTACGTAAATGATACGTTAGAAATTGTAGAGAATTGTAGAGTACACTACATAGTACAGATATGACAGAAAATGTACAACGCAAAACAACTGATTTTATTTCCTATAGTTTAAGAAAATTAAAATAGAGGCGGGGGCGTAGTGAAAAGATGAAGAATTAGGAACGTTTTCATTTGAAGGTCAATGAATGAGAAGAGACATGATACAATTAACTGTAAAAGATGTTCTTACAACGAATTAAAATATCAATAATTAACTTCTTCAAGCTCAGTTCTGATAATAAAATTCGACGATGTAATAAGAATTTAAAAATAAACTAGACTAGATCTATGCAAATGCTTTTTGAGCTTTAGCAGTGTGTGTGTGTATATATATATATATATATATATATATATATATATATATTAATTTTCGTGGAGACTAGATTACATTACGTGAAATGGTCGTCTGAGATTGGTTAGTGATTTCCAGCATTACCAATTTTGGCCAATCAGGCTCTTTATAACAAATTTTGGCAATGTAAAAAAAACTGGTACCCTCAAAACTTAATATATATATATATATATATATATATATTCAACTATTGAATACCATCCAGTAAATACAAAGCCAACTGACAAATACGGGAATCCGAGAGCCGTACAGAAGGCATAGAGAAAGACAGTACATGCGATATCGGGACAACGGGTATCGAAACAGATAAAAAGAGAAAAATTCTCGGAGGATCACAAGGCAACGAAACCGACACCACCATTGGAAAATGAGTCGGAATCACATGTATGTAAAAACGATAGAGAAAAAATAAAAATAATCCTAGCCAACATTCAGGACCTTTAAACAAACCATTCCCCGGACAAAGTTTTATACGTGAAAAGAGTCATGCAAGAAATCGGAGCAGACTTTGCATGCCTCATGGAAACCCATCTAAAAACTGCCAGGCGAACTGTGAAAACTGGGAGTTCTGTATTGACAAAAAAGAAATACAGATTGACAACTATAACAATGTAACATCCTCCGAGCCAACAGAACAGTGAGACGTAAAAGAGGATGTGCTATTTACACACGCGAAAGGCATATGCCAGAAATGACTATAATTACTTCAAACAGCTACGTAGAATGTGTAGCAGCAAAAGTTGAAAAATGAAATATGGTACTAATTGTAATGTACAGTAGGGTGTGTCAATTTTGGGGGTGAAATGACTAAATTGAAAATCATGTGATTTGGTAGCAATTTAATGTAATCATTTGGCATACAAAATAATATCCTTGCTTCAAAAACAATAAAAAATAACTCCTACCTACATCAATTTGAATTAAAAAATTCAATTTTTCCGTAAATTCGTAACAAAATAACAAATGTGCGCAAACATCCTATCAACATTTAAAGTGGCAATAAGATATCATTCAGAGTCTTTATTTGAAAGTAACCAATGCAGTCATGTCCTTTTTGCTGCGGTTCCTTGACATCAGCATTCGGCTTACTACTTGCGCTTTGATGTAGCCTTCTCGCCTCTCGTGACTGTAAACTTGACTAGCTGCTTCTGTGACCATTTTCACACATCTCTCCACACTCTGAGTGTGAGAAGGCCACTTTGGCACTTGCATTGGGGCCTCTTTAAGTTGTGTTAAATCTTTGTTTGTTATACATGTTGTCAGTGGTGGCTCCAAAACTTCCGAACTCAAGTTAACTAATTCTGACAATTTCGTGGCATTGATGTTTATCGGAGGTGCCTTCCTTGTCTGAACAGAGCAGTCTCCCAGCTGGTCATCATCTAGTGATGTTCCTCTAAGCTTTAGAATGATTTCCACAGCCTCAGTTCACTCTTTGGTACATTGGCTGCAGAGTATTGCTTGCAAAACTGCCTCAGGCCTAGCATACCAAGTGGAACTTCTCACCACAGGTAACACGATGTCCACCACTACTTTCCTTTGGGTTCTCAGTAGCTGTAATTGAAACAAGATGTGGTTGGGCCCCTCCATCCACATTGGATTAAGTTTTACATTGAACCAGTGAGGAAGATAAAACCCAATAATAAAGTCAACAATCAACATCAAATTCTGTAGCATTTTGCCCTTCAGTGCATGTTTGGAAACCCAAATCCTGCAGAAACGAATCGCTGTAGTTAACCAACGACTGTGACTTACGGGTCCAATCTCCAAGAGAGCCAGATTTTGAGGCAACTCTCCTGATCTGATTGCTTGAACAATACGATAAGCGTAAGACTGATCCGTGCTGAGGTCTTTGATAACTTCTTCAGACAACACTGGAAGGGGAGGGCCTACTTCGACCTTTGGAAATTTTGTATTTATTTCTAATTCCATTGCTTCATCTAGCATGTTGCCAAGGGGGCCTGACCACTTGTTGTTGCTCTTTGTAGGACCATCAAGTTCCTGGATGAGACGACGAAGAGGTAGTTCCCCTGTGTGCAAATCACATACAATCCAAACAAGCCTTCTTCCAAGTTTTTTCTCTAAATGCGTCATAACACCGCCCTGCCATCCAGTGTTCACCGCAGTTGAGTCTCCATCAACGGCCTGCAGTGAACTGTCAAGTCTTCTTTCTTGAAACCAACATATTATTTGATCAGCAATTGCCTCTGCATGTTTCTTGCCTTCTACTTCTGCTTCAGGAACAAAGTGAAACAAATAGCGGCCACCAGGTTCGGAACACACAGAGTAGTGTTCTTCTTTGATGAGACCGGGAAACTTTCTGTCCATTCCCTCTATCTCTAGGAGAACTTTTGTGTCATCTCTTCTTCCATCAAACAAAAGGCAAGAGAGACCTTCCTCCTTCAAATCTTTTTCATGCTGATCAGATATTTCCTTCATTATTTTTTCTTGTGCTCTTCTTATCTTATTATGATCTATCACTAAGGATGTATCCTCTCGGATGATGAGGCCTGCATCTATCCAAGCGGCTGTGGCAATCTCTGCAGTCTCTCGTAGCCCCGTATGGTGGCGTATGCTGGCAAGGGCAATGTTTGAGATGTCTTTAGTGTTGTATTTCATTCTCTTCGGCGAAGGTTCAGATGGCATTTTGGAGCTATCATCTGATGTTGCTTCTTTCTGTTCATCTGAAGAGCTTTCAAAGAAGTGAGAAACCTCTTGATAGAGCTCTTCATCTCTTTGGGTGGCTTCTTCACTCTTCTTTTTCTTCCTTTCTTCCCTCTCTCGGATTTTCTCTTTTTTCTTAGCAATAACAATCTGGTTTTTGGTTTCTGAATAATCTGCCGAACCAATTTGCATACTTCCTTGGCCTCCTGCCTTTGTTCTCTGCGCCTTTATGAAAGCCAGCTCCAAAACAGGGATCTTCTTCTCACGAGGAAAGCGACAATCAATGTGAGGGCGAGGTTCTCTTCTGCATGAGGGAGAACAATTGGCTTCAGAACACAACTCTATGGGACACTGGCAGTTAAAAATGTCAAGAAGAGTATCAAGTGTGTGCAGAAATTTATTTGTCTTTGCTAGTTTTCCTTTACCAAGTGATGTCTCAACTGCTTTGTGCCACAGCTTTGTTAATTTTAGCTCAATAGTTCTATACTGATTGAGTACAGGTGGTTTGAATAACACATTAGCTTTTTTCCACTGATGCAGAAAAGGGGGAATCATGTCCCTTATGAGCTCTTTCTCTGTGTAGTTCCTTCTATCCTTTGTATTTTGTTCACGAAGGAGTAACCCTAGTCTCAGCATGTCTCGCAATGTTGGTAGTTCTGATATGGGAAGCTCCTTGCCTGTACCGACAAACAGGCTCAAGTGGCATGACGACTGACCTCTTGTCTTCAATTTTGGCATCTTAGGAATATCTGAAAAGAAAGAAAAACATTTAAGTATTTTATATCAATTACGATGTTTTAAAGTTTAGTCATTCGATGTTCTAAAATTCAATAAAAAAATATTTCATGGGATTACAACATAATTAGACAGAAGAATATGATAATAATAAATAATTGTAATAATCAATAATCCATATTTACAGTTAAACTGTAGTATTCGTCTAGTAGAATAACTATGAAGTAGGTACAAGAGCAATAACAGCAAACCACCGTCTATGACATCTAAGAGGCAACTGAGGACTGAGAGTGAGGGACAGTTCTATTCATGCTGTGACTTGTACATTGTACAACAACTATATGAACTTGAAAACACTCCATATGCGATCAGTGGGATAATTCTGAGACAGATGAATAGTTAATCAATTTATGTCCTATTATTTAGTAAAAGAGTCAATTTCTGAAACTTTAAGGTAAAATTGATGTAGGTAAGGATTATTTTATTTCATTTTGGTTGGCCAATTTCAAGTTTTGACATGAAAAGACACTATATTTTCACTACCAAAATTGATTTGAAAAAAGTTGACAAAATTGACACACCTTAATGTACAGTGCTTACAAGAAGTCTCACGCTTCTGTCTCGTCCCAAGCTAGTCTGTTAGGTATAAAATGGGCGGTCCTTATGGCAGCGGAGGTGTGTTCGGATTGGTGCACATAACTGCTCTAACACAATCAATGACGTCCATTATTACGTCACTTCTGCTACATTTTAGTGTTTAAAATACAAATGATTAAGAAGCAGAATGGAGCAAGTTTCGGGATGTTGGGATGGTTATGGAGCAATCCTAGTCATCATAATATTAGCTGGGCATTACATTATACCGTCTCAATATATACTGTAGACTATTGAGAACGACTAATTCGGCAAATATCCCAAATCATGGCATGATACCTAAGTTATTTTGACGCAGGTCTTAAACCTATTCCATCTTATGAAAGTCATTAGTCTAAAGCAAGACTGGTGGGCCGTGAATCAGAGAACTTTGCATTTGATTTGTTCATCGTAATTATTACGTAATATAGTATACTGTATATAGTAGTATATAAGAGTTTATTGGTAGCATATCATATGACAATTCCCATAAACATGTGATGACCTCGATGTTGCCAGTTTTTATTTTTTTCCTGAAACTATTACCTTCTCATAGTTTGTTTCAACAATGCATATATTATCATCTCCACGAGCGTAGACATTGCAAGAAAAGATTCTAACTAAGGATAAGTAAAGTTCTTTCATGGTCACAATATATACTTTTATAGATGTCAAACATAAAAATATAATAAAATTCTATATCAACATAAATATATATCGATACACATTTACGTCATGGCTTTAACATCAGTATTTCGTATAGCTTCCTCCAGCATCAATAATTTCTTGCAATCGTTGCGGCATAGAAGACGCTAGATTGTAGGGAATGTTTGGTGTTCGACGTAAGCTCTCCCAACTATTCCTCGTGTGAGCTAAAAGTGCTTCAAATGTTCTTTCATTGCGTTGCTCCCATTCGTTAATCATTATTGTCCTAAGGTTTTCAATCGGATTTAAATCAGGAGAACTTGGTGGCAGAATTAGATTAATAATCTCTGGATGATCTTCGTACCACGCTCTCACAACGTTACTCCTATGAATGGGACTGTTATCTTCCATTAAGTAAAATGGTTCCGGTGCTGGAACCAGATACGCACGAACACTGGGTAGCAGCACCTCTTCCAGTATCTGGCAATATTGCTGTCCAGTAAAGCGTCCATCTACTTGAGTCAATTCTCCGACACCATAGCCAGACATCCAGCCCCACACACCGAGATTGATGTGACCACTACATTTGCTCGGGAAAACATTTCCTTCTTCATAGCGTTTTCCGCGCTGCCTCCAACAATGCAGGGAACCATGACTATCTGTTGAAAATGTTTTTTCGTCACAGTACACAACTTTTCTCCAGAATTCTTCCTCCTGCGGCAAGTATTGCAAGGCAAATCCCATCCGCACCTCTTTATGCTCAATCGTCAATGCAGGTTTTATAGCTGGACTGCGAGAAAAATACCCTGCCTCGTGAAGTCTGTCGTTCACTGTATTTGCGCTACAACGAAGGTTCAGGTGTCTGTAAATATGCGTCGCTGGAACAAACGGATGCTCTCTGGCATGATTAACAATCGCAGCATCTTCCTCTTGAGATGTTGAACGCGGAGGACCAGACCTCGGCAAAGTAGCGATTGAGTTTTCTGCTTCATACCGATGAATCCACCATTCCACAGTGCTTCGATGAACGTCTAGTCGTCTTGATGTTTCTCTTATTGGCACACCATATTCATGCAATGTCACCATTGCTCCCCGCATTGCCTGGGTCGTCTCGTGGTGCACAGACGGCCTTTCCATCTTTGTGTAAATGGCTTATGTGAAGCGTGCTGGGACGATAAAGGAAATGAGGATACCATGCACCCCTTCTGAAATTGATTTCGGTTGTGAAGGGCACCAACCCTTCGAATGGTAATAATAATCAGCCAATTTCCTATTTTGTTGAACATATGCATAAAAAATTCGTCTTAAAAGCCAAGGATCAAAGATTGTCAGCAATAGTTTATATCCCAACTGAATATAGTCAGCCATCAACAGTATAATCATATTTTATTTCCATAACTACTCATGACTACTCTGTCATAGTAAATAACCTTATTATGACTTAGGTAGTAGTGGTAATTCTGAGTGGCGGCCTCTAGCCACATACGTTAAACCTATCAGTGCGTCTAAGACCAGACTCTTCTGTTTCTGTCAATTCATTGTTAGTTTAAAGTATTTTGCTCTTTGTCTTTCTAGGTCTAGGGCATTAAAATAAATATTTGAGTTTGTGTTTAGCATTTCCTTCTCCCTTCGTAATTCCCCACCCAACCTCGTTTCCTTCGACATAGCAACGCTTACCTCCATCCTCATTCCACTTCCTTCATTAAACCTATTATTGCTTTTACTGTCCCTTCCTTCAATCCTTCAATGCCAGCGTTCTTAAACCTAGCACATAAATTATATAATATGGAATCTAACACCTTAGATCTCTACGCATTCATGTTACTTGAAGACGCCTGTGTCTTAGGGGAATCTATGTGTTGAGAGTGGGCTTGAGGTAGTCTATAGATTATTACAGATGACCTTGAACGCTCCAACTATTTAAAAATGATTATTTATTACGCACATCATATGGCATAATACACACATGAATTTAAGTATCTCTTACACTATAGGAATGGAATTGAATCCTACCAGAGTTAAAAAGTCGCAAAATATGATAGATTAGTTTGGAAAGAGAGAGAGACAGAGAGAGAGAGAGAGACAGACAGAGAGAGAGAGAGAGAGACAGACAGAGAGAGAGACAGAGAGACAGACAGAGAGACAGAGACAGAGAGCTTTTGAATGGTTTGTGGGTAAGGGCTTCACGTATGTTATTTTAGTCCAGGGTAGTTTATGTGGAGGTGTTAACGTAACTTGCACTTGGGACTGTTAATTGTAAGACAACTACCATAGCTGGGACTGAGACACGTTATCCCCTGCATACTCTATATATATCTATATACAGTATGTCTCTATATATAAATAGATAGAGTGATCAACACAATGATAATGTGGACGTCATTGATGGGGTTAGAGCACTTATGTGCACCAATCCGAACACACCTCCGCTGCCATAAGGACCGCCCATTTTATACCTAACAGACTAGCTTGGGACGAGACAGAGGCGCGAGATTTCTTGTAAGCACTGTACAGACCCTAGAACACGCCAACTTCAAAATTCTCAGATTCTATTACAGAGGTTAGAAACTAGGTAAAAGATTTACATTCCCCAACCCCAAATATTTTTCTCTGTGGTAATTTTAATTTTCCATTCATGAAATATAAAAGGATAGGAAAAAATATATGTATACACCAGGACAAGGAGGGCACACGGGACGACCAGGAACAGGTGAAAAAAATGTTACTAGTTCGAGCTGATGAATTTATGTTAACACAAGAAATAACAGAAAACACAACAAAAAGCAACTGCCTAGATCTGGTATTCACAAACAACAGCAACCTAATTGATAACGTAGAAATATTCCCAACCATAATATCGGACCACAACATTATTGAAATAACAACCAATATAAAAACAACAGGAAAGGAAAGAAAAACGAACAATAGAAAGAAGCAAATTCGAAAATTTTAATTTTCACTTCAAAGCTATAAACTGGAAAGGTGTTGCATCCAGCATGGATGCAATAGATTGGAAAACCATCTTCAAGGCCAAGACAACGGAAAAGATGCTAATGACCTTAGAGGAGAAGACGCTGGAAATTGTGGAAAGACATGTCCCAAAAATACAAGAAGAAGAAAGAGAAGCAGGTTCGAGAAACAAAAGAGGTCATTGTTCCGAAAGAGAAAAAGAATGACTGCAAAATTAAGTAACTGTAAAGATGACATCAGAAAAATATTAAATGATAAACTGCAGAGTATCGATTGCGTCATAGAGGAACTAATTGAGAAGCATACAGAAAAAGAAGACGACGACGCTATATAAGCGATAAAAGTTAACTCAAAGCACTTCTATAATTTTGCAAAAAGGAAATCAAAAACTCGCACGACTATCGGACCTTTGAATGAAGACAGTGCTTTATCTGATGGTCTAACAGAAGTATCTGAAATATTATTAAGAGCTCAGTACGAATCATCTTTCTGTATCCCAAAAACTGACAAACTGATATGCGATAGAAGCGCATTCTTTGAAGAGAAACTACAAGGGGAAAGTATAACGGACTTCGACTTTACGACAGATGATATTATATTTTCGAATTTTAAAACTTTTATAAACAGAAGCTTCCCCACTTTTTTGCTTTTCGCGATATTCCAAGTGGGCCGATTTTCCTGCTGCTCAGTGTATATTTATGAGTGAAAAATTATGTATTAAGGTTTGAAGCCAAGGTTACTGTTTGTTAAAAAGTCGAAGTTTTGAGGCGACAGTAATGAGCAAACATTTGTTTTTATTTTATTTAAAATATTGTTTAGCATTTTCAGAATGAGTTATTTACCTTTGTTACTCCTCCAAAAATTCATTTTCTCTTCTATTTAATTAAAATAATAGTAATAATAATAAGAAAATTTTTCCATAGACTAAAGACAACACTTGAACTGAAGTACATTCTCTGGTCGATGGTCGATGTGACGAGGAAAGAGGACAGTGAAAAAAAAGAGGTCAAAGAAGCGAGATCGTAAGTAGAACAGTTCAAATGTCCGGGATCAACCAGGCGCGCATGGGCGTTAAGAGGAAGTTCTTATTTTGTAGGCCTGGCCTCCCTCCCTCCCCTAACCCCCCTGGCTCCCCCTTAATACGCCACTGACTACCCCGAAACCTTGAGATTTTTCTTGGAACCCATTCTTATATGAAAAGTTATACATCACAGGATATACTGGTATGTACCAAATTTGGTGCTTTTACCAAACAGTGAACGATTTCACCAAACTTTAAAGTTTACTCGCTGGACGACAATGTCGCTTAACTTCGCTGATGAACGGGAAGCGATGTTACGACATTGGCTACGACCGTACGACGTATACTTTGAAAATGAAAATGAAAAGGTTTATTGGCAGACTCGAGTCCATATGACAAATATTATTAATACAATGACAGTTCATATACTAAGGATAGAAATATATACATTTGATTAGAAATAATACTGTAATGTCGAAGTTAAGTGGAGCTACAGACAGACGTTTTCGTACCAAGAAGTCCATAGCTTAGAGGATAAATGGCAGGACTCATGGATAGCTTGGATGATCGGGTTGGTTGATTTTTTAATTCTTTGCATTAGACTGTGTTGAGCACGTCTTGTTACCTCTGGGAAGCTCGGGCATTGCGGGTGGCAAACATTTGCGAAGCTGAGCATCTCGGGGTTAATTTGGGTAAGAGTCTAAAAGACCTGTTGTACAGCAAATTTAGAGTTCTGCCAGAACCTTTTTTATAATTCACCCACAGTTGCTGTCCGTATATATTACTGCAGAAAGTACGAAAGAGAGTGTCTTTAGCTTCACTTGTACAGAATCGAAAATTCCTTATGGTCATATTCGCTTTAGCACACAGGCTTCGAGATTGTTTTCTTATATCCGAGTCATCACTCAAAGAGCTGGTAATAGTTTGACCCAAATACTTAAACTCTTGTACTTCCTTAATTACTTCACCATTCATTTTAAACCTTATATCAGCTGGCTGATTACAGCTTTTAGGATGAAACTGCATAACCTTAGTTTTTGTAACATTAAAAAGAATATCATGTTTCTGCGAATACACTTGTGGTAATGTCTAATTAAGAATTTAATGCTTGTTTATAAATTAATGTTCAAATATATCAAACTTATAAAATACGAGTGGGAGTGCAAATTAAAAGAATACAATAATATTTAATGGATGTAATTACAATAAATTATGGTTGTTGTTGTTGTTTAGCCGATCAGCCCACCCTGATCGAGCAAGCCGGCGGCACGCAGGTAACCGATCGCCCTCTCCGGAGTGGACCAGAGGTTCAGCGCACTAGTGATGTTGTTTGTGTTCGTTGTTGTGCTAGAGCGGTACAGTCTGTCATAATGTGTTCAGTTGTTTGTGGTGTGTCCTGGCACAGGTGGCAGCCTTTCAGGTATGCAACTTTGTTCGTGTAATGGTTTGATTTAAGGCCCTGTATGTTGGCTAGGATTATTTTATTTTTTCTCTCTTTTTCGCATACAAGTGGTTCCGATTTGTTTTCCAATGGGGGTGCCGGTTTCGTTGCCGTTTGGTCCTCCGAGAATTTACCTCTTTTTATCTTTGTCGGTACCTGTTGTCCCGATAACGCATAAAGTGCCTTTGTTCGTACCTTCTGTCCGGCTCTCGGATTCCTATATTTACAGTATATTTGTCAGCTGGTTTTTTAATTGCTGGATAGTATTTAGTGTATATATATATAATATATATATATAGGCGGGGCCACCAGCTTGACCTTCGCAGGGCCGGATTAAGCATTTCGGGCCGGTGTCACTAGAAAAACACTAGAAAAACACAATTCTTTACCTGATACATCATACATGAGTGATGTGATCAGCTGACTGGGATCGATCAACAGAAAACGAAACAAAAACAAAGATGTGATTACAGAAAGTGTATACTTTGTTCACATAAATGGGATACTAAACTAGGTTTTGTAGAAGCGGAATCTAGAATTTTTTTCTTCCTCGCGGTCGACCAATTATTTCAACGGTAGATTATAGCGTTTACATAGTTTCTTGGGGTCGGTCAGCATCTTGGGGCCGGTCAGCATCTGGGGCCGGGGGCAAATGCCCCCTTTTCCCCCATTATAATCCGCTACTGGACTTTCGTGTGAAGAGAGACCAACATACGGAACTTAAACGAAGTTAACGAAGTATAATTTTCAATTTACTTTTTAACTAGATTTGGAAATAAAAAGTTACCCTTTAGATTTTAATGTTTACTTTACTTTACTAAATATTTTTTAATTTTATTAAAATTTTATTTATTATTTGTAAACTTTCGTAAAATTGAAATAAATGTAAACTGTAAAAAACAGAAAGAAAATAGACAATTTATTAATTGCGGCCGAAAACTTATAAAAATAACTGAATTAGAAACAAAATTTTGCAATCTTCTTTCGGGTAGATTAAAAAAAAATGAAGAATGGTGTCAATAATACAACAAACTTATAGTACCTTAAAAGAGAAAAAGAAAGTGTTTTTTTTCTGTGTATTTAATATTCTACAATTTATTTGTGTAGTTCTATTTATGTGGGTAAAAACTCTCATTATACAACTTGAAATTGTACAAAACAATAAAATGCAGCTGTTAATAGCCATAAATTATAAATATGTTTAAAAGTTATTGAAAGAGATCCAGCCTTATCCGAATTTATTTTTGGATGGGATAGAACTTCTAGTTAACTTTAAATCACAATTATATCTTAGCCAAAGAAAACACTTTCTTATATTTCACTGCATTCGAGACTAACTTTTGGGTATTATATGTCTCTGGCCCTCAGCGCCTTTTGAATCTCTTTTTGTTGCCAACTAATGTTTTATATTTCCAAGAATTACATTTTACATATGTTTTTTCTTTAAGGGTTTAACAACACACAGGCAGTCCTACTGACTCACACTGAAAGCATTTAATGCCAAACCAACCTTAGGCTTGTAATAGCTCAGACCACTTTGCATGAAACATTACTGTTTAACCAGTTTAGGCCAACAATTTCAATAGCGTATCTCTCAGGGTGTACATAAAGTCAGGATCTATTTTTGTGAAGCACTTGGAAATTATATGGAATTCAATCATAAAATGATAAAGTGGTAGCATTTATTAAATAATTAAGAGTAGGATTCGACGTGACGCCCATCAGTATCCCTGCACAGCTCAAATCGTTCCGCAGCATTTCTAAACACATTCTGGAGCATTTGTGGGGTTATGTTATCTGCAGCAGTTCGTATACGTGTACAAGGAGCACCATCATGTTGATAGACGACGGGGATAGGATTGTTAGTACCGTCGTCTATCAACATGATGGTGCTCCTTGTCACTATGCCAAAATTGTTCAGGATTACCTAAATGGACGTTTTCCAAATCGCTGGATCGGACGCGGAAGCAACAGACCTTGGCCAGCGAGATCACCAGATCAGATTTAACCCCTTTAGATTTCTTTGCATGGGGCTTTATCAAATCGCACGTCTATCAGACGAAGATTACGAGTCTTGAAAACTTACGTACACGTATACGAACTGTTGCAGATAACATAACCCCGCAAATGCTCCAGAATGTGTTTAGAAATGCTGCGGAACGATTTGAGCTGTGCAGGGATACTGATGGGCGTCACGTCGAATCCTACTCTTAATTATTTAATAAATGTTACCACTTTATCATTTTATGATTGAATTCCATATAATTTCCAAGTGCTTCACAAAAATAGATCCTGACTTTATGTACACCCTGTATTGTGATATTAAAGTTTCTGTTTTTTGGATGTTTGTTTGAGGTATTTTTGTCTCCTTTGGACAATCTATGGTCATATTCTCATATACTGTGATTGACCAGTAAATTTATTTGGTATCCGAATCCAAACGCATTGAACGATCTCCCATCCAACTAAACCCTATTTTCTATTTAATTAAATGAAACAAAACTTTCCAAAATAATCAAAAACATTTTTATACAGATTCGAGACAACACTAAATTTTGAATGCAATCTTAGCTAAATTACTTCTTATTTAATTTTAATTTTGTTTCATTTTAATTTAAAGAAAACGGGAAAAGATGAAAGAGAAAATGGAGAAATTGGAGTAAAAGAGAAGTGGGAAAGGCATCGGGAAAGCCTGAACGAGTATTACACTTTGAATGACAAAACCAAAACTAACAGTTTGTCTCGAAATGGAGTCCAGAAACATTTTCTTCCAATTTTAATGTCTACATAAATTGTAAAAGTCGTTCTTGTAAATGTAGATTAAGTATAGTTCGGTAGAGACAGGTAGAGTCACGGCCGTGCAGAGGGGTGGAGCAACAGGGGCTTAAACACCTGACTCTGAAGTCATGGAGGGAAAAGGGCAGCTTGAAACTGGAATTTATACATAGATATGAGCAACGTTTGTGCAGATATTTTCGCGATCTATGATTAGCGACGGCTGTGAAATTATCCTGCAACTCGAAGGAAGTGTGCTTTTCTGGCTCTGAGCCTCTGCTACTTAAATGTTCTCTGCACGGCACTGGGTAGAGTTAGATTATGTTAGCCAGTGTAATCTGCATGAAATTCAGTATACACTTTAAGGGTTAAACCACTTCTAACTTTATATATTCATTTGTACGAAGTACAATTTATTTGTGCAATTATATTTTTGAGTATAGAAAATCTCATTAAATTCTAATATTAAGGTTTTCATTTCTTTAGATGTTTGTTTGAGTTGGTGTTTCTGTCTCTTTTACAGAATCTAAGGTCATATAACTTAACTGACAAATAAATTTATTTGGAATCCGAACCAAGACCTTTTTACATCACCCTGTGAAGACAAATTTAGATCTGTAGTTAGAGAATCAATGACTAACGAGGTTGGGTAGCGAGTGGCCCGACGGTTCTTGATATACTCTTTTATTCCTGATTTGGACGTATACAACCTACATGGCGAAGCTCTTGTCCACATGTGCCCTACTCTGTCTGATCAGGTTGATACACTTAGTACGACAGTGGACCCTTGAGAACAGCTTCAACGGTGTTAAACAATTAGTAATAATGCCACGCTCTCTTCAACCTTATGGTTCTATTAACACTTACTACCACCTCAAGATTAAACCAAACGACACTCACTCATAAATTAGAACAACATAAGTTTACTCATAATTTAATGGAATCTACCGAGATGACGTCACGACTGTCTTTTTTTTCTGTTTAATGTTGAGGTGGTAGCAAGTGTTCATAGAACGATAAGGTCGAAGAGAGCGTGGCATTATTACTAATTGTTTAACACCGCGGAAGTTGTTCTCATAGGTCCACTGTCGTATTAAGTGTATCACCGTCAGACAGGGTAGGGCACTCGTGGACAAGAACTTTGCTATGTAAGCTGTATAGGTCCAACTCAGGAATAAAAGAGTATACCATTACCCAGTTTCTGACCTCTGTAATAGAATCTGAGAATTTTGAAGTTGGCGTGTTCGGGGGTCTGTACATTACAATTAGTACCATATTTAATTTTTCAACTTTTGCTGCTACACATTCTACGTAGTTGTTTGGAGTACTTATAGTCATTTCTGGCATATGCCTTTCGCGTGTGTAAATAGCACATCCTCCTTTACGTCTCACTGTTCTGTTGGCTCGGAGGATGTTATAGTTGTCAATTTGGGTTTCTTTTTGTCACTACAAAACTCCCAGTTTTCACAGTTTGCCTGGCAGTCTTTTAGATGGGTTTCCGTGAGGCATGCAAAGTCTGCTCCGGTTTCTTGCATGACTCTTTTCAGGTATAAAACTTTGTCCGGGGAATAGTTTGTTTTAGGGTCCTGAATGTTGGCTCGGATTATTTTTATTTTTTTTCTATCATTTTTACATACATGTGGTTCCAATTCGTTTTCCAATGGTGGTGCCGCTTTAGTTTGCCTTGTGATCCCCCGAGAATTTTCTCTCTTTATCTGTTTCGATACCCGTTGTCCCGATATCGCATGTGCTGTACAGTGTACAGTCTTTCTCTATGCCTTCTGTACGGCTCTCGGATCCCCGTATTTGTCAGTTGGCTTTGTATTTGCTGGATGTTAATCAATAGTTGAATATATATATATATATTAAGTTTTGAGGGTACCAGTTTTTTTTACATTGCCAAAATTTTTCTAAAGAGCCTGATTGGCCAAAATTGGTAACGCTGGAAATCACTAACCCATCTCGGACGACCATTTCACGTAGTGTAATCTAGTCGCCACGAATATATATATATTATATATATATATATATATATATATATATATATATATATATATATATACTGCTAAAGCTCAAAAAGCATTTGCATAGATCTAGTCTAGTTTATTTTTAAACTCTTATTACATCGTCGAATTTTATTATCAGAACTGAGCTTGAAGAAGTTAATTATTGTTATTTTATTTCGTTGTAAGAACATATTTTACAGTTAATTGTATTATGTCTCTTCTCAATCATTGACCCTCAAATGAAAACGTTCCTAATTCGGTGCTACTGTAGTATGCGGTCTACCGTTAAGTTTCTACTGTAGTATGCGGTCTACCGTTCAAAATATTTAAAAGGAATTGAAAATGAATTGAAAGGAATTATAATTTAATTTACACAATTAAGGAATTATTAAAGAAGTTAAACATACTACTACCGCATACTTAACGGTAGACCGCATACTACAGTACGCCCTTGATGATTGGTTAGGTTAAGTCGTGATATTTTCGTTAGTTTTAACGAAAATATCACGACTTAACCTAACCAATCGTCAAGGGCATACAATTAACCTATAATAAAATAAGATAAGAAGCTATAATTAAAAGGTAGACCGCCGAATCGTAGGTAGACCGCCGAATCGTAGGTAGACCGCATACTACAGTAGCACCAACAATTGGTTATTAAATTCATTTTGCCTTCATTTTTACAATGGAAAACTATTATATGCCTAAAAGTTGAGACTTGTGAAAAGTTGAGTTGAGACCATAAACAAATTTAATTTATTTCTAAGAAACAGAAAAATACTAAAAGTTTATAGAAAAAATTATCTTTATGTTTGCCCTGTATAATATGCAAAAAAATACATATAATTTATCAGACACTGACAACCACACATACAACGTGATCCCACATAATTACAGGTTTATCATTACCTTGATTAATTATATATAATGATGAGTCTGCAGACTACTTCCAGAAAGAAAAAGTTAATTGATTAATTTAATTGATTTACTTTCAAAATTAACTTAATTTAACTGGTTAATGTTTTAAATTTGCATTAAATTAACTTCACTTAATTGGTAAGAATCTCAAATTAACTTAATGTAACTAGTTAATTTTTTGAAGTTAATCGACCTAACCCTGATTTCTTTTAACTTTTGATAAAACTTTCACAAAATAAAATTATGTTTTCCGACAACATTTCTTTAAATTTTTACCAGTTACTGAATAGGCCTCATTTTAGCACGCCAACAAAAATAGAATGTAAAGATATCGTAAATACAATACTCATAATTTCTTTATTATACAACCAAAAATTCCTTTCATATAAAATTATTAAAATGTCAAACTAAAAATACTGTTCAATATGTTTTCCTCCAACTTCTATTACTTTTCGAAGTCTTCGTCTAAATTGATCTACTGCTGAATCAATCTGGTCTTGTGAGAATTCGGTCCATTGTTCAATCAGAACATCTCTCAGTGGTTAACATTTCTGATTTTCTTACCGCGATAAACTCGTTCTGACAAGTTTTCCCAAATACCATAATCAACAGGATTCAAGTGAGGACTGTTCGGAGGCCAATTCTCCGGTTCAATAAATTCGGGAACACTTTCATTTAAATAAGCAACAGTGTCTTTTGCCGTATGTGCCCTCCATTAGGGCATATCATACTCTGGGTTCAGGGTTGAAATTTTGGAAAAACAAAGTGGCTAATATGTATTCCTATGTAAAACGTAATTCTAAGATGGGTTTATTATTTGCAACTTTTCCGAAAAATCTCATTTTCATGGTCAAAATGGCGATTTTCTGATTTGAAGGCTGCCTAACGCAGCCTCAGGGCACCCAAACCAAAGCGCGCAGCTGTTCTGCATATGATTTAGTCTAAAAGCTGCTTTTCTGACCTCATCCTTGCTTTCTTGCTTGTTTCAACACCTCTGGGTGCTGAAAAAATATTTAGATTTCACGTAAAACTTAAGAATTTTAAGTTTTACTTCAAAGAATAGGCGCGGCTCACCAGCTCTACTCTGATGGAGTAGCGGGAGACTTGCCACCTCCATTTGTAGGTTTACACGCCTGTTCTTCCTGATTCCTGAAAAGCGTGGCTCATAAGATTTTATATTATGATCTTATGAGGACTTTCAGCTCTCATGAGCATTAACGATGGCTTCAGCCTCTTCATCAGCCACTCGAACCTGAAATGCTCTTAAGTATGTCCTGCTTCGATCTGAACACTGGGAGCATTTCTCGATGGTCTATCCTGGCTCTCACCCACCCATCTCTCCTCTCGTGACCTTACACAGCTTGGGAAGCAGTTGAGACTTCTTGTACAGCTCTCCCGCAGGACTGAGTATGAACAGAGAAAGCGTCCACTTTGAGTGGAGTTTTCCTGAGATCCTCGAGCTCAGTCAAGGTAATCTTGCAGGTGAAAATAGGCTCGTAAATACTCTCTGATTCCCAGTTGATGAGATCCTCAGGTGAAATGGCTTGCAGATTGATCTTCTCTATCTGGCTCATAGCAAAAGCTCTCTGATGCTCATCCTCACTGCAAAAGAATGAAGCCAGGATGTGCTTGGTAAGCTCCTCTTATCACTGCAGCAGAGATGATGTTCCTGACCTCGGTAGTCTGGTTCCTCAGCAGCCTCAGGCTTGAAAAAACGTGTGCAGGACCAAATTTGAGGTGGTGCTTCACTTTGATGTCGTAGTACATTTTGAAGTAGAAGTTAAGGCAGAACTTCACGAGGACCTCGAGCCTCCTCAACACCTCCCCCTTCAGTCCGTGCTCCCTCATCCACAACAGCAAGATGGCCTGTGCAGTAGTGAGCCACCTGGATTTGTTCAGAGGTCCGCACTTGAGACCAGCCAACTGTGGACTGAGACTTCCAGACTTGATGGCTTTGATCAGAAGATAGCAGTTGTGCTGGTATGTGGAGAGAGAATTGACTATCTCTACTGGCAGTTCTATGATATCTTCAGTTCCTTCCACTGGTTTGAAGTTGAAGTTGACCTCAAGTTCATTCACTTTCTCAAGAAGTTTTCCAATAGGCCCACTGAAGCCTGACCGGGGAGTTACAGGGCCGTCCAGCTTGATGATTAAGTGCCTCAGGGGGAGCTCGTTCACAAGGAGCTGACAGATCATCCAGTGGCACTTGCGACCCAGCATCTTCTCCAATAGGGCTATGGCGCCTCCAGACCACCCCGTGTTGGTGTTGGTAGAGTCTCCTCCAATCATTACAAGGCTCTCGTCAGCTCCGTGATCCAGAAGCCACTCATGCAGGCCCTGAGCGATCTTATGAGCAGGCTTTTCTCCTTCCTCAGGTTCCTTGGGAGTGAAATGGAAGAGGTACTTTCCTTGAGGCTCCCACGTGATAGTGTAATGCTCCTCGATCACTTTGCCAGGATGAAATCTCCCTGTCACTTCGTCATATTTCAACACCTTTGTGTTCCTATCCTGCTTGCCATCAAAGAATATCCCAGAGATCTTCTCCTCCTCTGACCTCTGCGTGAGAGCTCCAACTGATGAGGCCATTACTTCCTCCTTGGCCCTCCAGACTTTCATGCCATCTATGGCCAAGTAAGGCTTGTTTTTGGAAAGATGACCGGCCTTACCGAAAAAAATGGCGTCCACTCACTTCTACTTCACAATTATAACTGGCGTAATTGCTCAGAGCCATTTATTGAGAGAATGTTGAACTTCGCCTTCTGCGTCCAAATAGTTACAAAGATTCAAATGGAGTAGATTTTTTTTCTTATGTATGTATGTATTAAACTTGTGTAAGAGTTAAGCAAAGTTAATGTGTCTAAATGGCAACAAATTACGACAAAGGGTTAAAAATATGAGGTGTTCAATTGAATATTCGATATTTCAATATAGAACAGGAAACCGCAATTTTGAACATGATAACGCGATTTTTGGGAAAAGTTGCAGAAAAGAAACCCCTCTTAGAATTAAATTTTACATAAAAATACATATTAGCCAGTGTGAAATTCGGACTCGGAAAAGCATGATATGCCCTATTGCTCCATCCTGTTGAAAGCCAAAGTTACCTCCATTTGCCAGAGCACGCATCTCTGAAACCATGCTTGCTAAAAGTAGATTTCGATAATATTCGCCATTAACTTTCACATCGGGCTCAACGAAATGAAGAGATGTTTTTCCCAGTTTGGAAACACAGACAGACACCATAATACTTTTGGAAAAGTGGCTCCTTGTTGCGTACAGTCTTTCGTCCGAAATTCGATTCTTTAATTGATGGGATTCTGAGTATACTCTGTTGTTCTAAGAGTTCATTGGTGGTTGTACACATATTATAATGTACAGTGAATATTTTTTCACCAGTAAAAAATGTTTGACTTGCTTTCATAACTGTGATGCGTCTTTGAATTTTTGCATTTATGACTCGTTTTTCTTGGTCAGTAGTGCTGATCTTCTGTCCACGTACACGTTTGTATGGTCTAAGCACGCGGTCTTCTTTTACAATTCGCCTTACACTAGTTTCTGATATTCCAATCAACTTTGAAATCTGCACTGGAGTCTCGTGAGTGCCTGGCTTATCATCTTGGCTAAGAATTCGGGAAGAAACTTCTTCAATGTTTTCTTCCGTTCTAACACTCCTTGGATGACCACTACCTTTTTTTCAAACAGTCCTGCTTGTAGCATCCAGTGCTGGGCACTTGCGCAAACAATTGCGCAAAACGCAAATTCCGCAATTGCGCGAGTGTGATTTCGGTTGCGCATTTGCGTTTGCGCCAATTCTTGCGCAAACTTGTGCGCAAACGTGAAAAAAAAACAAATATTAAAAATAGTGGATTTAGCTCATAAACACGTGACTGCCAGACAGCAGTGAGCACTCAGTATACCAACAACGCTAGTGAAACACGTTTGTTTGATTAGTTGATTTTAATTTTATTTCAGAGTTCAAACTACTAACTACTCTAGTAACTTCTAGAAACTTCATAAGTCATAACTACTGTCTATAACTAGTGAACCATGGACAGCCTCAGACACCAGTCTCTGTCGAGCCCCACCTCTGCCCCCAGCCAGGCCGGCAGCGTGACCAGCCATGGCTCAGAGCCTCACCAGGAGGAAGAGGACCTCAACAACCCCTGGCCCCACCTGGACACCTTCTTTGGACCTTTGACCAGCAAGAAGAGGGTGGTTGAGAGGGCAGGGTGGTCTACAGGGGCAGCATCATCTGTAAGAGGTGCAAGGCCAAGGTCAGCTTCAACACCATCAGCATGTACACCCTCAAGAGCCACTACCAGCATGTGAGTTTAAGTTTATTTATAAATTTAAAATTTAAAAAAAACTTGATAAGTAGTTAACTTTAGAAATTATTATTTATTAAAATATAATTAAATATTAAATAATAAATTATACTTTGTCTCAATTCAAACACTGTTGTATATCACTGT
Source organism: Bathynomus jamesi (assembly GCA_023014485.1). Lineage (NCBI taxonomy): Eukaryota > Metazoa > Arthropoda > Malacostraca > Isopoda > Cirolanidae > Bathynomus > Bathynomus jamesi. The sequence continues at coordinate 341,174 of JAJOZX010002674.1, read as the reverse complement.
CATTACAATATAATTTATAATTTTTTTTTTCAAGGTTCACCCCAACTAGAGCAAAGACCTCGCTGCCATCACTGGTGGGTCCAAGCGCGGCCGGTCCCTCTCTGGCGACACCAAGGACTCTGGCTCCAAGAGAATGCGCCAGGCCAGCATAGAGTCCTCCTTTGCTGGATCTGCCGCCTTCAACAATAGCAAGGCCCCAGGACCTTTTGCACAGGTAAATAAATAATAATTATAAATCTTAATTTTATACACTAATAATAGAATAATTTAAATAACTTATTAAATATATCAAATATTTATATGATATAAAAATAAAAATTCATTGTAAAGATAAGATAAAGCCTTTCCTTACAATCATACCTAATCTTTTTGCGTTTGCGTTTGCGCAAGCGCAAGTTTCGAGAAGTTTGCGCATTTGCGCTTGCGCAAGGTATGGGTTTGGGTTTGCGCATTTGCGCTTGCGCAAGTGAATTTTCGTTTGCGCTGCCCAGCACTGGACTAGCATCAATTTTTTTCAGCAACGTATCCAGTCCGCCCAGTGTCCATCCTTTATTGGGGAATCCCGCCAATATTTTGTGCCTTCCATATCCATTTTTTTACTGAAAAAAAAAGAGAGAAAAATTATTTCAATGTGCACATAGATTTATGGAACTAAAATATCAAGTTAATATTAAACAACTAAATTTAATCATTCATTTATAAAAATTGGCTGGTTTATATAAAATTTAATGATAATTATTGTCTGTAAATTTATATAAATCATCCAAACACATTTTGACTTATTAGGTTACAATCAAGCACATTTTTTTTTTGGCGGACTCGTTATTTACAGAAAAGTAAAAATTTTCTTCGAAAGAACTTAATTTATTAATTGAAATTGAAAAGGAAAAGTTTCCCCCTAATATATAGAAAATATTGTCTTATCATTTTCTTTTTTAAGTTTTAGAATTATGAACACACTTTTAAATTTGTTTCGTAAAGTTTCCTAAATATTTAAATCTTGAAATTCAGAGAGAAAATTTAATCTTTAAAATCACCTTTCAAACGTAAGGTGTAGATTTACATAGTTATGACTTATGTAATTTTGTAGCTTCGTTTGAGGCAAATCTTAAGTATATATTTAAGTAATTACAATGAAAAATACGTTGAGTTATTGTTGTTTGATTGGTTTATTTAATTTCTTTAATATCTACAAATTGTCGAACCTAACAAGGATTTTCGACAAAATATCACCTCACGAAGAGATTTAACAAAATAATATTGGCTTCCTGAAGAATCTCTTAAAAAGTATGACATTGTATTTGTTTTATATGTTATTGTTTTTCTTCTGCGCTTTTAAAATGTTATTTTTCTTTCTGATTTTCAAAATTTAAAAATGTGTCAAAATTTTGCGAAATTTCAGGTAATACTAATTTTTAAAGAAAACTAAAAAAAAAGAGGATATAAAACAAATAATCATTTAAAAATTGAGGAATATATATATATATAATTCCCTGACGAGGTGTAGCTCTGAATACACGAAAGGCCTTGGAATCGTTTTTCTTTTTCCTTGTGGTTTGCAGCATATATATATATATGTATATATATATAATGTGTATGTGTGTGTGTGTAAAAATGAACAATGAATAATTCCTATATAATCTTTATATTCAAATATTCATTTTTACATAAGGACCAAACTCGCATAATGCAAATTTGGATGACTTTAGTATTGAATGTATGGTAAATTCTTTAACCTATTATTATTTATATGTTGTTCATTCATACTTCCATTTCCTTCTTGACCTTTATCTTTTGTTAATTTTATTAATTATTCATTCAACTACTATTGTCTACCAATTGTCAACCTATTGTGTGACTACCAATATGTGTACAAAACTTTATGCATTCGTACATGTTCGTAAATGATCATGATCACGTACGTAGTTACCTTACATGTAAGTACGTTCACATGTATACTTTTTATTTTTCTTTAAATTATTTAATTTCCCGGAATAGACTTGTAAATGCTTATGCAAGTGTTTTGCGCAAAAACAAAAGAGCGCAAAACAATTGAGCGAGAGCAAGCAAATAAAAACTGGATAAAAGAAACAAAATAAGATTGAACAAATATTTATTAAGGATGTTAAAAAAACAATATTTATTAAGGATGTTAAAAAAACAATATTTATTAAGGATGTTAAAAAAACAATATTTATTAAGGATGTTAAAAAAACAATATTTATTAAGGATGTTAAAAAAACAATATTTATTAAGGATGTTAAAAAAACAATATTTATTAAGGATGTTAAAAAAATAATATTTATTAAGGATGTTAAAAAAACAATATTTATTAAGGATGTTAAAAAACAATATTTATTAAGGATGTTAAAAAAACAATATTTATTAAGGATGTTAAAAAAACAATATTTATTAAGGATGTTAAAAAAACAATATTTATTAAGGATGTTAAAAAAACAATATTTATTAAGGATGTTAAAAAAACAATATTTATTAAGGATGTTAAAAAAACAATATTTATTAAGGATGTTAAAAAAACAATATTTATTAAGGATGTTAAAAAAACAATATTTATTAAGGATGTTAAAAAAACAATATTTATTAAGGATGTTAAAAAAATAATATTTATTAAGGATGTTAAAAAAACAATATTTATTAAGGATGTTAAAAAAACAATATTTATTAAGGATGTTAAAAAAACAATATTTATTAAGGATGTTAAAAAAACAATATTTATTAAGGATGTTAAAAAAACAATATTTATTAAGGATGTTAAAAAAACAATATTTATTAAGGATGTTAAAAAAACAATATTTATTAAGGATGTTAAAAAAATAATATTTATTAAGGATGTTAAAAAACAATATTTATTAAGGATGTTAAAAAAACAATATTTATTAAGGATGTTAAAAAAACAATATTTATTAAGGATGTTAAAAAAACAATATTTATTAAGGATGTTAAAAAAACAATATTTATTAAGGATGTTAAAAAAACAATATTTATTAAGGATGTTAAAAAAACAATATTTATTAAGGATGTTAAAAAAACAATATTTATTAAGGATGTTAAAAAACAATATTTATTAAGGATGTTAAAAAAACAATATTTATTAAGGATGTTAAAAAAACAATATTTATTAAGGATGTTAAAAAAATAATATTTATTAAGGATGTTAAAAAAACAATATTTATTAAGGATGTTAAAAAAACAATATTTATTAAGGATGTTAAAAAAACAATATTTATTAAGGATGTTAAAAAAACAATATTTATTAAGGATGTTAAAAAAACAATATTTATTAAGGATGTTAAAAAAACAATATTTATTAAGGATGTTAAAAAAACAATATTTATTAAGGATGTTAAAAAAACAATATTTATTAAGGATGTTAAAAAAATAATATTTATTAAGGATGTTAAAAAAACAATATTTATTAAGGATGTTAAAAAAACAATATTTTATTAAGGATGTTAAAAAAACAATATTTATTAAGGATGTTAAAAAAACAATATTTATTAAGGATGTTAAAAAACAATATTTATTAAGGATGTTAAAAAACAATATTTATTAAGGATGTTAAAAAAACAATATTTATTAAGGATGTTAAAAAAACAATATTTATTAAGGATGTTAAAAAAACAATATTTATTAAGGATGTTAAAAAAATAATATTTATTAAGGATGTTAAAAAAACAATATTTATTAAGGATGTTAAAAAAACAATATTTATTAAGGATGTTAAAAAAACAATATTTATTAAGGATGTTAAAAAAACAATATTTATTAAGGATGTTAAAAAAACAATATTTATTAAGGATGTTAAAAAAACAATATTTATTAAGGATGTTAAAAAAACAATATTTATTAAGGATGTTAAAAAAACAATATTTATTAAGGATGTTAAAAAAACAATATTTATTAAGGATGTTAAAAAACAATATTTATTAAGGATGTTAAAAAAACAATATTTATTAAGGATGTTAAAAAAACAGGTAATTATTCGTTTTAGTGCTTTTCCTCCTTTCTGAACCAAAACACATTTTCCTGGTGTTTTGTGGTATGATTTGTTGAAATCTGAACTTCATTTCTTTGGGAAATGAGCCATTTTTGAGAAATTTTAAAATTGAAAATTTCTCAAAAACGGCTCATTTCCCAAAGAAACGAAGTTCAGATTTGAGCAAATCACACCAAAAAACACCAGAAAAATGTGTTTTGGTTCAGACCTAACCTAACCTAAACAGACCTAACCTAACCTAAACTGACCTAACCTAAACTGACCTAACCTAACCTAACCTAAACTGACCTAACCTAACCTAACCTAACCTAACCTAAACTGACCTGACCTAACCTAAACTGACCTGACCTAACCTAAACTGACCTGACCTAAACTGATTGGGTTTTGTTGCCAGACCGTAATATCCAGCTTTTCACGTCTTTCCAACAACGCTCAATATTTTGAATGTGAACGGTATCTTCCATGAACCGCTGTGAATGGTTGACTGTCCAGTGAATGTAGCCTAGATTTCCAAGTTGAGAATACGCACGCCACTCGTCGGAATAGATTGTAGTCCCAGGCCTAATATGTTGCTGGATCAGGCGAACAAGAGTTGTTGCGTCTCTCTGAGGAACTGCAAACAACAGTAGTTTTTTGGAACTGCGTTCCAAGGTACCAAAAACCCAGGCAATCACAACCTCCGCAAACCAAAATGAAAACCAGACTGAAAAAGCATTCTTAAATGAGTATGCATTATGAGAGATTCAAAATGTACGTCTCTGATTGGTCGGATAAGGTCACGTGAAACAAAAACGATTTTTAATTGGTTGTTTTGACCTATGTTTCCTAATTTTGCCACGAGATGTCTCCCCATAAAACTGGAGAGGGCGACGTTCGTTAAAATTTTAACAGCGTTAAAAGCTATTTCCCTGAGGTTTCAAGGTGTCCTGAATATGAATTTATATGTTAAATTGTCATAGAATGTCTCCTTCTATCGAAAACGAACAAAGCATTAAAACGAATATTAACCAAAAAACAATATTTATTAAGGATGTTAAAAAAACAATATTTATTAAGGATGTTAAAAAAACAATATTTATTAAGGATGTTAAAAAAACTATTTATTAAGGATGTTAAAAATAATGTAGTTAGGTTAGGTTAGGTTAGGTTATTTTCTTGCGCTTATTTGTCTTGGCGCTCATTTGTCGGCGCTCATTTGTCCTGCGCTCACAAGTCGGGGTAGCGTGTTCCTTATGTCTTTGGGCAGCTGATTAAACAGTTTTGGTCCTCTCACAACAAAACTATTTTCAGAGCAAGTGTAGTTTACGTCCCCCCTGACGGAAAAGGGGGAAACAAATTACACTTGGTCAAAGTTGGGGAGCGTAAACTACACTAGGATCTTTAGGAAACATTTTTTAAATGAATCCATCCAATAAAACGGTAAAACTAACGAAAATATTAAAACTTAACCTATATATATATATATATATATATTGACGATTGGTTAGGTTAAGCCGTAATATTTTCGTTAGTTTTAACGTTTTATTTGATTAGGTATATGCGAACAAAGTTGGAACGCAAACGACACTAGGATAACGTAGGGGAACGTAAAGTACACTAGGGTAATGTAGGGGAACGTAAACTACACAAGGCGCCACAAGGGGACGTTAGCTACACTTGCTCCTTATTTTCTTTCAGGGTTAAGGATGTTCCCTGTCTCGACTTTAATTTCAGAACACGGCACAGTCTTCCTTTTCTACTTTCCACTGTTGTTTGGGGAGTTACAGGGTTCAGAGTAAGATTAGGGACTAGTTTCTCCATTATTTTCCAAGTGTAAATCATGGTGTGTGTGTGTGTCTTCTCCTTTCCAGTGAATATAGGTTTAGTTCGCGTCACCTTTCCTAGTAATTTAGTTCTTTGCACCCATTGATCTTGGCTGTGAAGCTTCTCTGAATCCCTCCCAGCTGTCTAATGTGTTTTTTTTTATATGGGAGTATTAGGACCGAGCAGTATTCCAATTTGCGTATGATCAGTGTTTTCAGTAGAGGAATCATTATATTCCTATCCCTTCGTTTAAAGTTTCTCATTATCTGACCAGTTATTCTCTTTCCTCTGTTTACTGCTATCTTATTCTGTTTTTCAAATTTCGCATCATCTGTCATTACAACCGCTAAATCTTTTGCTCTAGAATTTCTGTGAATTTCCTTTCCATTTCGGGTATCATATTCCATGGATTTTAGGTCTTCTCTTTTTCTGTACCGTAACAGCTGAAATTTCTCAGTGTTAAACTTCAAATTGTTGTCTTCCATCCACTTGTAGATTCTGTTCATGTCGGTTTGTAGAGATCCTATACCTTCTGGATTTCTTATTTTTCTACTGACCTTTGTGTCATCGGCACAGGATGTTATTGTGCTGTCTCTGGTAACGTCCTCTTCTATGTCAGTCAGCATGATTATAAAGCGTAATGGAGCCAATACTGTTCCTTGTGGTCCTGAACTGAGGACCTCTGATTCTGATGAAGAAACTCCTTGTATTGTAACGATTTGCCGCCGTTCACGAAGGAAATTATTTATCCATTACCTTCTTTTCTCCATATATATATATATATATATATATATATATATATATATATATATATATATTTTACTAGATATTGAAAATAAAAAGTTACTCATGTATATTTTAAAGTTCGTTTTCTTCACTTATTGTTTTCTGTTCAACCCCTTTAAAATTTAATTCTTAGTGTAAATGAACCTATCATTCTTACATAGATAGTACACACAATGGCCACAAAGTCCCTTTGGATGAAAAACGAGGGCAACTTTAAATTATCCCTAACGAAGAATACGTTTTTGAAGGATCCCGGCAGATTTGTAAAAGTAGCAGAAAAAAATCAAGAATTTATTCCCAGTTAGGTCAATTGAATGCCAGGTTAGGTCAATTGAATGCCCAGTTAGGTCAACTGTACGTCCTTGACGATTGGTTAGGTTAAGTCATGATATTTTCGATAAAAACACATTATTTAAAGTGCACTAACATGTTTGTTTTTCATTTCTTCAAAAAAAAGAAAGTTATTTTTTAAATCAGTGACCAAAACTACATTAGTATACCGATTTTCATTAAAATTCGCGGCTAGTCCCCAAACGGAAAAGACCCGGAAAAAATTGTTCATTACTCTCTACTCGAAAATTTGTATTTCATAACAAAGGGTGGTACATTGTGGCAAGACCTCTTCCCGTCGATCAGCAAAGTTAAGCGACAGGTGATAAGTAGGGTTTAGTAGGATGGGAGACCGTTCAGTGCGTTTGGATTCGGATACCAAATAAATTTACTGGTGAATTACGTTGTACGACCATAGATTGTCTAAACTCTAAAGGAAACAAAAACATCTGAAACAACCATCCAAAAAAATAAAAGCCTTAATATCAGAATATAATGGTCGATGTGACCAAGAAAGAAGATAGTGAAGAAGAGAAACTGGAACAGACGAAGAAATGGGAAAGAAATAGAGAAAGAGTGGAACAGAAACAAGAGCGTGAGTAGAAGAAGACAGGCGCCCGGGCTCAACCAGGCACGCGCAGGCGTTAAGAGCAGGCTCTTTTGTAGATTTGGGGATCCGAACCCCGAGGCCTACTAACCTCACAAGGAGGAAGCAGGCCCCCTAAAAAAGTGACAACAGATGCCGATAGTAGAACCACCGACACCTTCTCGGAGGATGGAAGAGAAAAGATCTCTACCTCCAGCGAGGCCACACGACAATCCGTTCGCTCTCTCAGAATATAATGATTTTTCACACCCATAAATAGAATTGTGCAAATAAATTGTACATGTTTTGAGTCACGAACGAACTTAGAATAATTATATTGCTCTTTATTTCCTGTTTAAGATGCTTCAACCGTGCTGGATTATTAACACCATTTTTTCTCTTTCGTCTCCCCGAATGAAGCTTACAAAATTAAGAATGATGGTAAAATAATTATTGTTTGTTTTTTATGTTTAAAGTACTTCAACCCTACTGGAATTATTGCCACCATTTTTTTTTTTTCGTCTCCCCGAAGGAAGGTATCAAAATTAAACATAATTATAAAATTTTAGTTTTTTTATGCATTTTTGTTTGGCCTCAATCAATAAATTTTCCATTTTGTTTCTGCCATTTAGAGGTTACATTTATTTCAATTTTATGAAAGTTTATAAAGAGTAAGTAACTTTTTAATAAAATTATAAAATAATTAATAAAGAAAAACAAATTTCTAAAAATAGAGGGGTAACTTTTTATTTTTAATATCTAATAAAAAAGTAAATTGAAAATTATACTTCGTTAACTTTATTTAAGTTCTGTGTGTTGGTCTCTCGGTACTTGTAGGTTATCTCCCCCCCACCAATTTTGACAGAATATTTTCGTTAAAACTAACGAAAATATCACGACTTAACCTAACCAATTACCAAGGGCGTACAGTTCATCTATTAGTAAATAGTTAATACTATTCCAGAAACAAACAATGTTATAATTAATAATAGATCAACTGTCCGCCCTTGATAATTAATTGGTTAGGTTAAATCGTGATATATTCGTTAGTTTTAACGAAAATATTCTGTCAAAATTGGTTGAGGGAAGATAACCTACAAGTACCGGTCTCTCTTCACACGAACGTGAAACTGGTTGCCCCGCATATATATATATATATATTATATATATATATTAACTGCAAACACGCAGTATAATTAACGTAAAGAACGACGCTTGTATAGGAGAATATTCCGCGCAAGATGAGGAGGGAGAACGAAACAAATTATACTGCGTGTTTGCAGTTAAAATGTATATAATGTACGGCATGCGGGAGGTGCCCGCTTGGGGCATTGGTTTCTGCGCGTATGGAGGAGAATTACGGCATTTGATCTAGTGAGGCCCATGGTGTAATGGTTATCATATCTGACCGGCAATCGGAAGATCCCGGGTTCGATTCCCGGGTGGTTACCTCATTTTTTCATTTGTTTCGTTCTCCCTCCTCATCTTGCGCCGAATATTCTCCTATACAAGCGTCGTTCTTTACGTTAATTATACTGCGTGTTTGCAGTTAAAATGTATATAATGTACGGCATACGGGAGGTGCCCCCTTGGGGCATTGGTTTCTGCGCGTATGTAGGAGAATTACGGCATTTGATCTAGTGAGGCCCATGGTGTAATGGTTATCATATCTGACCGGCAATCGGAAGATCCCGGGTTCGATTCCCGGGTGGTTACCTCATTTTTTCATTTGTTTAGTTCTCCCTCCTCATCTTGCGCGGGATATTCTCCTATACAAGTGTCGTTCTTTACGTTATATATATATATATATATATATATATATATATATATATATATATTCAACTCGCTTTACACAATTATCTCTTTCTCTTTCTCTCCCTCTTTCTTTCTGAATCTGTCTCTCAAGTTTATAGGAGCTACAGCTACGAGTGCTACAAATGAGTAAGTGTTTAGTGAACTAAAATTTATTTAAGATCCACTGAGAAATCGCTTATAATAGGTAATAAAGCCGCAAATTGCCTAAAATACAGTTTATCACTCGTAAACTACGACTATGAACAGAGAGTACAGAGTGACCACCAAGTCTCTTTGCAGTGACATTACAGTATATCTGTATGCTGCCCTCGTTTTTAATGCGAGTGACTTTGTGGCCATTGTGTATACTATGTAAGAATGATAGTTGATTTATATTAAGAATTAAATTTTAAAGGCGTTGAACAGAGTAAGTTTTGTTGGATCACCTGAAGAACAGGGCCTCCAGCCTTCTTTAGTTAGCCTTATGTGGCTAACTACCAAAAATATAACGACTTAACCAATCGTTAGGTCAACTGTACGCCCTTGACGATTGGTTAGGTTAAGTCCTGATATTTTCGTTAGTTAGACTTATAAGGCTAACTAACGAAGGCTGGGGGCCCTGATCTTCAGTTGATCAGTTTTTTTTGTTAAATTTTAAAGTTTGAAAAGTTATTTTTGTTTTTATTTTCCAAGAAATCATATTAAATAAACATTTTTAAGTTCCAAAAATTGTAAATTACTGTTGAATTAACATTAGAAATTATTTCTGTTCATTTCATCTCGTTTTAAAGTGTTTAAACTAAAATCATTAGTTTTCATGACTCAAGATTATTTTTGAGTCTTTTTGTAAAAGCGTTCTCTAAAGTAAACATTTTTGAGATTATATTAAAACGTTCTCTGTCATTTAATATTATTTATTCTCCTTACTCGATAACCTAATTTTGAAAGTTATTTCAATTCTAATTTGAAATGTCATATAATTTTTTGTGTCCCCAATTTTGAATAAAGGTAAACTTACAGTATGTCGGCCGTAGAATGACCCCGTGAAAAGTGAATTATTTGAACTAAGAAGTGAAATTTATAATTTATATTTTATGAAAATAGGCCTACCATTTCTTGAATAATTTTTTAAAACTAAAAAAGACAGTTCGTCACTTTATTTCTCGGTAGATTCCGTCAAATTATGAGTAAATTTATACTGTTCTAATTTGTGAGTTAGTGTCGTTTGGTTTAATCTTGAGATGCGAGTAAGTGTTAATAGAAACATGAGGTCGAAGAGAGCGTCGCATTATTACAAATTGTTTAACACCGCGGAAGGTGTTCTCAAGGGGTCCACTGTCGTATTAAGTGTATCAACCTCAGACGGAGTAGGGCACATGTGGACAAGAGCTTCGCCACGTAGGCTGTATAGATCAAAATCTGGAATGAAAGAGTGTACCAACAACCGTCGGGCCACTCGCTACCCAACCTCGTTAGTCATTGATTCTCGTACTACAGATCTAAATTTGTCTTCACAGGTTGATGTAAAAAGATCGTGGTTCGGATTCCAAATAAATTTATTTGTCAATTACGTTATATGACCTTAGATTCTGCAAAAGGGACAGAAACACCCATTCAAATAAACATCAAAATAAATGACAGCCTTAATATCAAAATTTAATGGGAGTTTTTACATTAAAAAATAGAATTACACAAATAAATTGTATTTCGTTCAAAAGAACCAGCTTACCGTATAAATTGAGAGCATCTTAATAAATTTCATATTTTATTTATAATTTTTAAAGTTTATATTTATTTAAATTTTTCAAAAGTTTATAAATAATAAATAAGTTTTTAATGAAATCAGGAAACAGTTAGTGAAGTAAAATAAAATTTAAAATATACAAAGGTAACTTTTTATTTTCAATATCTAGTTAAAAAAGTAAATAAAACATTTTATATATATATACACGGTGAACCAAAAGTAGGTGGACAGTAGGTTGAATACGGTTTGTGTTATATTATATTATAACTATGGTGTTCATTATAACTATGGTGTTTGTGTTATATTATATTAAATATTATAACTAAATTTATTTAAATTTTATTTTGTATTATAGTATACAAAAAAACTAAATATGTATTCTCAAAATAAACGTTATCATTTACTGTCCACCTACTTTTGGTTCACCCTATATATATATATATAACATCGAAATTAGTATGTTTGTTATTGGTATTTTTATTTTGTGTTTCATTGTATTATAGTAATTACTTTGCTTTTCTCACGAAACATTTGAGTTAACTTTCATAATACAGGGTGGGTAATAAGTCGCTTTACCAAAGTGAGTTTATTTTTTTAATGTTATAAAAATCTGATGGCTGAACCTTTTCTTTGGAAAATATTACAACTCTGACAATCTCTGACTGTGTCGCTTTCAAACCTTTTAAGGGGGGCGGCGAGAAGAAAAGGAGAACCATCCTATTCATTGGTCGATCGCAACGTGGATTTGTTGGAGGTAAAAATGTTTTCTCTGCCATCATCGGGGAGGGGAAGAGTCTCGCTGGTACTAAGAGACGTGAAGGCCGCATTCGACAAATTGTGGCACCAACGATTACAATATCGCATCCTGGAGCCAAAGTAGAGTCAACCATGGTTGAACAATTTCCCTGTTGACACTGGGTCCAACTGGGTTGGGGTATTGTGAAAAAAATAAAATTTGAAATACTGCATTTGGGGAGACATGATATCTGAAATTGACAATACGTCTTTTCGTGAGCACTTTGCTCTTTAGAAAATGATTGCTCGTCACACTGCTCAGAACAAAAATTAAATTTAAAGGTTTAAGATTGACAATTAAATGCTGTACCTGTTGTCCCGATAACGCATGAAGTGCCTTTGTTCGTATCTCCTGTCCGCCTCTCGGATTCCTATATTTATATTTGTCAGCTGGTTTTTTAATTGCTGGATAGTATATATATATATATATATATATATAGGCGGGGCCACCAGCTTGACCTTCGCAGGGCCAGATTAAGCATTGTTAGGGCCGGGGGCAGTGAATATTTTCGGGCCGGTGTCACTAGAAAAACACTAGAAAAACACAATTCTTTACCTGATACATCATACATGAGTGATGTGATCAGCTGACTGGGAACGATTAACAGAAAACGAAACAAAAACAAAGATGTGATTACAGAAAATGTATACTTTGTTCATATAAATGGGATACTAAACTAGGTTTTGTAGAAGCGGAATCTAGAATTTTTTTTTGTTTCCTCACGGACGACCAATTATTTCAACGGTAGATTATAGCGTTTACATAGTTTCTTGGGGTCGGCAGCATCTTGGGGCCGGGGGAAAATGTCCCCTTATAATCCGCTACTGGACCTTCGTGTGAAGAGAGACCAACCTACGGAACTTAAAAGAAGTTAACGAAGTATAATTTTCAATTTACTTTTTTACTAGATTTGGAAATAAAAAGTTACCCCTTTAGATTTTAATGTTTGCTTTACTTTACTAAATATTTTCTAATTTTATTAAAATTTTATTTACTATTTATAAACTTTCGTAAAATTGAAATAAATGTAAACTGTAAAAAACAGAAAGAAAATAGACAATTTATTAATTGAGGCCAAATATGTTAGCAGTTGAAATTAGCAATATAATTTTGTAAGTTTCCTTTGAGGAGACTAAAAAAAAAGTGTCAATAATATAGCAAACTTGCAGCACCTTACGAAAAAAATAGTGTTTTTTTCCGTGTATTTAATATTCTACAATTTACTTGTGTAATTCTATTTATGTGCAGGGTTGCCAGATTGGCTTTTTTAAAGCCAAATTCCATAAATTTGGCTTTTTTTCAACTTGCTTGGCTTTATAATATCAATTTGGCTTAATTTGGCTTTTTATTGGCTTTTTTCAACTTGCTTGGTTTTATAGTATCAGTTTGATTTTTGGGCTTTTTCCAGGATCTTTTTTTATTTTTGCCTTTATAATATCAGTTATACTGTTTAGCCTCTTTTAGCACGTGTTTTTTTCCTTGTACCAAACGTGTATAGTGAATCTAGTCTTGTCCGTGGCGTTACATTCGAGATTCATACACGTTTGATACTTGTTCAAACGGAACGAATGCGGGGCGCGGGCGGGAAAGCAGTCAACACTTAGCATCGGTGCGGATCGGTACTGTGCGTCGTGCGTGTGTAGGCGGTAAAACTTGGCTGTCATTCGAGTGAACCAGTTTAGTTAAAGTTCTAGTTTATGTAAATTTTGTTTTTGTTCTACAACCATGTCATCAAAGAAGTGGAAGCTATCGTACGACAGCAGCCGTAAATACAATAGTAAGTGGGAAGAAACGTTTGTTTGGGTGAAAAAGTCTGTTGATGGCTCAGATTCAGCTTATTGCAAACTTTGTCATTGCAATATTGCTCCACGAATGAGTAACCTCTCAAATCACGAAAAGTATATGGTGTCGAGGCTACTTGTTCTAATGTGGAGGACACTGCTGAAGAGGATCTGGAGCTTTTCATGTAATGTGAGTATGTGATCTATACTTAAAATTATTTGGCTTTTTTCGTGCATAGTTTGGCTTATCACTTAGGTTTGCATCTGGCAACCCTGTTTATGGGTGTAAAAACTCTCATTATATTGTGATATTAAAGTTTCTATTTTTTGGATGTTTTATTGAGGTATTTTTGTCTCCTTTGGACAATCTATGGTCATATTACTCATATACTGTAATTGACTAGTAAATGTATTTGGTATCTGAATCCAAACGCATTGAACGGTCTCCCATCCAACTAAACCCTATTTTCTATTTAATTAAATGAAACAAAACTTTCCAAAATAATAAAAAACATTTTTACACAGATTCAAGACAACACTAAATTTGGAATGCAATCTTAGCTAAATTACTTCTTATTTAATTTTAATTTTGTTTCATTTTAATTTAAAGAAAACGGGAAAAGATGAAAGAGAAAATGAAGAAATTGGAGTAAAAGAGAAGTGGGAAAGGCATCGGGAAAGCCTGAACGAGTATTACACTTTGAACGACAAAACCAAAACTAACAGTTTGTCTCGAAATGGAGTCGAGAAACATTTTCTTCCAATTTTAATGTCTACATAATTTGTAAAAGTCGTTCTTGTAAATGTAGCTTAAGTATAGTTCGTAGAGACAGGTAGAGTCACGGCCGTGCAGAGAGGGGTGGAGCAACAGGGCTTGAACACCTGACCTTTTCACGCCATGACTCTGAAGTCATGGAGGGAAAAGGAGAGCTTGAAACTGGAACTATATACATAGATATGAGCAACGTCTGTGCAGATATTTTCGCGATCTAAGATTAGCGACGGCTGTGAAATTATCCTGCAACTCGAAGGAAGTGTGCTTTTCTGGCTCTGAGCCTCTGCTACTTAAATGTTCTCTGTACGGCACTGGGTAGAGTTAGATTAGGTTAGCTAGTGTAATCTGCATGAAATTCAGTATACACTTTAAGGGTTAAACCACCTCTAACTTTATATATTCATTTGTACGAAGTACAATTTATCTGTGCAATTATATTTTTGAGTATAGAAAATCTCATTAAATTCTAATATTAAGGTTTTCATTTCTTTAGATGTTTGTTTGAGTTGGTGTTTCTGTCTCTTTTACAGAATCTAAGGTCATATAACTTAAGTGACAAATAAATTTATTTGGAATCCGAACCAAGACCTTCTTACATCACCCTGTGAAGACAAATTTAGATCTGTAGTTCGAGAATCAATGACTAACGAGGTTGGGTAGCGAGTGGCCCGACGGTTCTTGATATACTCTTTTATTCCTGATTTGGACCTATACAACCTACATGGCGAAGCTCTTGTCCACATGTGCCCTACTCTGTCTGAGGTTGATACACTTAGTACGACAGTGGACCCTTGAGAACAGCTTCAACGGTGTTAAACAATTAGTAATAATGCCACGCTCTCTTCGAGCTTATGGTTCTATTAACACTTACTACCACCTCAAGATGAAACCAAACGACACTCACTCATAAATTAGAACAACATAAGTTTACTCATAATTTAATGGAATCTACCGAGATGACGTCACGACTGTCTTTTTTCTCTTTTAAGAAATTATTCAAGTAATGGTAGGCCTATTTTCATAAAATATAAATTATAAATTTCACTTCTCAGTTCAAATAATTCACTTTTCATGGGGTCATTCTGCGGCCGACATACTGTAAGTTTACCTTTATTCAAAATTGGGGTCATAAGAACAAAATGACCTTGCAAATTAAAATTGGAATAATTTTCAAAATGAGGTTATCGAATGAGGAGAATAAAACATTATTTTAAACTAAATCACGCGTCACACTCGTAAATGTCAGAGAACGTTTTAATATATTCTCAAAATTGTTTACTTTAGAGGACGTTTTTACAAAACGACTCAGAAATAAGCTTGAGTCACGTAAACTCCTGATTTTAGTTTAAACACTCTAAAATCGGGAGGAAATGAACACAATTAATTCCTTATATTAATTCAACAGTAATTTACAATTTTTGGAACTTAACAAATGTTTATTTAATATGATTTCTTGGAAAATAAAATAACTTTTTCAAACTCTTTAAAATTTAACGAAGAAAACTTACTCTGTTCAACCCCTTTAAAATTTAATTCTTATTGTAAATCAACTATCATTCTTACATAGTATACACTATACAGGATTGCCACAAAGTCCCTTTGCACGAAAAACGAGGGCAACATACAGATATGTTGTAATGTCACTGCAAAGGGACTTTGTGGCCACTCTGTACGCTCTCTTCGTTGTCGTAGTTTACGACTGATAAACTGTATTTTAGGCAATTTGCGGCTTTATTACCTATTATAAGCGATTTCTCAGTGGATCTTAAATAAATTTTAGTTCACTAAACACTTCTCATTTGTTATACTCGTAGCTGAAGCTCCTATAAACTTTTGACAGAGAGAGATAGAGAGAGAGATAATTGTGTAAAACGAGTTGAATGCTAAATCTTTCCCGATCTCTCCCATACCTTAAAAAACTAACTTACTTTAACCTAACTTTACCTAACCGAAGTCTAACCTAACCTATACTAACTTAACGCTACATCATCTGAACGTAGAAAGTGGTCAGAGTTCACCCATTCAACAACCGAAAAAAAAATGCTCAAGCGGTTATGACGTAGCCCTGGAAGTAAATGAGTGTTTCCTCAAATTTATACCAAAATTCAAACATATCATATTTCGGAAGCTATTTCTCCTTCAGATTAATCCAATGAGTTTACTCAAATAAACTCGTATGTATACCAGAATAACCTGTACTTTGAGCAAAAAAGTCTCCCAAACAACAAAGGGGAAGACTGGGAAAGAGAAGTGTTACTAAAATCGTCCCTATTTCACTAAGTTACTGTTCCCCAAGAACAAACACTTCAAGCAAATATATATATATATATATATATATATATAGAGAGACCAACACATGGAACTTAAACGAGGTTAACGAGGTACAATTTTCAATTTACTTTTTTACTAGATATTGAAAATAAAATTTTAACCTTATATATTTTAAAGTTCATTTTACTTTACACATTCTTTTTATTTTTATTAAAAATTATATACTCTTTATAAACCTTCGTAAAGTTGAAATAAAAGTAAACTGTAAAAATCAGAAATAAAATGGGAAATTTATTAATTGCGACCAAACATTATACAGTGATAATTGGAATATAGTACTGTACAATTTATTTGTTAAATTCTATTTATGAGTGTAAAAACTGTCATTAAATTCTGATGTTAAGGTCTTTATTTCTTCGAATGTTTGTTAAAAGCTAAGCTCATATAACGTAATTGACCAATAAATTTATTTGGGATCCGAATCCAAACGCACTGAAAGGTTCCCCATCCAACTAAACCCTACTTATCACACCGAATGTTGCTTAACTTTGCTGATCGACGGGAAGCGGTGTTACCACATTGGCCACAATGTACCACCATTTGTTATGAAATACAAGGTTTTGAATAGAGAATAATGAATTTTTTTTTCTTTTTTAAAACATTATTTCTACTTTTTTAAGATCAGTTTTCACCTTTTTCATTTCTCCAAAAATAAATTTGTTTAATTCTATTTAATTAAATGAAACAAAACTTTCCAAAATAATGAAAACAAACATTTTTACATAGATTCGAGACAACACTAAATTTGGAATGCAATCTTAGCTAAATTACTTCTTATTTAATTTTAATTTTGTTTCATTTTAATTTAAAGAAAAAGGGAAAAGGTGGAAGAGAAAATGGAGAAATTGGAGTAAAAGAGAAGTGGGAAAGGCGTCGGGAAAACCTAAACGAATATTACACCTACAACGACAAAAGAAAACCTAACAGTTTGTCTCAAAATGGGGGTCGAGAAACATTTTCTTCCAATTTTAATGTCTACGAAATTTGTAACAGTCGTTCTTGTAAATGTAGATTAATTATAGTTAGGTAGGGACAGGTAGAGTCACGGCCGTGCAGAGAGAGGTGGAGCAACAGGGGCTTGAGCCCCTGCCCTTTTCCCTCCATGACTCAAAATTTATGGAGGGAAAAGGGCAGCTTGAAATTGGAACTATATACGTAGATATGAACAGGATTTGTGCGGATATTTTCGGGATCGATGATTAGCGACGGCTGTGAAATTATCCTGGACGTCGAAGGAATTGCCCTTTTTTGGCTCTGAGCCTCTGCTGCTTAAATGTTCTATGCACGACACTGGGTAGAGTTAGATTAGGTTAGGTAAGGTAATCTGCATCAGATTCAGTATACACATTAAGGAAGAACCAGGAAAGGGTTTAGTAACACATTCGCATGTCCCTGTCACTTCTTCAAATGTTTCATGAGAAAAACAAAGTAATTACTATAATACAATGAGACATGTAATAAAAATATAAGTAACAGAAATATTAATATCGATGTTATATATATATATATACATTATAACTGCAAACACGCAGTATAATTAACGTGAAGAACGACGCTTTGTATAGGAGAATTATCCGCGCAAGATGAGAGCGAAAGAACGAAACAAATGAAAAAATGAGGTACCCACCCGGGAATCGAACCCGGGATCTTCCGATTGCCGGTCAGATATGATAACCACTACACCACAGGCCTCACCCAAACAAATGTCGTAATTCCTCTACATACGCGCAGAAACCAATGCCCCAAAGGGGCACCTCCCGCATGCCGTAACATTATATACATTATAACTGCAAACACGCAGTATAATTAACGTAAAGAACGACGCTTTGTATAGGAGAATTATCCGTGCCAGATGAGAGCGAAAGAACGAAACAGGGTGTCCTATAAGTCCGGCATCATGGGAGAAATTCATATTTTTCTATTTCTACAAACCATAATTCATATTTTTCTCATGCTCGGGATGCCAATTTCCCGTCCACCATTCTGTTCAGTGACGAGGCTGTTTTTTATGGAAAGGGTGAGGTAAATCGACAGAACACCCGCTACTGGTCTCAAAACAACCCTCACTGGTATACCTCTTCAAAGGAACAAGGTGCATCTCGGGTGATGGTATGGTGTGGCATTTGGAAGGATCGCATCATAGGCCCCCTCTTTTTCGATGAACATGTCACTGGAGGCACCTATCTACGTATGCTCAAGGAAGAAGCATTTCCCAGTGTCTTGAACGAAGAAGGAAATTTCCCAACATGATTCCAGCAAGACGGCGCTCCTGCGCATTATAGCACCCAAGTAAGGGAATACCTGTACCAACAACTTCCTGGTCATTGCATAGGACGTCGAGGGCCTGTGGAATGGCCAGCTAGAAGCCCGGATCTCACGCCACTAGATTTTTATCTCTGGGGCCACTTGAAAGCGCTGGTATACGCAGAGAAAATTAGGAGTGTTGAACATTTGCGGCAGCGCATTATTGGGACATGTAACACCATTACTCCTGACATCATTCATCGTGTGCTTGCTGACTGGGTATCACGTCTGAATTTGTGTATTGAAAACAATGGTGGACATATTGAGCACGTTCTGTAAATAAAAGCTTTTGTTTTGCCTTTTTTTATTATTTTTCCTATGATGCCGGACTTATGGGACACCCTGTATATATATATATCTTTCCTTTGAACCTTTCAAAGAAGGTTCCGTGCGATGATTCCTCATTTCACGAAGCTCAAGCTTGTCGCCTCTCCTCTCGAGTTGGCCTGGTGAAGTAGTGAGTTGGTTTCTTGTACTCTCCACCTCACATAGCCAGGTACGCCCGGATCATCGGGGATTGTTCTGAGCCAGGCGTCTAATCTTCTTTTGAAGATGTTTACTGCAACACCATTCGTGTTCCTTCGTGACACGACAATTGGGCGCAGGAGAAATGATCGCCGACAATTGAGCGCAAGACAAAAGAGCGCAAAAATAAAAGAGCGCAAAACAATTGAGCGAGAGCAAGCAAATAAAAACTGGATAAAAGGTTAGGTTAGGTTAGGTTATTGTTTTGCGCAAAACAAAAGAGCGCAAAACAATTGAACGAGAGCAAGCGAATAAAAACTGGATAAAAGGTTAGGTTAGGTTAGGTTAGTTCATTGTTTTGCGAGAAAACATTAGAGCGAAAACAATTGACCGAGAGCAAGCAAATAAAAACTGGATAAGAGGTTAGGTTGGGTTAGGTTAGGTTAGGTTATTTAATATTAGGTTATTTATTTAATTTAATAGTCTATTAGGTTATTGTAGGTTATTTATTGGTACTTGTGGGTTATCTGTCGCCGCTTTTTAATATACGTATTGGTTATCTGTTTCCACTTTTTACTTGTGGGTCATTTATTTTTTAGTTAGGTTAGGTTAGGTTAGTGTGTGGTTAGGTTAGTGTGAGGTTAGGTTAGATTAGGTTAGGTTAGGTTAGGTTAGAAGGAATAGTGGTTGAGATCGATGAGAGCCTGTTCACGAGGCGTAAAAACAATGCCGGACGCATTTTACCACAACAATGGATGTTCGGAGGAATTTGCCGTGAAACAAACGACTGCTTCATCGTTCAAGTTCCCAACCGCTCTGCTGCAACTCTCTTGGCTGCCATTGTGGAAAACATCGCCGAAGGTTCCATTATCTACTCCGACAGCTGGCGAGGATATAAGACCACCGACCTCCAGGAGGCTGGCTTCCAACATTTCAAGGTTAATCATCGATACAATTTCGTTGATGCAGATACCGGAGTCCACACTCAAAATATCGAACGCTTGTGGGGATCAGCAAAGTGGAGGAACAAGCGTCACCGAGGAACGGCCCGACACCATCTTAAGACCTACCTGGCCGAGTTCATGTGGAGGAGCAAGCTACCCGCTAGTGTCGACCCATTCGACGGCATCCTGGAGGCCATCGCCGCGTTCATGCCACCCGAATAATATGATTAATGTTTGTTATTTTGAGAAATAAAAATAATTTAAGAAAAAAATAGTATATTTTTGTAAAAATGGCAACATGATAACACACATCTGTATTTGTGAAAAAGTTGGAAAATTAAATTAAAAAGTGGCGACAGATAACCCACAAGTACCGTTTATTTAACTTATGCAACATCTACAATTCTATGACGTGAAGGACCTAATGCAGTTTTACGTAGGATCTGAACCACGGGTCGCTACATCACCTGAACTCGAAGGACGGCCCCTCTTCAGACTTTTCCCAGACACATGTCACTTAACTTCGCTCATTGCCGGGAAGCGGTGTTACGACATTGGCCATGACGTAGCACACCTAACAGAAGAGAAAGATCGACAGTCTGAGTAACGGGATGTGTAACGGTGTGGAGAATAAGGAGCTGGTGTGACAAAACTGAGTTTACAAAACTACCAAAGTAGTCTACATTACTTAAGTCTCACATAATATATATAGTGATATATATAGTGAGGCAGTTATATGGAATTTAACAAATTTAAAATATATATTTTTAAATCATATTGGGATCTTTTTGGTTTGACGGCCGACGGAAAAAAACGAGTCATGGCTACGGGACCGTCACATTCTAGACTCTACCAACTGGTTAGGTTAACTGAATGCCCAGTTAGATTAACAAAATGCCGGTTAAGTCAACTGTACGCCCTTGACGATTGGTTAGGTTAAGTCATGATATTTTCGTTAGTTTACTGTCAAAACAAACGAAAATATCATGACTTAACCTAACCAATCGTCATGACCGTACAGTTGATCTAAAACTTTCAGGGATTTTGGAATCCATGCAATCCGCAATACGTAATGATAAATAACCATAAAAAGGTAATTTAATACAGGGTGTACATAAAGTCAGGATCTACTTTTGTGAAATAATTTTTTTTTTCTATTTTTCTTTTCAGAAGCCCTTAGAATGAATACAGAAGAGCGTGTGGCAATAGTAATTTGGCGAATCGAGGGAAAGAAATACAATGATATCAGAGAGAAGTTTAGAAGGAGATTTCATAAGCCGGGGCCAATAGACAAGACAATACGAAAATTGGTGAACAAATTTAAACGAACGGGATCTGTAAATGATGAAGCAAGATCAGGACGACCGTGTATGTCAGATCTTACCGTGAATACAGTACGCGGAATTATCAGTGAGGAGCCACGTACGTCCGTTCGTGCTGCATCACACAGACTCGGCCTCCCGATATCATCTGTGCACAAAATTTTGAAAGTTAATTTGCAGAAGAAAAGCTATCATTTGCAGGTTTTACATGATTTACATGAGGAAGATTTCCCTCGACGAAGTGCTGTGTGTGCTGATCTCGTAGAACAAATCTGGAGTGATAACACTGGGGAACAAATTTCAAATTTTTGTCTATTGAATTAGATTTGACAGTTACTTCTAGGTAATTTGGGTGCGCTGAGCACGAATTTTTACTCGGTTTTGCTCTATCAGGTCCTGATTTTGCTCAACACCCCTCCTCTTTCGTCGTATTCATAAAAGGTTTTTTTCTCAATACTCGCTAAGTCTTTTTGCAGTTACACATTATGCAACTAGGTTTTTATCTAGGTATTTGTACCTATTGTTATGGTATTGTTGTATTATGTATATTTTTATATGTAACACCCTAAAAATATTTTTAATTTTGTCATTTTTAACCCATTTTAATATTAGTAAATTAAGCTAAAAATATCATAGAATTCTAAAATTTTCTCGAGCGTTCCTGTTCTCTGTAGAGTATTCTAGAGGGGACAACTAAAATATATAAAAGCGACTCGTTTCCAGAGTTAATCAGTCAATTCAATCAGTCAGTCAGTCAGTCAGTCAGTTGAGTTAGTTAATTAAGTTTGGGCATTAACATAATTTTGAATTGGCATATGATTTAGTGAGTAATTTTGTCATCGTGATTTAATATAGTTGATTTAATTAGACGTAATTTATATTGTACCTACTCATCCGTGTTTCTAGTTTAATTTCATAGATTGTAAGTACCTATTTCATAATAAGTACCTATTTAAACTAATTTTTGTGTTTATATTTCAGATTTTCTTAAATTTATATGAATTAAGGGCTTTAAATACCTTTACAAATTGGCAGAACAATCAAGCAATATGTCATCAAGCACTAGAAAGTTCAAATGCAAAAAAAACCGTGATTCCTTCTGTTATATATGTGGAAATTTTACACTTCCACATCAACGAGCAAATATAACTGACTTCGTAAAAAGAGCTTACTTAGCTTATTTGGCATAAAACTGGGGGACCAAGATAAATCGTGGGCTCCACATAAAGCCTGCACTATATGCATTGAAAGACTGCGACATTGGACGAAGGGTTCGGATTCAAAAATACCTTTTGGAGTTCC
The DNA here is from genome assembly GCA_023014485.1 of Bathynomus jamesi. Classification (NCBI taxonomy): domain Eukaryota; kingdom Metazoa; phylum Arthropoda; class Malacostraca; order Isopoda; family Cirolanidae; genus Bathynomus; species Bathynomus jamesi. The sequence continues at coordinate 318,093 of JAJOZX010002674.1, read as the reverse complement.
GATGGTAAGTTTATGATTTCATAAAACTACGTAATTTAATCACTAGTATACTGTAACTTACCTAAATGTAATTGTAACTTAGGTACATAAACAAAAATTTACAGAAAATGTTTATAAGAATCTCAAATATTGCATAAGGTTGAAACACATAGAAATGTTAAATGTTTGGGTGATAACTTTTGATAAAATTCATAAAAACAAGTCTCTCGTCGCTTTTGTTAACGCTTTACAATTTTTTTTTCCATATCAGGTGTGGCGAGAGCCTACTAACCACGAGACCGATTGCTACCTTTGCTTTGTCAAGACTTCGGGCTTCACTAAGAAAAATAAACATTGTATCGAGTACCCAAATTTCGACACCGCGATACGACCTGTGCTACATTCAAATGAGATCCCCATTCCAAAATTTAAGGGTCTGCCAACTCAAGAATTAGTTGAAGATGTTCCTGAAAATATTGTTATGCACTTGAGGAGTCAGACACCGATTTTGACCCCAGCGTATTTGAAAGTCAAAACGATCCGCAAAAGTTTAACCAGGCCGAGTTGAATGATCTTGTAAGGGATCTAAATTTGCCAAAAAGGCTGCGGAAATTTTAGCTTCAAGACTTAAAGAGAAAAACTTGCTTACTTCAAACACATACATTTCATTTTACAGAAAAGAGAAGAAGAACTTGTTAAATATTTTAGAACAGAGGATAGTTTAGTATATTGCTGCGACATAGTTGGTTTGTTAAAGAAGATGGGGGTTGAGTCTTACGATGCAAATGATTGGCGCTTGTTTTTAGACAGTTCGAAAAGAAGTCTTAAGTGTGTGTTGTTGCATAATGGCAATCTATACGGCTCGATACCGATTGGGCACTCAACAAAATTAAAAGAAAAGTATGAACATATAGAAAAGGTTTTAAATCTTATCAAATATAGGGAGCACGAGTGGATCATATGTGTTGACTTAAAAATGGTTAATTTTCTGCTAGGACAACAAGGAGTGTATACTAATATCCCTGCTTCCTTTGCTTATGGGACAGCAGAGCCAAGGAAGAACATTATTTCAAACAAATCTGGCCAGCACGAACATCACTTACTGTCGGAGAAAAAAACGTAATTAATCCACCTTTAGTGAGCAGAGATAAAATCATATTTCCTCCTCTGCATATAAAACTAGGCCTCATTAAACAATATGTAAAAGCTTTAGATACGAACGGCGAGTGTTTCAAATACATAACTTCAAAATTTCCAAGTTTAAGTTATGAAAAAATCAAGGCGGGAATTTTCGACGGTCCACAAATAAGAACAATGATTAAAGACAGCAATTTTCCTAATGTCATGAATGAACGCGAAAAAAATGGCTGGTTCTCATTCGTGGACTTGATAGAAAAACTTTTTAGGCAATTATAGGGCAGATAACTACGAAGAAATCGTAAAAAAACTTTTAAGGGACTACAAAGAGTTAGGTTGCAATATGAGCATAAAAATGCATTTTTTGAATAGCCATCTTGACCAATTTCCAAGTAATTTAGGTGATGTAAGTGACGAACAAGGGGAGAGATTCCACCAAGATATCAAAATTATGGAGGAACGGTACAAGGCCGCTGGGATTCCCACATGATGGCTGATTACTGCTGGTGCTTGAAAAGAGACCTGCCATCAACAAGCAAATACGCTAGAAAGTCTTACAAAGAAAATGTTTGCCACAGTGAAAGCTTCATATCTGTTTGTTTTTTTATTTTAAGTCATTTCTATCGTTATAATGTAATTTTACTGTAGTTTGAACTGCTTGTATTCATGAAACTTGAAAAAAAAATTTAACACATGACTTAATTTTTTAGTCCTAATTTGAAAAATCTGGAAAATGGCACATAGGCTGTCGACAAGAATCAGGACCTGATAGAGCCAAACCGAGTTGAAATTCGTATTCAGCGCACCCAAATTACCTAGAATCAAGTGTCAGATATCATTCAATAAAATACGTGTTGCCCAGTGTAATTTAATGGACAACATTCTCTTTAGTGATGAAGCCACTTTCCATACGTGTGGAAAAGTAAATCGCCATAATTAATTAAGTTAGGTTAGATCAAATCAAATTTGGAAAGGTTAAATTAGATCACTTTAGGTTTTGTTTTCATTACTACTATTTTTGGTAATTATTCGTTTTAGTGCTCCCTCTCCTTTCTGAACCAAAACACATTTTTCTGGTGTTTTTTGGTGTGATTTGTTTAAATCTGAACTTCGTTTCTTTGGGAAATGACCCGTTTTTCAGAAATTTTCAATTTTAAAATTTCTCAAAAACGGCTCATTTCCCAAAGAAACGAAGTTCAGATTTGAACAAAAAAACAAAAAACACCAGAAAAATGTGTTTTACCTAACCTAACCTAACCTAACCTAACTCTTTTGCAATAATATTGGTCAGCAACTTGTCTATAATTACACTCATGACTACACTGCGGACAAATAACACGAGTAGGTAAAACACCATGACTGGTAAAGAAAACTTCAGCACCGTCTTCTTTTTTATAAATATCTTGTATTAATTGATAGTAATCCAAATCACAACCTCCACAAACCATAGCGAAAAGCGAACTGAAAAAGCATTTTGGAATGAGTATGCATTATGGGAGATTCAAAATGCACGTCTCTGATTGGTCGGATAAGGTCACATGAAACAAAAACCAGATTTAATTGGCTGATTTGACCTATGTTTCCTAAATTTGCCACGAGATGTCTCCCCATAAAACTGGAGAGGACAGAGAGCAGCAAAATTTTAACCGAGCAAAGAGCTGAACACTGGGTCAATGGCCTGTAATGGCTGCTTATCGACATCTAAATTTTTTTTTTCCGTAAAAAATAATTACTACATTTCCTTGATTTTTATCAGTTTCCCTGAGGTTTCAAGGTGTCCTGAATATGAATTTGTATGTTAAATTGTCATAGAATGTCTCCTTCTATCGAAAACGAAGGGAGCATTAAAACGAATATTAACCCATATTTCTATTATTATTGAAATGTATTTATATATTTTGCGTGATATTTCCCCTGTACTGTTATGATTATATGCATATTTCTATTATTATTGAAATGTATATTTAGTTCTATTTGAAATGTATATTTATTTTATAAATATATCACCATAATTGTGTGTATATATTTCCTGTACTGTTATGATTATATGCATATTCCTCAATTATTATTGAAATGTATATTTATTTTCTATATATTTATAATAAACAGAATGATGCAATGTTGTTTTACTTAATTATACATGTTACGCCTTCTAAACCTACTACCGGTATTCTAAACCAACTTTTAAGAAATATAATAATGTATACAATGGTATCGCTAAAAAGTGGTATCTGGCAACTCAAGCCATTTACGCCTTCTAAGCCAACTGGCTGATTAGGAGTCTATAATAATGTATACAATGTATTGCTAAAACGTGGTATCTGGCAACTCAGTCTTCGATTAGAATTAAATGAATACATGGCGCTATCTGGCAACTCAAGCCATTTACGCCTTCTAAGCCAACTGGCTGATTAGGAGTCTATAATAATGTATACAATGGTATCGCTAAAAAGTGGTATCTGGCAACTCAGTCTTCGATTAGAATGAAATGAATACATGGCGCTATCTGGCAACTCAAGCCATTTACGCCTTCTAAGCCAACTGGCTGATTAGGAGCCTATAAAACAACGCCTACTCGGCTGAAGTTTTAATATGCACTTGGCTCCTGCAAGGTGAACACCTCTCCTCCTTTCTCTCCTTTCTCTTGGGGGATAACGCCGCCTCCAAGTTTTCCTTGTTGCATCTGCAGCACCCCCACTTTGGGGGAAATTTTTTTCCTTTTTTTGCAACAACCCCCACCCCCTTTGCAACATTACGTAATCATTTGCAACATTCTTGCACTCTCCCCTTTTTCGGCTATACTACTGATTCCATTAAATTATGAGTAAACTTATGTTGTTCTAATTTATGAGTTAGTGTCGTTTGGTTTAATCTTGAGGTGGTAGTAAGTGGTAATAGAACCATAAGGTTGAAGAGCGTGGCATTATTACTAGTTGTTTAACACCGCGGAACGTGTTCTCAAGGGTCCACTGTCGTATTAAATGTATCAACCTCAGACAGAGTAGGGCACATGTGGACAAGAGCTTCGCCATGTAGGCTGCATAGATCCAACTCAGGAATAAAAGTGTATACCAAGAACCGTCGGGCCACTCGCTACCTAACCTCGTTAGTCATTGGTTCTCGTACTACAGATTTAAATTTGTCTTCACAGGGTGATGTGAAGAGGTCGTGGTTCGGATTCCAAATAAATTAATTTATCAATTACGTTTTTGACCTTAGATTCTGCAAAAGAGACAGAAACACCCACTCAAATAAACATCAAAATAAAATGAGGACCTTTTCCAGTTTGTGTACCGTTTTTCATATAATTTATTTTTGAGAATATTTTTGTTAAAACTAACGAAAATATCACGACAAACTAACCAAAATATCAAGGGCGTACAGTTGATCTATTATTAATTATAACATTGTTTGGTTCTGGAATAGTATTTACTATTTACTAATAGATCAACTGTACGCTCTTGATAATTGGTTCGGTTAAGTCGTGATATTTTCGTTAGTTTTAACAAAAATATTCTCAAAAATAAATTATATGAAAAACGGTACACAAACTGGAAAAGGTCCTAAAATGACAGCCTTAATATCAAAATTTAATTTAGTTTTTACACTAAAAAATAGAATTACACAAACAAATTGCATTTCGTTCAAAAGAACCAGCTTGTAAATTGAGAGCATCTTAATAAATTTCATACTTTATTTATAATTTTTAAAGTTTATATTTATTTAAATTTTAATGAAATCAGGAAACAGTTAGTGAAGTAAAATAAACTTTAAAATATACAAAGGTAACTTTTTATTTTCAATATCTAGTTATAAAGTAAATGAAACATTATATATATATATATATATATATATATATTAGGGTGTTTCATAAATTAAAAGTTTGGAAACATTTTAATCCACATGGATCCCCTTGTTCCATTTGCTGAGGAGACTGATAAACCGAAGTATTAATTCAATAGTTTAAAGTTTACGGGTCCCCAGTTTGATGCTCTGGCAGATCATAAACGGAAAAAATTAAACAAAATCTGTCAATGAATTTTATTCAACAAACGAGTACCATTTCATTACACATTTTCACAAAGATACAAAAAACATAACCACTTCTTGCGAATCATTTGTCCATGAAATCCTTCTTGGTTTTATTCGGGTATTTCGCCCTATGCTGCATCACAGTTTTGAGCAAATACTGCTTCTGCTCTTCGTTCTTCGTCAGAGAACAGTTGAACTCTTTGGTGAGCGCGATGGCTCTTTCGGCCCGATCATTGACGACAGAGATTTTGTTAACAGTTGCCGCTGCTTGCTTGAAGCCCTCTACTTCAGTCCACTCGGCAACTGGCTTTTTCAAGAATTCTGTGTCCAAGTCGAATGCATGGAAGAAAGCCATCGTCTTTCGTCACGAACTCCGCCAGGTGTTTCGAGGCAAGATTCCTGACGTTCTTCCCTTGGGGTCGCTTGAGTTCCTTTTTCGATGCGGGCTTACCCAAACTGACGACCATCTGAGCCTTTTCTTCATCTGCCACATCTGCGTCGAAGAACGCCATGGCAATAAGAGTCTCAGAGATGTACCATAGGTGTCGAGACATGGCTTCTTGCGCAGCGTTAACACACGAATATCCCGACATGGCAAAGGCTTCCGCGTCACGCAGAAATTCCAGATCAACTGCGGCAGCCTTGCTTGAGGTTGCAGCACGAGTCCAACCTCGGATGTAGACGAGGGACACGAAGAGACCTACGGCTGTCAGAGCTTCCAACTCGTGACTCGACATCTTGAACTGCTTCTTCAGTAGAATTACTTTCAAGGAGTAGATGGCTATCGCCATCCATCGAGCGTGATGGTAAGCACCAGGGGCTCTGAGAGGGAAATCCACCACTTTTGCTTCTCCCAGGAAGATGAGAACCAACTGTAGCAGTTCCTTGTAGTCATTGCGCTGATGCGACGTGCTCACCATCCCTCTCACCAGCAGGACTGACTTCTCCCTCAGTCCCTCATAGAGTCATTGACTTGAGCAAAATCGTACGGCCGCACGTCCAACCGGTCGATGAACTTCCATTGTGCCTGAAACCTCTTGAAAACGGGTATATCGGGGCCACTTGAAGGGCCGTATGCATGCTTGAAGACGGAGCTGAGGATGACTTCATAGATGTGATGCCGACAGGGGAAGTACATGAGTTCTCTGCCAAGACCTTTCTCAATCAGGACGCAGGCCCCGATATGAATCCCGGTGTTCGACGCTGTCGTGTCGAAAGACAGTCCCCGCACGCGCTCTTCCATCCTGTGTTCCTTGACCAAATCCAAGCAAACTCGCGCTATCTTCTCGCCGGTTCCGGACGTCACCTTAGGAACGCCGAGCAACTTCTCCTTGCCGTCGCCAGAGACGAGGACAGCGATCCGGTCAACGCTCTCCTTCCATTGCTCATTGTCAGGTAGGAGCTTACCGTCCCAATGCAAGACAAGAGGCTGACCAGGACAAACTTCGTCGGATTGATAACTTTCAGCAGCCACCTTCCTGAGAGCCTTGCGTGTGCGGTACATGGTACTGGCAGAAATGGACAGTTCATCCAAGTCAAAACCTAGTGATTTAGCCGCTGCAGCGTACGACATAGCTGAATCGCGGTACGAAATATTCAGCCGATCGTAGGTAGTCGTCACATCCTGTGAGATCAGATTCCTGCGTCGCTTCTTGGTATTTCCCTTGGAGGAGGATGGAAAAATTTCCACGGTTGGGTCAACGACATCTGAGTCAGTCTCTGACGAAGTTGAAATCACTAAAGCCCCCGTATCTTCTGCAGCTCCTTGTTCCTTCCTGGCCTTCTCCTGTTGTTCCTTAATCTTGTCCAGCCTCTTCCTTTTCCTAATCTCCTTATAGTGAAGCTTCATGTCAACAGGGCCCATGCTGCAGGAATTTGGATCTTCACGCTGCATGTCGAGAAAGTGGATGTCCTCCTGATTCTTCATCATTTCCTTAGCCTGTGAATGAGCAATGTCCATGATCTCCTTCGCTATTGCCTCCTTGAACACCGCCTCCTTCACTCGGAAGGACTCTGCTTTATGTGACTTGTGCTTCACAAGCCGGTCGTATTCCTTGAGAAGGGATTCCATCTTCCTCAAGGCCGAATCTCGACGCATCATGGGATTCTCGCTCTCTCCCAAAATATGAGACAGGCATCCAGGCACAGGTTCAGGCATTTAGTACGTCCAAATTTTTGCTCCTTTTGGTGGTAAAAGTACTTTTTGAGTACTTGCAACTGAGTTGGAAGGCCACTTGATGTGATGTTCGCATCCGTCTGGCCAATAAGAAACACTTCTGTTTTCGCTCTGGTAGACACCTGGAAAAGAAAACAAACTAAATAATTCCACAGAAATAATTTCACATCGTAATTAATTTCATTAATTAAATAAAGAAAAGCAGTAACTGGGACTCGAACCAGTGTCATAGCCGTTTGGCGGCATCGCTCAAGTCGGCGTACACAGCACGCTATCCACTACACCATCTAGGGAGTGGATAGCGTGCTGTGTACGCCGACTTGAGCGATGCCGCCAAACGGCTATGACACTGGTTCGAGTCCCAGTTACTGCTTTTCTTTATTTATAAACTGATACGTGTACACTACATTCTCTTTGACAATTCATTAATTAAATAAATTTCAATACCGCAGTAAAATTACATTAATTAGTATCATAAATAATTACCAGCTTAGTTGTCCAATATGCAACAGACTAATTAATTTCATGTAATATTAATAATAAATATCACTACCACAGTAAAATGACAGAAATTAAATAATAATAAATTTCAATACCACAGTAAAATGAGATAATTAGTAGCATATATAATTACCTCCATAGTTGTCCAATAGGCTATACAACACGAACTGCTCAAGTGACGAAGAAAACCGTCTTCACTGCAGGCAGGCGAGAAATGAACTGACAAAAAGTCGTCAAAGTTGGGGACCTCTAAATGCAGCGCGATCTGGTTCAAACTTGCACAAACGTGTTTTCTTGTTCTTTAGAATACGGAGAAACGTGTGGATTAAAACTCCAAGCTCATTTTTATTTTACCCTATAGGTATGAAACACCCTAATATATATATATATATATCCCCGCAAGGGGGTTCTAAGCTCGTGCTCTTGAGTGCTCTTTGTGCTCGTTTGTACGTGCTTGTTCCTGGAGGTTTCACGTGCGCCCTCCCGGCCCTAGCACCCAAGGATGATGGGGCTCGACCCTGCAGTCCTTGTCATCCTTGGCCTTTTTCCACTTCGACTGTCCCCTCCACCCTTTCTTTTTCCTCTGTCTTTCCTCTCACTTTTTCTTTGTTTTTCCGCTGAGATATGCCCTTTAAATAGAGGCGAATCGGTTCTTCCTGAACTAAAAAAAAAAAAAAATATATATATATATATATAACATCGAAATTAGTATGTTTGTTACTGATATTTTTATTATGTGTTTCATTGTATTATAGCAATTACTTTGCTTTTCTCACGCAACATTTGAGTTAACTTCCATAATACAGGGTGGGTAATAAGTCGCTTTACCGAAGTGAGTTTATTTTTTTAACGTTATAAAAATCTGATGGCTGAACCTTTTCTTTGGAAAATATTACAACTCTGACAATCTCTGACTGTGTCGCTTTAAACCCTTTTAAGGGGGGCGGCGAGAAGAACAGGAGAACCATCCTATTCATTGGTCGATCGCAGCGTGGATTTGTAGGAGGCAAAAATGTTTTCTCTTCCATCATTATATTCCTCAATTTTTAAATGATTATTTGTTTTATATCCTCATTTTTTTAGTTTTCTTTAAAAATTAGTATTACCTGAAATTTCGCAAAATTTTGACACATTTTTAAATTTTGAAAATCAGAAAGAAAAATAACATTTTAAAAGCGCAGAAGAAAAACAATAACATATAAAACAAATACAATGTCATACTTTTTAAGAGATTCTTCAGGAAGTCAATATTATTTTTTAAAATCTCTTCGTGAGGTGATATTTTGTCGAAAGTCCGTTAGATTCGGCAATTTATAGATATTGCAGAAATTAAATAAACCAATCAAACAACAATAACTCAATGTATTTTTTATTGTAATTAAAGATATACTTAAGATTTGCCTCAAACGAAGCTACAAAATATCATACATAACCATGTAAATCTACACATTACGTTTGAAAGGGGATTTTAAAAATTAAATTTTATCTCTGAATTTCAGGATTTAAATATTTAGGAAACTTTACGAAACAAATTTTAAAGTGTGCTCATAATTTTAAAACTTAAAAAAGAAAATGATAAGACAATATTTTCTATATATTAAGGGGGAAACTTTTCCTTTTCAATTTCAATTAATAAATTAAGTTCTTTCGAAGAAAATTTTTACTTTTCTGTAAATAACGAGTCCGCCAAAAAAAAATGTGCTCGATTGTAACCTAATAAGTCAAAATGTGTTTGGATGATTTATATAAATTTACAGACAATAATTACCATTAAATTTTATATAAACCAGCCAATTTTTATAACTGAATGATTAAATTTAGTTGTTTAATATTAACTTGATCTTTTTAGTTCCATAAATCTATGTGCACATTGAAATAATTTTTCTCTCTTTTTTTTCAGTAAAAAAAATGGATATGGAAGGCACAAAATATTGGCGGGATTCCCCAATAAAAGATGGACACTGGGCGGACTGGATACGTTGCTGAAAAAAATTGATGCTACAAGCAGGACCATACAAACGTTTACGTGGACAGAAGATCAGCACCACTGACCAAGAAAAACGAGTCATAAATGCAAAACAATCTAAGACGCATCACAGTTATGAAAGCAAGTCAAACATTTTTTACTGGTAAAAAAATATTCACTGTACAACCACCAATGAACTCTTAGAACGACAGAGTATACTCAGAATCCCATCAATTAAAGAATCGAATTTCGGACGAAAGACTGTACGCAACAAGAAGCCACTTTTCCAAAAGTATTATGGTGTCTGTCGGTGTTTCCAAGCTGGGAAAACCATCTCTTCATTTCGTTGAGCCCGATGTGAAAGTTAATGGCGAATATTATCGAAATGTACTTTTAGCAAGCATGGTTTCAAGTCAACTTCAACTTCAAACCAGTGGAAGGAACTGAAGATATCATAGAACTGCCAGTAGAGATAGTCAAATCTCTCTCCACATACCAGCACAACTGCTATCTTCTGATCAAAGCCATCAAATCTGGAAGTCTCAGTCCACAGTTGGCTGGTCTCAAGTGCGGACCTCTGAACCAATCCAGGTGGCTCACTACTGCACAGGCCATCTTGCTGTTGTGGATGAGGGAGCACGGACTGAAGGGGGAGGTGTTGAGGAGGCTCGAGATCCTCGTGAAGTTCTGCTTTAACTTCTACTTCAAAATGTACTACGACATCAAAGTGAAGCACCACCTCAAATTTGGTCTTCCACACGTTTTTTCAAGCCTGAGGCTGCTGAGGAACCAGACTACCGAGGTCAGGAACATCATCTCTGCTGCAGCGATAAAAGGAGCTTACATACCACGCACATCCTGGCTTCATTCCTGTGCAGTGAGGATGAGCATCAGAGAGCTTTTGCTGTGAGCAGATAGAGAAGATCAGAGAAGGAAGAGACTTTGGTGATACGACAGTGAGGCCCCATAAAAATCCCAAAGTCAATCTGCAAGCCATTTCACCTGAGGATCTCATCAACTGGGAATCAGAGAGTATTTACGAGCCTATTTTCACCTGCAAGATTACCTTGACTGAGCTCGAGGGTCTCAGGAAAACTCCACTCAAAGTGGACGCTTTCTCTGTTCATACTCAGTCCTGCGGGAGAGCTGTACAGGAAGTCTCAACTCCTTCCCAAGCTGTGTAAGGTCACGAGAGGAGAGATGGGTGGGTGAGAGCCAGGATAGACCATCGAGAAATGCTCCCAGTGTTCAGATCGAAGCAGAACATACTTAAGAGCATTTCAGGTTCGAGTGGCTGATGAAGAGGCTGAAGCCATCGTTAATGCTCATAAGAGCTGAAAGTCCTCATAAGATCATAATATAAGATCTTATGAGGCCACGCTTTTCAGGGATCCAGGAAGAACAGGCGTGTAAACCTACAAGTGGAGGTGGCAAGTCTCCCGCTACTCGATCAGAGTAGAGCTGGTGAGCCGCGCCTATTCTTTGAAGTAAAACTTAAAATTCTTAAGTTTTACGTGAAATCTAAATATTTTTTCAGCACCCAGAGGTGTTGAAACAAGCAAGAAAGCAAGGATGAGGTCAGAAAAGCAGCTTTTAGACTAAATCATATGCAGAACAGCTGCGCGCTTTGGTTTGGGTGCCCTGAGGCTGCGTTAGGCAGCCTTCAAATCAGAAAATCGCCATTTTGACCATGAAAATGAGATTTTTCGGAAAAGTTGCAAATAATAAACCCATCTTAGAATTAATTTTTACATAGGAATACATATTAGCCACTTTGTTTTTCCAAAATTTCAACCCTGAACCCAGAGTATGATATGCCCTAATGGAGCAAGGGCACATACGGCAAAAATCACTGTTGCTTATTTAAATGAACGTGTTCCCGAATTTATTGAACCGGAGAATTGGCCTCCGAACAGTCCTCACTTGAATCCTGTTGATTATGGTATTTGGGAAAACTTGTCAGAACGAGTTTATCGCGGTAAGAAAATCAGAAATGTTAACCACCTGAGAGATGTTCTGATTGAACAATGGACCGAATTCCCACAAGACCAAATTGATTCAGTAGTAGATCAATTTAGACGAAGACTTCAAAAAGTAATAGAAGTTGGAGGAAAACATATTGAACAGTATTTTTAGTTTGACATTTTAATAACAATTTTATATGAAAGGAATTTTTGGTTGTATAATAAAGAAATTATGAGTATTGTATTTACGATATCTTTACATTCTATTTTTGTTTACGTGCTAAAATGAAGCCTATTCAGTAACTGGTAAAAATTTAAAGAAATGTCAGAAAACGTAATTTTATTTTGTGAAAGTTTTATCAAAAGTTAAGAGAAATCAGGGTTAGGTCATTTAATTTCCAAAATTAACTAGTTACATTAAGTTAATTTGAGATTCTTACAATTAAGTGAAGTTAATTTAATGCAAATTTTAAAAATTAACCAGTTAAATTAAGTTAATTTTGAAAGTAAATCAATTAAATTAATCAATTAACTTTTTCGTTCCTAGAAGTAGTCTGCAGACTCATCATTATATATAATTAATCAAGGTAATGATAAACCTGTAATTATGTGGGATCACGTTGTATGTGTGGTTGTCAGTGTCTGATAAATTATATGTATTTTTTTGCATATTATACAGGGCAAGACATAAGGATAATTTTTTCTATAAACTTTTATTATTTTTCTGTTTCTATAAATAAATTAAATTTGTTTATGGTCTCAACTCAACTTTTCACAACAAGTCTCAACTTTTAGGCATATAATAGTTTCCAATGTAAAAATGAAGGCAAAATGAATTTAATAACAAATTGTTTTCTAAACTGAATGTTTTATATTGTACACTATTGACACTGAACATAGATCCAGATTCCTTACCAACAATAATCAAATTACACACATAAAACATATACTTTACTTACAAATTAAACATGCTTGTTAACTTTACAGAAGATGAGGTTCTCAAACCTTTCATCTCTTAGCCTATTACATATTTTCACTCAAAGATATAAACAGCATTTTTATAGGAAAATTAATTGAAAATTAATTAAAGTTAATCAATTAATATGGAGATATTTCAATTAAGTTAAGGGTAATTATGTATATTGAGTAACTCAGTCATTTTACACACCAAAATACATTTTTCTAGTAGTATTTGATGTGATTTGTTCAAATCTGACCTCCATTTCTCTCGGAAATGAGATCCAACAAAGTTATAGTACTTTGAAGTTTGGCTCATTTTCAAGGGAAATGGAGGTCAAAATCTAAGCAAAACACATCAAATATTACGAGAAAAATGTATTTTGGTATTAATTAACCTAACCTAACCTAACATGAATATGTTATTACATTATCATTTGTATAATTTAGGTCTCGGGGGTACGGGGGTGGAGCCCCCGTAAAGATCACGCATGACAAATTGATCGATGTTGATCGACATTTTAGCGTCGGAAATTCAAAAATAAAAAATATAAAACCCTATACCGATCAATTTGTGATGCGTGATCTTTACGGGGGCTCTGCCCCCGTACCCCCGAGACCTAAATTATACAAATGATAATGTAATAACATTCAATATTTCTATTGCTCGGGAGTCATTAGAATGCACTTCATATATTAAATCCTCAAAATAATATTCGTACCCTTCACATGTCATCGCGACCAACATCTATGAAAAACTAACAGAAGTGGAACTAGCAACTTAAAAAGCCTAGCAACTTAAAAAGCCTAGCTCATATATCATGTTCTCATGACGTCACCAATCAAATATCGGAAGGGCGGGAAAAAAATGCAAAAATGTCATAATATTCAAATCTATATAATTTGGTAAGAACTCATCTGCAAGCATAGTGACTTATATGAAAATGATGAGAAAATTATGCTTTAATATTTTATAATTATATTTGCTTTTGATATTCTGAGTACGATAAAACTCATATTAACCAAGTTAAGTTAAACTTTTTAAAAAATTTAACTAGTTAAGTAAAATTAATTAACTTAATCGGTTAATCGGCAAAAAAGATAAGTTAATTAACTTAATTGACCTAACCCTGATATATATATCATAAAAATTAGAAATGTAGTTAAAAAAGCAAGGTAATGATCTACAGACTGTAAAACTACTATGTTAGATCTTATGTGGTTAGATCACCACATTACGTAAATGATACGTTAGAAATTGCGTAGAGTACGCTACACAGTACATACATGACAGAAAATGTACAATGCAAAACAACTGATTTTATTTCCTATAGTTTAAGAAAATTAAAATAGAGGCTGGGGCGTAGTGAAAAGATGAAGAATTAGGAACGTTTTCATTTGAGGGTCAATGATTGAGAAGAGACATGATACAATTAACTGTAAAAGATGTTCTTACAACGAAATAAAATAACAATAATTAACTTCTTCAAGCTCAGTTCTGATAATAAAATTCGACGATGTAATAAGATTTTAAAAATAAACTAGACTAGATCTATGCAAATGCTTTTTGAGCTTTAGCAGTATATATATATATATATATATATATATAATATCTATATTATATATATAACTACTGAATACCATCCAGCAAATACAAAACCAACGGAAAAATACCGCGATCCGAGAGCCGTATAGAGGACATAGAGAAAGCCTGTACAGCACATGCGATATCGGGACAACGGGTATCGAAACAGATAAAGAGAGGAAAATTCTCGGAGGATCACAAGGCAACGAAACCGGCACCACCATTGGAAAACGAATCGGAACCACATGTATGTAAAAATGAAAGAGAAAAAATAAAAATAATAATTAATTCTACCCAACATTCAGGACCTTAAAACAAACCATTCCCAGGACAAAGTTTTATACCTGAAAAGAGTCATGCAAGAAACCGGAGCAGACTTTACATGCCTGACGGAAACCCATCTAAAAGACTGCCAGACGAACTGTGAAAACTGGGAGTTCTGTAGTGACAAAGAGAAATACAAATTGACAAATATAACATCCTCCTAGCCAACAGAACAGTGAGACGTAAAGGAGGATGTGCTATTTACACACGCGAAAGGCATATGCCAGAAATTACTATAAGTACTCCAAACAGCTACGTAGAATGTGTAGTAGCAAAAGTTGAAAAATTAAATATGGTACTAATTGTAATGTACAGACCCCGAACACGCCAACTTCAAAATTCTCAGATTCTACTACAGAGGTCAGAAACTGGGTAATGGTATACTCTTTTATTCCTGAGTTCGACCTATACAGCTTACATAGCAAAGTTCTTGTCCACAAGTGCCCTACCTTGTCTGAGGGTGATACACTTAATACGACAGTGGACCTGTGAGAACAACTTCCGCGGTGTTAAACAATTAGTAATAATGCCACGCTCTCTTCGACGAGTCATGCAAGAAACCGGAGCAGACTTTACATGCCTGACGGAAACCCATCTAAAAGACTGCCAGACGAACTGTGAAAACTGGGAGTTCTGTAGTGACAAAGAGAAATACAAATTGACAAATATAACATCCTCCTAGCCAACAGAACAGTGAGACGTAAAGGAGGATGTGCTATTTACACACGCGAAAGGCATATGCCAGAAATTACTATAAGTACTCCAAACAGCTACGTAGAATGTGTAGTAGCAAAAGTTGAAAAATTAAATATGGTACTAATTGTAATGTACAGACCCCCGAACACGCCAACTTCAAAATTCTCAGATTCTACTACAGAGGTCAGAAACTGGGTAATGGTATACTCTTTTATTCCTGAGTTCGACCTATACAGCTTACATAGCAAAGTTCTTGTCCACAAGTGCCCTACCTTGTCTGAGGGTGATACACTTAATACGACAGTGGACCTGTGAGAACAACTTCCGCGGTGTTAAACAATTAGTAATAATGCCACGCTCTCTTCGACGAGTCATGCAAGAAACCGGAGCAGACTTTACATGCCTGACGGAAACCCATCTAAAAGACTGCCAGACGAACTGTGAAAACTGGGAGTTCTGTAGTGACAAAGAGAAATACAAATTGACAAATATAACATCCTCCTAGCCAACAGAACAGTGAGACGTAAAGGAGGATGTGCTATTTACACACGCGAAAGGCATATGCCAGAAATTACTATAAGTACTCCAAACAGCTACGTAGAATGTGTAGTAGCAAAAGTTGAAAAATTAAATATGGTACTAATTGTAATGTACAGACCCCCGAACACGCCAACTTCAAAATTCTCAGATTCTACTACAGGGTCAGAAACTGGGTAATGGTATACTCTTTTATTCCTGAGTTCGACCTATACAGCTTACATAGCAAAGTTCTTGTCCACAAGTGCCCTACCTTGTCTGAGGGTGATACACTTAATACGACAGTGGACCTGTGAGAACAACTTCCGCGGTGTTAAACAATTAGTAATAATGCCACGCTCTCTTCGACGAGTCATGCAAGAAACCGGAGCAGACTTTACATGCCTGACGGAAACCCATCTAAAAGACTGCCAGACGAACTGTGAAAACTGGGAGTTCTGTAGTGACAAAGAGAAATACAAATTGACAAATATAACATCCTCCTAGCCAACAGAACAGTGAGACGTAAAGGAGGATGTGCTATTTACACACGCGAAAGGCATATGCCAGAAATGACTATAAGTACTCCAAACAGCTACGTAGAATGTGTAGTAGCAAAAGTTGAAAAATTAAATATGGTACTAATTGTAATGTACAGACCCCCGAACACGCCAACTTCAAAATTCTCAGATTCTACTACAGAGGTCAGAAACTGGGTAATGGTATACTCTTTTATTCCTGAGTTCGACCTATACAGCTTACATAGCAAAGTTCTTGTCCACAAGTGCCCTACCTTGTCTGAGGGTGATACACTTAATACGACAGTGGACCTGTGAGAACAACTTCCGCGGTTTAAACAATTAGTAATAATGCACGCTCTCTTCGACCTTATCGTTCTATGAACACTTGCTACCACCTCAACATCAAACAGAAAAAAAAGAGTCGTGACGTCATCTCGATAGATTCCATTAAATTATGAGTAAACTGATGTTGTTCTAATTTATGAGTGAGTGTCGTTTGGTTTAATCTTGGGTGGTAGTAAGTGTTAATAGAACCATAAGGTCGAAGAGAGCGTGGCATTATTACTAATTATTTAACATCGCTGAAGCTCAAGGGTCCACTGTCGTATTAAGTGTATGAACCTCAGACGGAGTAGGGCACATGTGGACAAGAGCTTCGCCACTTAGGCTGTATAGGTCCAAGTCAGGAATAAAAAGTATATCAAGAACCGTCGGGCCACTCGCTACCCAACCTCGTTAGTCATTGATTCTCGAACTACAGATCTAAATTTGTCTTCACAGGGTGATGTAAAAAGGTCTTGGTTCGGATTCCAAATAAATTTATTTGTCACTTAAGTTATATGACCTTAGATTCTGCAAAAGAGACAGAAACACCAACTCAAACAAACATCTAAAGAAATGAAAACCTTAATATTAGAATTTAATGAGATTTTCTATACTAAAAAATATAATTGCACAAATAAAGTGTACTTAGTACAAATGAATATAAAGTTAGAGGTGGTTTAACCCTTAAAGTGTATACTAAATTTCATGCAGATTACACTTGCTAACCTAATCTAACTCTACCCAGTGCCGTGCAGAGAACATTTAAGCAGCAGAGGCTCAGAGCCAGAAAAGCACACTTCCTTCGAGTTGCAGGATAATTTCACAGCCGTCGCTAATTATAGCTGCCCTTTTCCCTCCATAACTTCAGAGTCATGGCGTTAAAAGGTCAGGTGTTCAAGCCCCTGTTGCTCCACCCCTCTCTGCACGGCCGTGACTCCACCTGTCTCTACCGAACTATATTTAATCTACATTTACAAGAACGACTTTTACAAATTATGCAGACATTAAAATTGGAAGAAAATGTTTCTGGACTCCATTTCGAGACAAACTGTTAGTTTTGGTTTTGTCGTTCAAAGTGTAATACTCGTTCAGGCTTTCCCGATGCCTTTCCCACTTCTCTTTTACTCCAATTTCTCCATTTTCTCTTTCATCTTTTCCCGTTTTCTTTAAATTAAAATGAAACAAAATTAAATAAGAAGTAATTTAGCTAAGATTGCATTCCAAATTTAGTGTTGTCTCAAATCTGTGTAAAAATGTTTTTAATTATTTTGGAAAGTTTTGTTTCATTTAATTAAATAGAAAATAAGGTTTAGTTGGATGGGAGACCGTTCAATGCGTTTGGATTCAGATACCAAATAAATTTACTAGTCAATTACAGTATATGAGGATATGACCATAGATTGTCCAAAGGAGACAAAAATACATCAAACAAACATCCAAAAACAAAACTTCTATATCACAGTATAATGAAAGCTTTTACACCCATAAATAGAATTACACAAATAAATTGTAGAATATTAAATACAGTAGACAGAAAAAAACACTTTTTTTTGTCTTTTGAGATACTGTAAGTTTGCTGTGGTTCTGACACCATTCTTTTTTGAGTCTTCCCGAAAGAAGATTGCAAAATTTTATTTTTCACGCTGATTAAATAATATATTGGCCCAATTAATAAATTGTCTATTTTCTTTCTGATTTTTACAGTTTACATTTATTTCAATTTTACGAAAGTTTATAAATAGTAAATAAAATTTTAATAAAATTAGAAGATATTTAGTAAAGTAAAGCAAATATTAAAATCTAAAGGGATAACTTTTTATTTCCAAATCTAGTAAAAATGTAAATTGAAAATTATACTTCGTTAACTTCGTTTAAGTTCCGTATGTTGGTCTCTCTTGACATGAAAGTCCAGTAACGGATTATAATGGGGGCAAAGGGTGCATTTGACCCTGGTCCCAGATGCTGACCGGCCCCAAGATGCTGACCGGCCCTAAGATGCTGACCGACCCCAAGAAACTATATAAACGCTATAATCTACCGTTGAAATAATTGGTCGACCGTGAGGAAGAAAAAAAAATTCTAGATTCCGCTTCTACAAAACCTAGTTTAGTATCCCATTTATGTGGACAAAGTATACATTTTCTGTAATCACATCTTTGTTTTTGTTTCGTTTCTGTTGATCGATCCAGTCAGCTGATCACATCACTCATGTATGATGTATCAGGTAAAGAATTGTGTTTTTCTAGTGTTTTTCTAATGACACCAGCCCGAAAATATTCATTGCCCCGGCACTAACAATGCTTAATCCGGCCCTGCGAAGGTCAAACTGGTGGCCCCGCCTATATATATATATTATATATATATATATATATATACTAAATACTATCCAGCAATTAAAAAAAAACAGCTGACAAATATAAATATTGGAATCCGAGAGCCGGACAGAAGGTACGAACAAAGGCACTTCATGCGTTATCGGGACAACAGGTACCGACAAAGATAAAAAGAGGTAAATTCTCGGAGGACCAAAAGGCAACGAAATCGGCACCCCCATTGGAAAACAAATCGGAACCACCTGTATGCGAAAAAAGAGAAAAAATAAAAATAATCCTAGCCAACATACAGGGCCTTAAATCAAACCATTCCACGAACAAAGTTGCATACCTGAAAGGAGTCATGCAAGAAGCCGGAGCAGACTTTGCATGCCTCACGGAAACTCATCTAAAGGACTTCAAGGCAAACTGTGAAAATTATGTCCCCTGTATTGACAAAAAAGAAATACAATTGACAACTATAACATCCTCCGAGCCGACAGAACAGTGAGACGTAAAGGAGGATGTGCTATTTACACACGCGAAAGGCATATGCCAGAAATGACTATAAGTACTTCAAACAGCTACGTAGAATGTGTAGCAGCAAAAATTGAAAAATTAAATGTGGTACTAATTGTAATGTACAGACCCCAAAACACGCTAACCTCAAAATTTTCAGATTGCATTACAGAAGTAAGAAACTTCGTAAAAGGTCTACACTCTCCAACCCCAAATATTTTTCTATGTGGTGATTTTAATTTCCCATTCATGAAATATAAAGGATAGGAAAAAATATAGTATACACAAGGAGAAGGGGGGCACACGAGAAGACCAGGAGCAGGTAAAAATGCTACTAGTTCGAGCTGATGAAATTATGTTATCGCAAGAAATAACAGAAAACACAAGAAAAAACAACTTCCTAGATTTGGTATTCACAGACAACAGTAATCTAATTGATAATGTAGAAAAATCCCCGACTATGATATCGGACCACAACATCATTGAAATAATAACTAATATAAAGGCAACAGGAAAGGAAAGAACGCGCACAACCGAAAGAAGCAAATTCGAAATTTTTAATTTTCACTCCAAAGCTATAAACTGGGAAGATGTGACAGCCAGCATGAAGTAATAGATTGGAAAACCATTTCGAGGCCAAGACAACGGAGGAGATGCGAATGATGTTAGAGGAGAAGACGTTAGAAATTGTAGAAAAACATGTCCCAGAGATACAACAAAGAGAAAAGAGAAGCAGGTTCGAAAGACAAAAGTGGTAATTGTTTCGAAAAAGAAAAAGAGTGACTGCAAAATTAAGTAATTGTAAAGATAAATCAGAAAAATATTAAATAAAAACTGCAAAGTATCGATGTCGTCATACAGGAACTAATAGAGAAGCATACAGAAAAAGAAGAAGACGACGCTATAGAAGCGATAAAGGCTAACTCAAAGTACTTCTATAATTTCGCAAAAAGAAAGTCGAAAAACCATGCGACTATCGGAGCTTTAAAAAATGAGAACAGTGCTTTATATGATGATCTAACAGAAGTATCGGAAATATAAGAGCTCAGGACGAATCATCTTTCAGAATCCAAAAACTGACAAACTGATATGCGATAGAAACGCGTTCTTTGAAGAAGAACCACAAAGGGAAAGTATAACGGATTTCGACTTTACGACGGATGATATTACACAAGCCATAAGGAAACTAAAAACACACTCAGCGGCAGGACCTGATAAATGGAATGCCACACTGATCAAAAACTGCAAAAATGCAATCGCTGAGCCCCTATTCTGGATATGGAGACGATCACTAGACACGGGAGAAATACCGGGCATCCTGAAGAGCGCGAACATAGTCCCAATATATAAAGGAGAGATCGATCCGAGGCCAAAAACTATAGGCCAGTATCGCTTACATCCCATCTCACTAAAATATTTGAAAGAATAGTTAGACAGAAAATCTATGACGTTTTGGAAACTCAGAAAAATTCAATGATAACCAACACGGGTTTCGGTCAGGCAGATCATGCCTATCACAACTAATGGAACACTACAACAATATTATTGATTCACTGGAAAGTAATGAAAACTATGATGTACTATACACAGACTTTGCTAAAGCGTTCGACAAGTGTGACCACGGAATCATAATACATAAACTGAAATATGTGGGAATAACAGGAAAAGTAGGGAAATGGATTATAATTTCCTTAGTGAGCGGCGGCAAGTCGTTACAGTACAACGAGTATCTTCATCAGAATCAGAGGTCCTCAGTTCAGGACCACAAGGAACAGTATTCGCTCCACTACTCTTCATAATCATGCTAACTGACATAGATGAAGACTTTACCAGAGACAGCACAGTAACATCCTTTGCGGATGACACAAAGATCAGTAGAAAAATAAGAAACCCAGAAGACATAGGATCTCTACAAATCGACATAAACAGAATCTACAAGTGGACGGAAGACAACAATATGAAGTTTAACACCGAGAAATTTCAGCTATTACAGTACAAAAAAAGAGAAGACCTAAAATCCATGGAATATTATACCTCAAATGGACAGGAAATTCAGAGAAATTCCAGAGCTAAAGATTTAGGGGTTGTAATGACAGATGATGCGAAATTTGAAACACAAAATAAGATAGCAGTAAACAGAGTAAAGAGAGCAGTGTCTCCGAGCAACTGACACAATGAGCAAACCAATAACGGGACAGGTATTGAGAACTTTTAAGCGAAAGGATAGGAATGTAATGATTCCTCTACTGAAAACCCTGATAATACCCGAATTGGAATACTGCTCGGTCCTAACATCCCCATATAAAAAAAAAGACATTAGACAGCTGGAAGGGATCCAGAGAAGCTTTACAGCCAAAATCAATGAGTGCAAAGTACTAAACTACTGGGAAACTATATTCACTGGAAAGGAGAAGAGAGAGATACACCATTATTTACACTTGGAAAATAATGGAGAAACTAGTCCCTAATCTTACTCTGAACCCTATAACTCCGCAAACATCGGTGGAAAGTAGAAACGGAAGACTGTGTCGTATTCCCAAATTGAAGGCGAGACAGGGAACATCCTTAACCCTGAAAGAAATTAGTTTTGTAGTGAGAGGACCAAAACTGTTTAATCAGTTGCCCAAAGACCTAAAAAACACGAAGGGAGTTGTAGTGGAAATCTTCAAAAGAAGACTAGACGCCTGGCTCAGAACAATTCCCGATGAGCCGGGCGTACCTGGCTATGTGAGGTGGAGAGCGCAAGAATCAAACTCACTACTTCACCAGAAGCTTGTTTTCTTAAAGGCCAATAAAGATCTTTTAAATAATAGTTCTTAAGTTTGTATATTTAGCTAATAAATTTGAATTATCATTGCCATGCACAATAACTCATTTGATTCACTTCTTTAGTATTTCGTATTATTATTTTGCAAAACTAAACTTTCCTGGTATATTCTAGCATTAGTAAATTATGATAGTATCAATAGTATGCTACATCCTCTGTTTTGTTGCAATTCCTAGTAATAAATCTTGCAGTAATTTTGTTTCACTTTTTTTGAAAATATTATGCCTCATAAGTCATAACAACGTAATGAAGGCATGCACAGACTTCATAGCCTATGCATTAACCAGTGGATACAAACCAACACATACTCGCACAAGCGAATGTTTATAATATAATATTTTATGTATATATAAATTATAATATATCTATGCATATATATAATATATTTACATTTCATTAAAAGTAACGGTAACGAGTAACGGCGCTCGTTACTTTTTAAAAATGGTAACTGTAACGATAACAGCGTTACATTTAGACTGTAGTAACGGTAACGGTAACGGCATTACATTTATAAAGTAACGAGCACAGCACCGTGTGGTATATATATATATATATATTATAATATATATAGGGTGAACCAAATGTAGGTGGACAGTAAATGATAACGTTTATTTTGAGAATACATATTTAATTTTTTGTATACTATAATACAAAATAAAATTTAAATAAATTTAGTTATAATATTTAATATAATATAACACAAACACCATAGTTATAATGAACACCATAGTTATAATATAATATAACACAAACCGTATTCAACCTACTGTCCACCTACTTTTGGTTCACCGTGTATATATATATATATATTATATATAAAGAGTATAAATTCTTTTTCAAATAGCTTATTAATTTTTACTAGAAATAGAAAAATAATGTTACCCCTCAAAATATAAAATTTAATTTATTTTACGTTTTCTTTTCAATTTCATATAAACATTATCAGTATTTGAAATTCTGTAAAAAATGTTTCATAAATATTTAAAATTTAAAATTCAGAAAATAATTAACCTTTAATAATACATTCCAATATTTAAAGTTGTTAATAGAAATAAAATTTTGTAATCTTCCTTCGGGAAGATAAAAAAAAAGAAGAGTTGTGTTAATAGTCTAATAGGGCTACAGCACTTTAGTAAAGAAAAAAATTGCAAATTGAAGGAAATTCATTGTATTTTGTAGGTTATGGAGGCGAAGTATTAAAGTTTCATTTAAAGTATTGTACTGTTTTTTCTGCTATACCTGACAATATTTTATTTCCTGGTGGGTCAGCTATACGCCCTTGATAATTGCTTAAGCCGTGATATTTTTGTTAAAGTATTCGTTAGTATTTCTAAAATATTTGGTAGTTTTAACGACAATATCACGACTTAACCTAACAAATTGACAAGGGCGTACAGTTGATCTAACCGGGAAAGAAGAAATTGCGGTATAATGGAAAAGAACCATTATTGCAATAGTAAATAAGAAAATACATGGAAGTATTGTTGTTTCGTGGGTTTATTTAACTTCATTCGCGAAGCTACCAAAGTAGTCTACAGTACATAGCAAAGTAATGATCTACAGGGTGGGCCGTAAGTTTCCATACATAGGAAAAATTAAACGTTTGTTTTTATGTTTCAGATACCCTAAGAATATGCGTTTGACGTAAGATCTTGTTCACTGATGAAGCAAATTTTTACGTCAATGGAGAGGTTAATCGGCAAAACATACGTTATTGGAGTAATGCTAACCCTAACTGGCTGAGTCCGACGAAGATGCAAGGTGCCGGTAAAGTGATGGTGTGGGCCGGGATATGGGGTGACAGAATTATTGGACCAACTTTTGTCAGTGGAAATCTTAATGCCGAAAGGTATCTTAACATGTTGCAAGAAGAGATTTTCCCATCCCTGCTAAACGAGGAAGGTAACTTCCCAGTTTACTTCCAGCAAGATGGAGCTCCACCTCATTATGGTCTTCACGTGCGTCGGTATTTGGATCAGCAGTAGTTTCCGGATGCTTGGATTGGTCGGCGTGGTCCTGTGGAGTGGCCTCCCAGATCCCCAGATCTCACCCCCCTTGATTTCTATCTTTGGGGGCACTTGAAGGCCATGGTGTATCAGGAAAAGATACGAGACATAAATCATCTAAAGGAACGTATCACCAACGCCATTACAAGCATAACGTCAACTGTGCTAATGCGTGTTCATCAACAGTGGGGAACACGTATTGAAATGTGTTTTCAAAACAATGGCAACCATGTAGAGCATATTATATAAATAAAAATGGTTGTCCATAACAAAATGTTTATTTTTCCTATGTATGGAAACTTACGGCCCACCCTGTACAGACTGTAAAATAATTGCTATATTAGATCTAATAATTTATAGCATATGGTTTATGCTAAGTCACCACATTACATAAAGGCTATGCTAGAGAATGTAGAGGATACAGATATGACAGACTGTACAATGCAAAGCAACTGATTTTATTTCTAATAGTTTACGAAAATTATAATAGAGGGCGTGGGTGTAGTGAAAGGATGAAAAGTTAGGAACGTTTTCATTTGAGAGTCAATGATTGAGAAAAGAGATTATACAATTAACTGTACAAGACGTTCCTAGAACGGGGTTTTGTTTTGTTTTTTGTACTGTTGGGGATCCAAACCAGGAGGCTTATTTAATCCACAAGATCACCAGGCCCGCTAAAAATAGTGACAACAGATGCCAACGGCGAAATCGCCAACACCCTGCCCGATCTTCTTCTTCTTCTTTGTCGTTATAAGAGGTTAAGTTAGAGTTGTGGGAAAGATGTTAGAAAGTAGGGAAAATATTTATTTATTTATTTTTAATAGTCCTATCTTCTGTGGGGTACAAATAGTGCCGTTGGTGGGGGGTTTCGGCCGCGGGATAGACTTCTCTTGAAGAGCGGGTATTCTCTCCCACGGCGTGGTGCAGTGTCGAGTTCTGCATAGGTCTGTGGCGATGTGTTTCGGACCTTGCTCCAAATTTCCCCCGCCCTGTTGTGTAGGAGCACATTTAAGGCAGGTAATTTGGCTTGTTGGTGCAGGACCTCGGATGAGATTCCGTCGCTGATTCACTTATCCAGGATGAATCTTGTTCCAGTGTTTTGTATTCTTTGGAGCATCATCAAATTTGTATCGCTCGTTGTATGTAGTGGTATTGCCGGTATTCGAGAACTGACCGAATGAGCGCCATGTACAGTAATTTCTAGTTTTTGGTCGAAAGTCCTCTGAAGCAGTAGAGTTTGTTGAGCTCTATTTTTGCTGTGTTTGTTCCTGATATAGTGTGGTTTTATAGCCAAAACTGTTAATGGTCTTGTGATGGACGTAAGCTTTTTGGTTTTTCAGGAAGTTACACAGGATTTTTTTCTGGGTTTGCCCCCAAATTTTGTTCGAGGTTGCGATATTGTAATCCTTGGTGCCACAATTTGTCGAAGGCGGCCTTCACGTCTCTTAGTACCAGCGAGACTTCCCCTCCCCGATGATGGAAGAAAAACATTTTTACCAATAAGTCCAGGCTGCGATCGACCAATGAATAGTATGGTTCTCCTTTTGTTCTCGCCGCCCCCTTAAAAGGTTTTAAAGCGACACAGTCAGAGATTGTCAGAGTTGTAATATTTTCCAACGAAAAGGTTCAGCCGTCAGATTTTTATAACGTTAAAAAAAGAAACTCACTTCGGTGAAGCGACTTATAGCCCACCCTGTATTATGAAAGTTAACTCAAATGTTTCGTGAGAAAATCAAAGGAATTACTATAATACAATGAAACACATAATAAAAATATCACTACCAAAAATACTAATTACGATATATATATATATATATATATATATATATATATATATATATATATATAATGTTTTATTTACTTTTTTAAATAGATATTAAAAATAAAAAGGTACCCTTGTATATTTTAAAGTTTATTTTACTTTACTAACTCTTTTCAGATTTCATAAAAACTTATTTATTACTTATAAACTTTTGAAAAACTTAAATAAATATAAACTTTAAAAATTATAAATAAAATATGAAATTTATTAAGATGATGCCGCAATTGCTACAGTGGTTTTTTTTAATGAAATGCAATTTATTTGTGTAATTCTATTTTTTAGTGTAAAAACTCTTATTAAATTTTGATATTAAGGCTTTCATTTTATTTAGATGTTTATTTGAGTGGGTGTTTTTGTCTCTTTTGTAGAATCTAAGGTCATATAACGTAATTAATAAATAAATTTATTTGGAATCCGAACCACGATCTTTTACGTCACCCTGTGAAGACAAATTTAGATCTGTAGTACAAGAATCAATGACTGAAAGGTTGGGTAGCGAGTGGCCCGACGGTTCTTGGTATACTTTTTTATTCCTGAGTTGGATCTATGCAGCCTACGTGGCGAAGCTCTTTCTTCGATCTTAGGCTTCTATTAACACTTACTTGCATCTCAAGATTGAACCACAAACTCACAAATTAGAACAACATAAGTTTACTCATTTTACTCTTTTTTTATTGTTTTAAAAAATTATTCAAGTAATTTTAGGCCTACTTTCCTAAAATATAAATTATAAATTTCACTTCTCAGTTCAAATAATTCACTTTTCACGGGGTCATTCTACGGCCGACATATTGTAAGTTTACTTTTATTCAAAATTGGGATAAAAAAAACAATTATATGACTTTGCAAATTAAAATTGAAATGACTTTCAAAAATAGGTAATCGAATGAGGAGAATAAATAATATTAAATGACAGAGAGCGTTTTAATATAATCTCAAAAATGTTTACTTTAGGGAACGTTTTTACAAAACGACTCAAAAATAATCTTGTCATAAACACTAATGATTTTAGTTTAAACTCTCTTAAAACGAGGTGAAATGAACAGAAATAATTTCTTATGTTAATTCAACAATAATTTATAATTTTTGGAATTTAACAAATGTTTATTTAATATGATTTCTCGGAAAATAAAAACAAAAATAACTTTTTCAAACTTTAAAATTTAACAAAAAAAACTGATCAACTGAAGATCAGAGCTCCCAGCCTTCGTTAGTTAGCCTAAAAAAACTAACTAACGAAAATATCACAACTTAACCTAACCAGTCATTAAGGGCGTACAGTTGAACTAACGATTGGTTACGTTAAGTCGTGATATTTTCGATAGTTAGCCTTATAAGGCTAACTGAAGAAGGCTGGGGACCCTGATCTTCAGGTGATCCAAAAATTTACTCTGTTCAACCCCTTTAAAATTTAATTCTTAATATAAATCAACTATCATTCTTACATAATATACACAATTACCACAAAATCCCTCTGCATGAAAAACGAGGGCAACATACAGATGTACTGTAAAGTCACTGCAAAGAGACTTTGTGGCCACTCTGTACTCTCTGTTCATAGTCGTAGTTTACGACTAATAAACTGTATTTTTTGGCAATTTCCGGCTTTATTACCTGTTATAAGCGATTTCTCAGTGGATCTTAAATAAATTTTAGTCCACTAAACACTTACTCATTTGTAACACTCGTAGCTGAAGCTCCTATAAACTTTTGAGAGAGATCGAGAGAGAGAGAGAGAGAGAGAGAGAGATAATTGTGTAAAACGAGTTGAATACTAAATCTTTCCCGATCTCTCCCATACCTTAAAAAACTAACCTACTTTAACCTAACTTTACCTAACATAAGCCTAACCTAACCTATACTAACTTAACGCTACATCATCTGAACGTAGAAAGTGGTCAATGTTCACCCATCGAACAACCGAAAAACAAAATGCTCAAGTGGTTATGAGGGTAGCCCTGAACATAAATGAGTGTTTCCTCAAATTTGTACCAAAATTCAAACATATTTCGGCAGCTATTTCTCCTTCAGATTAATACAATGGGTTTACTAAAAAAAACCTCGTATATATACCAGAATACTCGCTGTACCTTGCGCAACAAAAGTCCCCCGAAACTACGCAGGGGAAGGTCGGAAAAGAGAAACGTTTCTAAAATCTTCCCAAATTCACTCAGTTACGGTTACCCAAAAACAAACACTTCAATCATGTTATATATATATATATATATATATATATATATATATACACCTTACAACCTTACAAAAGTTTCGCGCGATGATCTCTCATTTCGCGAAGGTCAAGCTTGTCGCCCCTCCTCTTGAGTTGGCCTGGTGAAGTAGTGAGTTTGATTCTTGTGCTCTCCACCTCACATAGCCAGGTACGCCCGGCTCATCGGGAATTGTTCTGAGCCAGGCATCTAGTCTTCTTTTGAAGATTTCTACTGCAACTCCCTTCGTGTTTCTTAGGTCTTTGGGCAACTGATTAAACAGTTTTGGTCCTCTCACTACAAAACTATTTCTTTCAGGGTTAAGGATGTTCCCTGTCTCGCCTTCAATTTGGGAATACGACACAGTCTCCCGTTTCTACTTTCCACCGTTGTTTGGGGAGTTATAGGGTTCAGAGTAAGATTAGGGACTAGTTTCTCCATTATTTTCCAAGTGTAAATAATGGTGTATCTCTCTCTTCTCCTTTCCAGGGAATATAGGTCTAGTTCGCGTAACCTTTCCCAGTATTTTAGTACTTTGCACCCATTGATCTTGGCTCTGAAGCTTCTCTGGATCCCTTCCATCTGTCTAATGTCTTTTTTTTTATATGGGGATGTTAGGACCGAGCAGTATTCCAATTTGGGTATTATCAGGGTTTTCAGAAGAGGAATCATTACATTCCTATCCCTTCGTTTAAAAGTTCTCAATACATGTCCCGTTATTGGTTTGCTCATTGTATCAGTTGCTCGGAGAAACTGCTCTCTTTGCTCTGTTTACTGCTATCTTATTTTGTGTTTCAAATTTCGCATCATCTGTCATTACAACCCCTAAATCTTTTGCTCTGGAATTTCTCTGAATTTCCTGTCCATTTGAGGTATAATATTTCATGGATTTTAGGTCTTCTTTTTTTGTACAGTAATAGCTGAAATTTCTCGGTGTTAAACTTCATATTGTTGTCTTCCGTCCACTTGTAGATTCTGTTTATGTCGATTTGTAGCGATCCTATGTCTTCTGGGTTTCTTATTTTTCTACTGATCTTTGTGTCATCCGCAAAGGATGTTACTCTGCTGTCACTGGTAACTTCCTCATCTATGTCAGTTAGCATGATTATGAAGAGTAGTGGAGCGAATACTGTTCGTTGTGGTCCTGAACTGAGGAGTGAGGACCTCTGATTCTGATGAAGATACTCCTTGTACTGTAACGACTTGCCGCCGCTCACTAAGGAAATTATATATCCATTTCCCTACTTTTCCTGTTATTCCCATATATTTCAGTTTATGTATTATGATTCCGTGGTCACACTTGTCGAACGCTTTAGCAAAGTCTGTGTATAGTACATCATAGTTTTCATTACTTTCCAGTGAATCAATAATGTTGTTGTAGTGTTCCATTAGTTGTGATAGGCATGATCTGCCTGACCGAAACCCGTGTTGGTTATTATTGAATTTTTTCTGAGTTTCCAAAAAGTCATAGATTTTCTGTCTAACTATTCTTTCAAATATTTTATTGAGATTGGATGTAAGCGATACTGGCCTATAGTTTTTGGCCTCCGATCGATCTCCTCCTTTATATATTGGGACTATGTTCGCGCTCTTTAGGATGCCCGGTATTTCTCCCGTGTCTAGTGATCATCTCTATATCCAGTACAGGGGCTCAGCGATTGCATTTTTGCAGTTTTTGATCAGTGTGGCATTCCATTTATCCGGTCCTGCCGCTGAGTGTTTTTAGTTTCCCTATGGCTTGTATAATATAATCCGTCGTAAAGTCAAAATCCGTTATACTTTCCCTTTGTGGTTCTTCTTCAAAGAACGCGTTTCTATCGCATATCAGTTTGTCAGATTTTGGGATACTGAAAGATGATTCGTACTGAGCTCTTTATATTTCCGATACTTCTGTTAGATCATCAGATAAAGCACTGTTCTCATTTTTTAAAGCTCCGATAGTCGCATGGTTTTTCGACTTTCTTTTTGCGAAATTATAGAAGTACTTTGAGTTAGCCTTTATCGCTTCTATAGCGTCGTCTTCTTTTTCTGTATGCTTGTCGATTAGTTCCTGTATGACGACATCGATACTTTGCAGTTTATTATTTAATATTTTTCTGGGGGGGGCGATACGCTTGACCTTCGCGAAATGAGAAATCATCACGTGGAACCTTTGTAAGGTTGTAAGGTAAGGTATCTTTACAATTACTTAATTTTGCAGTCACTCTTTTTCTTTTTCGAAACAATTACCTCTTTTGTCTTTCGAACCTGCTTCTCTTTCCTCTTTGTTGTATCTCTGGGACATGTTTTTCTACAATTTCTAACGTCTTCTCCTCTAACATCATTCGCATCTCCTCGTTGTCTTGGCTTCGAAAATGGTTTTCCAATCTATTACTTTCATGCTGGCTGTCACATCTTCCCAGTTTATAGCTTTGGAATGAAAATTAAAAATTTTAATTTGCTTCTTTCGGTTGTGCGCGTTCTTTCCTTTCCTGTTGCCTTTATATTAGTTATTATTTCAATGATGTTGTGGTCCGATATCATAGTTGGGGATTTTTCTACATTATCAATTAGATTGCTGTTGTCTGTGAATAGCAAATCTTAGCAGTTATTTTTTCTTGTGTTTTCTGTTATTTCTTGCGTTAACATAATTTCATCAGCTGGAGCTAGTAGCATTTTTACCTGCTCCTGGTCTTCTCGTGTGCCCCCCTTGTCCTGGTGTATACATATATTTTTTCCTATCCTTTTATATTTCATGAATGGGAAATTAAAATCACCACATAGAAAAATATTTGGGGTTGGAGAGTGTAGACCTTTTACGAAGTTTCTTACTTCTGTAATGCAATCTGAAAATTTTGAGGTTAGCGTGTTTTGGGGTCTGTACATTACAATTAGTACCATATTTAATTTTTCAATTTTTGCTGCTACACATTCTACGTAGCTGTTTGAAGTACTTATAGTCATTTGTGGCATATGCCTTTCGCATGTGTAAATAGCACATCCTCCTTTACGTCTCACTGTTCTGTCGGCTCGGAGGATGTTATAGTTGTCAATTTGTATTACTTTTTTGTCAATACAGGACTCATAATTTTCACAGTTCGCCTTGAAGTCCTTTAGAAGTTTCCTTGAGGCATGCAAAGTCTGCTCCGGCTTCTTGCATGAG
Organism: Bathynomus jamesi; assembly: GCA_023014485.1. Classification (NCBI taxonomy): domain Eukaryota; kingdom Metazoa; phylum Arthropoda; class Malacostraca; order Isopoda; family Cirolanidae; genus Bathynomus; species Bathynomus jamesi. Next base: position 286,580 of record JAJOZX010002674.1, on the reverse strand, counting down.
TCCTTTCAGGTATGCAACTTTGTTCGTGGAATGGTTTGATTTAAGGCCCTGTATGTTGGCTAGGATATTTTTATTTTTTTTCTCATTTTCGCATACAGGTGATTCCAATTTGTTTTCCAATGGGGGTGCCGGTTTCGTTGCCTTTTGGTCCTCCGAGAATTTACCTCTTTTTATCTTTGTCGGTACCTGTTGTCCCGATAACGCATGAAGTGCCTTTGTTCGTACCTTCTGTCCGGCTCTCGGATTCCAATATTTATATTTGTCAGCTGGTTTTTTAATTGCTGGATAGTATTTAGTATATATATATATATATATATATAGGCGGGGCCACCAGCTTGACCTTCGCAGGGCCGGATTAAGCATTGTTAGTGCCGGGGGCAATGAATATTTTCGGGCCGGTGTCACTAGAAAAACACTAGAAAAACACAATTCTTTACCTGATACCTCATACATGAGTGATGTGATCAGCTGACTGGGATCGAACAACAGAAAACGAAAAAAACAAAGATGTGATTACAGAAAATGTATACTTTGTTCATATAAATGGGATACTAAACTAGGTTTCGTAGAAGCGGAATGTAGAATTTTTTTTACTTCTTCACGGTCGACCAATTATATTATTTCAACGGTAGATTGTAGCGTTTACATAGTTTCTTGGGGTCGGTCAGCATCTTGGGGCCGGTCAGCATCTGGGGCCGGGGGAAAATGTCCCTTTTGCCCCCATTATAATCCGCTACTGGACCTTCGTGTGAAGAGAGACCAATATACGGAACTTAAACGAAGTTAACGAAATATAATTTTCAATTTACTTTTTTACTAGATTTGGAAATAAAAAGTTACCCCTTAAGATTTTAATGTTTGCTTTACTTTACTAAATATTTTCTAATTTATTAAAATTTTATTTACTATTTATAAACTTTTGTAAAATTGAAATAAATGTAAACTGTTAAAAACAGAAAGAAAATAGACAATTTATTAATTGCGGCCAAATGTATTTTCAGAAAGCAAATCAAAAATTTTATCTGAATTTTGTAGTCTTCCTTCGGGGAGAAAAAAAAAAAAAATGGTGTTAATAATCCAGCAAGTTGAAGTACTGTGAACATAAAAAAAAAAAAATGCTAATGTCTTATAAATACAATTTTGTAATCTTTTGGGGAGACGAAAAAAAACAATGGTTTTCAATAATATAGTGAACTTACAGTAAGCACCTTAAAATGAAAAAAAGAGTGTTTTTTTTTTCGTGTATTTACATTTATTTGGTATCCGAATCCAAACGCATTGAACGGTCTCCCAACCAACTAAACCCTATCTTCTATTTAATTAAATGAAACAAAACTTTCCAAAATAATTAAAAAAATTTTTACACAGATTCGAGACGACATTAAATTTGGAATGCAATCTTAGCTAAATTACTTCTTATTTAATTTTAATTTTGTTTCATTTTAATTTAAAGAAAACGGGAAAAGATGAAAGAGAAAATGGAGAAATTCGAGTAAAAGAGAAGTGGGAAAGGCATCGGGAAAGCCTGAACGAGTATTACACTTTGAACGACAAAACCAAAACTAACAGTTTGTCTCGAAATGGAGTCGAGAAACATTTTCTTCCAATTTTAATGTCTACATAATTTGTAAAAGTCGTTCTTGTAAATGTAGATTAAGTATAGTTCGGTAGAGACAGGTAGAGTCACGGCCGTGCAGAGAGGGGTGGAGCAACAGGGGCTTAAACACCTGACTCTGAAGTCATGGAGGGAAAAGGGTAGCTTGAAACTGGAATTTATACATAGATATGAGCAACGTTTGTGCAGATATTTTCGCGATATGATTAGCGACGGCTGTGAAATTATCCTGCAACTCGAAGGAAGTGTGCTTTTCTGGCTCTGAGCCTCTGCTACTTAAATGTTCTCTGCACGGCACTGGGTAGAGTTAGATTAAGTTCGCCAGTGTAATCTGCATAAAATTCAGTATACACTTTAAGGGTTAAACCACCTCTGACTATATATTCATTTGTACGAAGTACAATTTATTTGTGCAATTATATTTTTTAGTATAGAAAATCTCATTAAATTCTAATATTAAGGTGTTCATTTCTTTAGATGTTTGTTTGAGTTGGTGTTTCTGTCTCTTTTGCAGAATCTAAGGTCATATAACTTAAGTGACAAATAAATTTATTTGGAATCCGAACCAAGACCTTTCTACATCACCCTGTGAAGACAAATTTAGATCTGTAGTTCGAGAATCAATGACTAACGAGGTTGGGTAGCGAGTGGTCCGACGGTTCTTGATATACTCTTTTATTCCTGATTTGGACCTATACAGCCTTCGTGGTGAAGCTCTTGTCCACATGTGCCCTACTCCGTCTGAGGTTCATACACTTAATACGACAGTGGACCCTTGAGCTTCAGCGGTGTTAAATAATTAGTAATAATGCCACGCTCTCTTCGACCTTATGGTTCTATTAACACTTACTACACCCCAAGATTAAACCAAACGACACTCACTCATAAATTAGAACAACATCAGTTTACTCATAATTTAATGGAATCTACCGAGATGACGTCAGTAGTATAGCCGAAAAAAGGTAGAGTGCAAGAATGTTGCAAGTGATTACGTAATGGTGCAAAGGGGGGGGGGTTGTTGCAAAGGGGGGGGGGTGCAAAAAAACAAAACCAAAGGGCCCTTTGTTGCCAACCGGGGTTGCAAGGGGCATGCAACTTGGAGGCGGAGTTCCCCCAAGCTATTCCCCCCAAAGGCCAGAAAGGATAGAAAGGAGGAGAGGTGTTCACCTGGTAGGAGCCAAGTGCATATTAAGACTTCAGCCGAGTAGGCTTTGTTTTATAGGCTCCTAATCAGCCAGTTGGCTGAGCCAAGGGGGGAGGGGTACACCTGAAGGAGAGAGAGAGAGAGACACCTGAAGGAGAGAGAGAGAGAGAGTAGTGGCCTTTGATTGCAAGGCATGCAACTTGGAGGCGGAGTTCTCCCCCAAGTTATTTTCGTTTATCTAACCTAAGAGCTAAGAGGCCTCTAAGGGGTTTTCCCAAAGGGCCAGAAAGAGAAGGACCAGATGTCCTTGCTCGGCTGGGAGCCGAGCTTGAATGACTCCGTCAGTTGTCTCTCGGTCTTTTATAAACCTCTATTCTGGCTGAGTTGCCAGATAGCGCCATGTATTCAGTTGCTGAGTTGCAAGATCACGCCGTGTATTCAGTTGCTGAGTTGCCAGATCGCACCATGTATGCAGTTGCTGAGTTGCCAGATCATGCCATGTATTCGGGTGCTGAGTTGCCAGATCGCACCATGTAATCCAGATAGCGCCATGTATTCCAGATAACAAAAACCATATATTAGTCATCCATTTAAATAGTGTACCACAATTGAATCCAATTAAATTCTGTTTATTAAATAAATAATTTTTACACACTTAATTTTTATTATAAATATTTGAACAACGAAACAATATATAAATTTACGAAACAATTCAATTAAAAGTTGAAATTATGAAAAACACAATCCGCTATAACGGGGTCGGACGAGATGAGATCTTCCTTCCAGACCGCTCTTGATATATATATATATATATATATATATATATATTAATAAACGAATAAACAACTCCTACACACAAACACACACACACGAGGAAAAGGCAGAAACTAGGTCATTTCAAATCGTGTCCCTAGAGACCTTTTCGGCCGAGGGTTAATCCTTCGTCCAAGATATTCGAGCAAAAACACCTTTCACATCAATTCTTATTATCATTATTATTATTATTATTTCTACAATGAAAATATTTTATATTTACGCGTAATTTGTATGGGGTCATATTCTTATAACTACATCTTAACTGCTTAAATCAATCACCTTTCACATCAATTCTTATTATCATTATTATTACTATTATTATTTCTACAATGAAAATATTTTATATTTACGCGTAACTTAGACCAACAGTTTAACGTGGAAACTGAATGCTTTTTTAAAAATATAATTAGGATATATTTCTTTATATCCTCGACCCTCCTCCCTCATTCCCCCAAACCCCCCCCCATCTGTACTTGTATATATAATAAACTCAATCCCTGATAAGCCTCCCTTCACTCTCCTCTCTCTCTCTCTCTCTCGTCCCCCTTCACTCCAATCAAATCTTAACTTTCACACAAGCACACACACACACACACCGGAAACCAATGCATTTTTCATCTCTCCGTGGAGCAGAACGAATAACACGTGCTCGCCTTGATGAATTTAATGTTAATGAAATCGTCAAGTAGAATATTATGGTCTATTACATCAATCACCTTACTCAAATCCACCGCCAATACCCTCAATTTAGTAATAATAACAACTATCTCTCATACACTATATATATATAATATATATATATATATATATATAAATGGACTTTCACCGAATTAAAACAAATCACTAAGCAGTTAAAAGATTTCGCTCTATTATCATATTCACAAATCTACACACACACACACACCACACCCTGTATATATTGTGAAAATCAGGAAAAATACCAAACGTATATTAATTCAAATGATGCTAAACGTATATTATAAGAAATTAATAGTTATATTTTTAAGTCCGAAATTCTCGAATTTAAAGGCACTCTTTTTATATTTTCCATTCACCGAAGCATGGTCCGGCATGCCGATTAATATCCTTTAGGAAGATTTCCCATGTGTGTCTATTTTGTTTTGGTAAGCCTTTTAAAAACAAAAAATATTACGCGCTTTTCACCTTAAAGTGTCGATGACGGGATGAAATAAAAGGTAGGACGCGAGCCTACATTTGTCAAATTAGCTCAGACGAAATACGCACACAAATCTTTCAACCCTTATATATATATGAAATGAATGAATAAAAATGGAAAGGTATATTATTAACATTATTATTATTATCAGTCAGGGTGAGTCTTCTGCCACGTCAGGCGTACGCTAGGTTAGGCGGTAGAGCAATTTCCCCATGTCATCAACCTTCGGACAGTCAGGGATCGTTGGGGTGATTTCCGACTTTTCCAAAAAATATGTGGCCGTAAAATTACCTACTGTACTTACCCCTACCATACCTCTTTGTTTAGGAGTGTATCGTACTGACTGATATCATGCAGGGATGACATTTTCTGATTTGCATCATTGGTAAACTTAGTCTTTTGTATGTTAACAATTTTTAGAAAACGTTTTGTACATTCCCTTACACAAAAGGTCGTGTCAATAGATTATAAAGACTTAAGCCTTTACTCATCAATGTATGTGGGAGGGTGCTTTTTAATACATGTTCGATATGTTGTGTGGCTAATCTTTTTGGTTGGTCAGCTGTATCGTGTATATATATATAGAGATATATATATATATATATATATATATATATATATATAAACGAATAAACAACTCGTGCACACACACACACACACACACATCCCGGAAACCAATGCATTTTTTCACTCTCCGTGGAGCAGAAAAAATATTACGCTCTTTTCACCTTAAAGTGAATTAAAGCAATTTTACGAAAATGAATATGAATTTCAGAACTAAGTTAACATTTATACAAGGTTAGAAGCTTTATCAACTCCTAATTTATTTCTCAATGATAACCTATATTTTTAATATAATTAATTAATTTTCTTTTTATCATAACTCAGCCTAGCAACGATGTTAAGCAACGTTGGAATCCAAAGGATACTTCCCTTACACTTTCCTCAGCAGCGAGACTTTAAACTACGTAGGCCCACCACCCTAAACATTATTTTGACTATGAATGACGTGAAGACTTTGATCGATACTACGACAGTTTTAATGAAAGTAACCCTTATAATATAGCTGATGAATGTGAGCGTTATTGCGTGAATGATGTGCGCATGCTTAGAGTATGTTCCATGCTTTAGAAGAATGTACATAACCCGTTTCAAATGCGATCCACTGCAAGTCGCAACCACCATCGCATCATTATGTTTTACGGTGTTCAAGAATAACTTCATACCTAAAGACACCTTAGCCATTATTCACCGAAACAACCCCCGCAGTTACGGACACAAGGCTATTTACTAATAAAATAAATGTATATCTTGATAAATTTAATGTTAATGAAGTCTCTTTGGCAATTTCCAGTTCCGAGAAAAAGATTCTCAAAGCCATTTCTCTCTTTGTGCATATATATTATTAAAAATGTTAATTGTTCTAAGACTATTTATAAAAGAAAATGGGATTTTGGCACAACTTGCATAATTATGTATTCTACAACTTGCTTATTGTAATTTTAAATATGTTGTGAACGTTATACGCGTCACTATTAAATATCATTTATATTTTTTTTTACTTTCGATTTGATTTTGGATTATGTGTTTCAGCTTTGTAATTTTAGTTTTTATTATTGAACAGTTTTAATTTTGTACTTTAGATCTAGCTCTCCACGTTTATATATTTTTGTCATTTATACATTTTTAGCGGGCATTGAAATGGGGTAGAGTCCCCCGAAACAGCGGATGCTGCCAAATATAATAACTTTTCTGCTCTACGTCATCGTCTTTATCCTAAATATAAAGTTTAATACAGTTCTTAGTAGCCGTCATTCAATTATTAATCTTATATGTTATAATGTTTCAGAACAATCATATGATCCCTTTCCAGATAAAAGCCTAGTCCAAACGTATTTGGTTTTAGAATTTATAAATCTTAAAAAGATGTAGGAAAACAAGAAACACAAAGGAGAAAATGAATTAATTTACATGCACAAATATACGTAATAATAATAATAATAATATCGTTAACAATAGACATATATACTATTCAAGTACTATGGGTCACATGTGCCAGGTACTCTGAGTCACTGTCATCAAATAACTTGTCCAGACAGCCTACTAACGGGGCCTACCTACCAAATTTCCACCAAAGGCGTCTCACAAAGTGTGTGGAACTACATTTGCATGCAAGTTAGAGGTATTAGTGACAGAATGGGGTTATCTGGTAAACCTTTTTCCTGAAACTGTACTGTGCATGTTTAAAACTAACATTTATATCAGAAGTTTTGCGCAATGATTCCTCATTTCATGAAAGTAATATAAGTTACTCATTAACAAAACTTGGTTTTGAATAATAAATATTACACCTTTTGGTTTAAAGAGAAAATATTAGTGAACAAAAAGGGTTAAGAACTACATGTTTAAGTTTAAACGTTATTGTAACCCCTCCTGGAAATCTCTTCAGAGATAATTATGTGACTCTTACATGGTAAATTGGTGTCAATTGTTACTCCAATGAATTTTTTTTTTTTAGCTTCTATTTTGATAATACTTAACAATTCAGTTAATCCAAATATATATAATATATATATATATATATAAATTTATGAAACTGAAAACTTTTAGTATTTCTTATATAATTTAAATTGTTGACAATTAGAAAAAAAAAGAAATCAATAGTTTAACCATAAACTAAATAAAATAAACATTTAACTTGACTGTGCATATAACTAAACAAATATTAAAAATAAAAACCCTTCAATGTACAGTACAGCACTGAATCGAAAATAAGCAAATGAAAAATGTATTGTTTGGCCTTTAAGTTTATAGATGTAGCCTCTAAATTTATTTCACATTTGCTATTTGTTAAAACATTTATACATAAATAGGTACAAGTTTAGAAGCTTTATCATCTCCTAATTTATTTCTTAATTTGGGGGGTGCTACTGACAGGCACCTATAAAAGTCCTATAACAATTTATCATAAATTCAAGACCAAAAACTAATTACTTTCGATGTCACAAATACAATTTTAAGGTATGTATATAGTATAAGGGTTTTATCAGCTATCATGTATTTGTTTTGAAGTTGTAGCAGAGTTTGTTTTAACCCAGCTATTTTTATTTTTCTTGCTCTACTTTGCCCGCAACAACAACCTTAAGGGTTTCAAATGTTCAATCAAGAGTTAAAGTTACATTTGCAGTTTTAAAACAGGCTTGTAATGGGTTTTTATTGATAAATGATGAAATAGAGAAATCTTCAATTCCTTGTCGGTTCCTTATTCTTTACACTCAAGGCCTATCCTAACTAAAAACATGGTAAATTTTTAATTCAACCTGCGTCACAGGTTGAATAAAAAATTTATTACAGTAATTTAACTCGCTCAACATCATAAAATTAAACTCAGAACTTTAACACTAACAACAATTATGGAAGATTTCAACAAAAGGGTAAAAACAGACTAAAAAGCAAAACACAGACCTTGGGGACTATGGCACCATCTCAAAACTACAAAAATTAACGAGAAAAAAATCAGCACATAAAGGTGCCATCACCAAACTGTATAATGAGCACAAACTGAATGAACCTACAAAATATGATCTTGATACAACATTAAATTTGGTTAATATTCGTCTTTTAACCCTCTCACGCGCGGCTAAATCAGTACAATATATTGAATTGCCATTGAAAACTGACTAAGAAAATATATATCTTATGTTGTGCAAATTTGTTGAAATGTACTTTTTTTAATAAAATATATTTCCTGTTTTGGCTATAATGTACTTTTTTCATAAAATATTTTTCCTGGTTGGGCTATTTTTCACTACTCTGCGATTTAATTAGCTGGTTGGGTTTTGTTCTGGCTATTTTTTCAAATTGGATTCAGTTTAGTGGTGTATGTGATAGAATTATGACGTGCCACTCGTGTGATTTTGACCTGAGTCGTCATGTGTCCGAGATGAAGACAGGATTGGATGTTTTTATCAATTCGGCGTTATTCTCTCATCCTTAACTTGTCCGAAATGTGACAGTGAGTGCCTAACACGAAAAGATCAGAAGATATTTAGGTGAAATAACCAATATCAGCCTGTTAGGTTAATTGAATGTACGGCTAGGCTAATTGAATGCCTGGTCAGGTCAACATTAGAGCTTGATATACCCATCTTATAGGAGTTGTTTAATCTACCCTTACATCTTAATAAGCCATCTTTGTCAATGTAAAGATTCAACTTTATTACCACAGAGGGTACTTTGTTCATTTGTTTACTAATTGTTAGAAAATCTATTTCATTTTTGTATTCTGTTTGTTGTATGTGGTTAACCCAATTAGTTAATCAATTAGGCCTACAAACTCATAAAAATGAACAAGAATTGTGTATAACATCATTTATCAAAGAAAATGAACAGAAAGAAAAATATAGTACAGTCAATTTAGAGCTTGATATACCCACAGAGAATAAAACAACAAACATAGACAGTAGTCATTAAACAAGTTGGTCAACAAAAATTTAAAATACCAAATTTAAAACAAGTAATACAACAACTTAAAAGCGATAAAAAATTGCAGATAGAAATTTAAATGATGATACAATAGATACGGTAATGTTCAAATGTTAATTGGAGCCGATTATATTCACTTGATTCAGAAGGGCATAGTCAGAATAGGAGATGGGATGGCTCTAGATACTCACTGGGGTATAGCTCCACTGGGACACATAGATAAATATAAAATAACAATGAAAAATAAAAATATATGACTAACAAACTTGCCCTATTATGACAAGGTCTTACACAACTCAAATAATGACATAAATACTGAAATATTAAATAAATCATCAACAACTGAAGAAATAGATAAAGGTGTACAACAGCTCTGGCTATTAGAGTCAGTGGGGTTGCAAGATGGTGATCATACAGATGAAAGTCAATTAATGGTTGAAAATTTTGAAAATACCATCATGTATGAAAATGGCCATTATTCAATTGAACTACTTTGGAAGATCAATAGTCCAAAATTAAATGATAATCTAAAGGTAGCTAAAGGTCATCTCTATAATTTGATGAAAAGATTAAAAAATGACAATAGAATTAAAATGTATGATGATGATGTTTTCAAGGACCAGTTAGAAAGAGGCTTCATTGAGGAGGATAAAGATCACCCTTTTAAAAAAGACAACTGCCATTATCTTACTCACACAGGAGTCTATAGAAAGGATGCACCCACAACAAAACTTAGAGTTGTGTATAACTGTAGTCTTAACCCTTTACTGGCCAAATATTTTGTTGGGTTAAGTTATGAATGCATGTATTTTAAAGGTTAGAAATTTGTCCTTTTGGGCAGTAAAGGGTTAAAGATGGCAAAAAGCATAGCTTGAATGACTCTCATAGAGGGGCCTAATCTTATTTCAGACCTTGTAAAACTCCTAAGATTTAGATTACATGACTATGCAGTTCAAAGTGATATAAGCAAAGCTTTTTTTGAGAATTCATCTGAAAAATGACAAAGATCAACTAAGATTCTTGTGGTTTAATGATCCATATGACTTAAATAAAGGGTTTAAAACATTTAAATTTAATGTGGTTTTGTTTTTTCATCAATACTATATATTTGGTCCTTAGTTATAAAGAAGTCTCTAAATTTTTCTTACAATTAACTAATGAGCTACTGTGTACCACATTTACCATATTTTATCAAACTAAGACTTTTGCACATGAATGAAAGAGATAGTTTGTTGAATGTGAATAGTGTATACCGTATTCTTAGCTAAGTTATTACGTTACATTACATTTCATTTGGAAAACATGAAGGCACTTGGGCCTATTGAGGTAATCCAAGTCATCAGCTACATTTTAATAATAATAAAATTTTGTAAAATGTCAATCTCAAACTAGCTAATTAATATACAACTATTTACTTCCACCAAAAGAGCCTACAAACTGAAACTAAGGATATACACGATATACAATCTACAAACTATCTCTTTCACTCATGAAAGTGTCTAAATTTTTCTTGAAATTAACTAAAGAGCTACTGTGTACCACATTTACCATATTTTATCAAACTAAGACTTTTGCACATGAATGGTTTCCACACACTTTTTTCATAAATTTGTCAACTAATTTGGAAACTGTGTGATCAATTATCTTGTCAGATTTTTAGTGAAATGACCATCTCAATTTTCCTGGAACTTGGGAGTCTTTAAATCAAATGATGAGTGTTCTTTATAACTAAGGACCAAATATATAGTATTGATGAAAAAATACAAAACCACATTAAATTTAAATGTTTTAAACCCTTTATTTAAGTCATATGGATCATTAAACCACAAGAATCTTAGTTGATCTTTGTCATTTTTCAGATGAATTCTCAAAAAAGCTTTGCTTATATCACTTTGAACTGCATAGTCATGTAATCTAAATCTTAGGAGTTTTACAAGGTCTGAAATAAGATTAGGCCCCTCTATGAGAGTCATTCAAGCTATGCTTTTTGCCATCTTTAACCCTTTACTGCCCAAAAGGACAAATTTCTAACCTTTAAAATACATGCATTCATAACTTAACCCAACAAAATATTTGGCCAGTAAAGGGTTAAGACTACAGTTATACACAACTCTAAGTTTTGTTGTGGGTGCATCCTTTCTATAGACTCCTGTGTGAGTAAGATAATGGCAGTTGTCTTTTTTAAAAGGGTGATCTTTATCCTCCTCAATGAAGCCTCTTTCTAACTGGTCCTTGAAAACATCATCATCACATTTTAATTCTATTGTCATTTTTAATCTTTTCATCAAATTATAGAGATGACCTTTAGCTACCTTTAGATTATCATTTAATTTTGGACTATTGATCTTCCAAGGTAGTTCAATTGAATAATGGCCATTTTCATACATGATGGTATTTTCAAAATTTTCAACCATTAATTGACTTTCATCTGTATGATCACCATCTTGCAACCCCACTGACTCTAATAGCCAGAGCTGTTGTACACCTTTATCTATTCTTCAGTTGTTGATGATTTATTTAATATTTCAGTATTTATGTCATTATTTGAGTTGTGTAAGACCTTGTCATAATAGGGCAAGTTTGTTAGTCATATATTTTTATTTTTCATTGTTATTTTATATTTATCTATGTGTCCCAGTGGAGCTATACCCCAGTGAGTATCTAGAGCCATCCCATCTCCTATTCTGACTATGCCCTTCTGAATCAAGTGAATATAATCGGCTCCAATTAACATTTGAACATTACCGTATCTATTGTATCATCATTTAAATTTCTATCTGCAATTTTTTATCGCTTTTAAGTTGTTGTATTACTTGTTTTAAATTTGGTATTTTAAATTTTTGTTGACCAACTTGTTTAATGACTACTGCTTCTATGTTTGTTGTTTTATTCTCTGTGGGTATATCAAGCTCTAAATTGACTGTACTATATTTTTCTTTCTGTTCATTTTCTTTGATAAATGATGTTATACACAATTCTTGTTCATTTTTATGAGTTTGTAGGCCTAATTGATTAACTAATTGGGTTAACCACATACAACAAACAGAATACAAAAATGAAATAGATTTTCTAACAATTGGTAAACAAATGAACAAAGTACCCTCTGTGGTAATAAACTTGAATCTTTACATTGACAAAGATGGCTTATTAAGATGTAAGGGTAGATTAAACAACTCCTATAAGATGGGTATATCAAGCTCTAATGTTGACCTAACCAGGCATTCAATTAGCCTAGCCGTACATTCAATTAACCTAACAGGCTGATATTGGTTATTTCACCTAAATATCTTCTGATCTTTTCGTGTTAGGCACTCACTGTCACATTTCGGACAAGTTAAGGATGAGAGAATAACGCCGTAATTGATAAAAACATCCAATCCTGTCTTCATCTAGGACACATGACGACTCAGGTCAAAATCACACGAGTGGCACGTCATAATTCTATCACATACACCACTAAACTGAATCCAATTTGAAAAATAGCCAGAACAAAACCCAACCAGCTAATTAAATCGCAGAGTAGTGAAAAATAGCCCAACCAGGAAAAATATTTTATGAAAAAAGTACATTATAGCCAAAACAGGAAATATATTTTATTAAAAAAAGTACATTTCAACAAATTTGCACAACATAAGATATATATTTTCTTAGTCAGTTTTCAATGGCAATTCAATATATTGTACTGATTTAGCCGCGCGTGAGAGGGTTAAAAGACGAATATTAACAAATTTAATGTTGTATCAAGATCATATTTTGTAGGTTCATTCAGTTTGTGCTCATTATACAGTTTGGTGATGGCACCTTTATGTGCTGATTTTTTCTCGTTAATTTTTGTAGTTTTGAGATGGTGCCATAGTCCCCAAGGTCTGTGTTTTTGCTTTTTAGTCTGGGTTTTTACCCTTTTGTTGAAATCTTCCATAATTGTTGTTAGTGTTAAAGTTCTGAGTTTAATTTTATGATGTTGAGCGAGTTAAATTACTGTAATAAATTTTTTTATTCAACCTGTGACGCAGGTTGAATTAAAAATTTACCATGTTTTTAGTTAGGATAGGCCTTGAGTGTAAAGAATAAGGAACCGACAAGGAATGAAGATTTCTCTATTTCATCATTTATCAATAAAAACCCATTACAAGCCTGTTTTAAAACTGCAAATGTAACTTTAACTCTTGATTGAACATTTGAAACCTTAAGGTTGTTGTTGCGGGCAAAGTAGAGCAAGAAAAATAAAAATAGCTGGGTTAAAACAAACTCTGCTACAACTTCAAAACAAATACATGATAGCTGATAAAACCCTTATACTATATACATACCTTAAAATTGTATTTGTGACATCTAAAGTAATTAGTTTTGGTCTTGAATTTATGATAAATTGTTATAGGACTTTTATAGGTGCCTGTCAGTAGCACCCCCCCAAATTAAGAAATAAATTAGGAGATGATAAAGCTTCTAAACTTGTACCTGTTTATGTATAAATGTTTTAACAAATAGCAAATGTGAAATAAATTTAGAGGCTATATCTATAAACTTAAAGGCCAAAGAACAATACATTTTTCATTTGCTTATTTTCGATTCAGTGCTGTACTGTACATTGAAGGGTTTTTATTTTTAATATTTGTTTAGTTATATGCACAAAGTCAAGTTAAATGTTTATTTTATTTAGTTTATGGTTAAACTATTGATTTCTTTCATTTTTCTAATTGTCAGCAATTTAAATTATATAAGAAATACTAAAAGTTTTCAGTTTCATAAATTTATATATATATATATATATTTGGATTCACTGAATTGTTAAGTCTATTATCATAATAGAAGCTAAAAAAAAAAAATTCATTGGAGTAACAATTGACACCAATTTACCATGTAAGAGTCACATAATTATCTCTGAAGAGATTTCCAGGAGGGTTACAATAACGTTTAAACTTAAACATGTAGTTCTTAACCCTTTTTGTTCACAAATATTTTCTCTTTAAACCAAAAGGTGTAATATTTATTATTCAAAACCAAGTGTTTTTAATGAGTAACTTATATTACTTTCATGAAATGAGGAATCATTGCGCAAAACTTCTGATATAAATGTTAGTTTTAAACATGCACAGTACAGTTTCAGGAAAAAAGTTTGCCAGATAACCCCATTCTGTCACTAATACCTCTAACTTGCATCCAAATGTAGTTCCACACACTTTGTGAGTCGCCTTTGGTGGAAATTTGGTAGGTAGGCCCCGTTAGTAGGCTGTCTGGAGAAGTTATTTGATGACAGTGTCTCAGAGTACCTGGCACCTGTGACCCATAGTACTTGAATAGTATATCTGTCTATTGTTAACGATATTATTATTATTATTATTACGTATATTTGTGCATGTAAATGAATTCATTTTCTCCTTTGTGTTTCTTGTTTTCCTACATCTTTTTAAGATTTATAAATTCTGAAACCAAATACGTTTGGACTAGGCTTTTATCTGGAAAGGGATCATATGATTGTTCTGAAACATTATAACATATAAGATTAATAATTGAATGACAGAGGTACTAAGAACTGTATTAAACTTTATATTTAGGATAAAGACGATGACGTAGCGCAGAAAAGTTATTATATTTGGCAGCATCCGCTGTTTCGGGGGACTCTACCCCATTTCAATGCCTGCTAAAAATGTATAAATGACAAAAATATATAAACGTGGAGAGCTAGATCTAAAGTACAAAATTAAAACTGTTCAATAATAAAAATTAAAATTACAAAGCTGAAACACATAATCCAAAATCAAATCGAAAGTAAAAAAAAATATAAATGATATTTAATAGTGACGCGTATAACGTTCACAACATATTTAAAATTACAATAAGCAAGTTGTAGAATACATAATTATGCAAGTTGTGCCAAAATCCCATTTTCTTTTATAGTCTTAGAACAATTAATATTTTTAATAATATATATGCACAAAGAGAGAAATGGCTTTGAGAATCTTTTTCTCGGAACTCGATATTGCCAAGGCGACTTCATTAACATTAAATTTATCAAGATATACATTTATTTTATTAGTAAATAGCCTTGTGTCCGTAACTGCGGGGGTTGTTTCGGTGAATAATGGCTAAGGTGTCTTTAGGCATGAAGTTATTCTTGAACACAGTAAAACATAATGATGCGATGGTGGTTGCGACTTGCAGTGGATCGCATTTGAAACGGGTTATGTACATTCTTCTAAAGACAATGAAACATACTCTAAGCATGCGCATATCATTCACGTAATAACGCTCACATTCATCAGCTATATTATAAGGGTTACTTTCATTAAAACTGTCGTAGTATCGATCAAAGTCTTCACGTTCATCCATACAGTCAAAATAATGTTTGGGGGGGTGGTGGGCCTACGTAGTTTAAAGTCTCGCTGGTGAGGAAAGTGTAAGGGAAGTATCCTTTGGATTCCAACGTTGCTTAACATCGTTGCTCGGCTGAGTTATGATAAAAAGAAAATTAATTAATTATATTAAAAATATAGGTTATCATTGAGAAATAAATTAGGAGTTGATAAAGCTTCTAACCTTGTATAAATGTTAACTTAGTTCTGAAATTCATATTCTTTTTCGTAAAATTGCTTTAATTCACTTTAAGGTGAAAAGCGCGTAATATTTTTTTGCTCCACGGAGATGAAAAAATGCATTGGTTTCCGGGATGTGTGTGTGTGTGTGCACGAGTTGTTTATTCGTTTATTATATTATATATATTATATATATATATATATATAATATATATACGATACAGCTGACCAACCAAAAAGATTAGCCACACAACATATCGAACATGTATTAAAAAGCACCCTCCCACATACATTGATGAGTAAAGGCTTAAGTCTTTATAATCTATTGACACGACCTTTTGTGTAAGGGAATGTACAAAACGTTTTCTAAAAATTGTTAACATACAAAAGACTAAGTTTACCAATGATGCAAATCAGAAAATGTCATCCCTGCATGATATCAGTCAGTACGATACACTCCTAAACAAAGAGGTATGGTAGGGGTAAGTACAGTAGGTAATTTTACGGCCACATATTTTTTGGAAAAGTCGGAAATCACGCCCAACGATCCCTAACTGTCCGAAGGTTGATGACATGGGGAAATTGCTCTACCGCCTAACCTAGCGTACGCCTGACGTGGCAGAAGACTCACCCTGACTGATAATAATAATAATGTTAATAATATACCTTTCCATTTTTATTCATTCATTTGTATATATATATATAAGGGTTGAAAGATTTGTGTGCGTCCTACCTTTTATTTCATTCCCGTCATCGACACTTTAAGGTGAAAAGCGTGTAATATTTTTTGTTTTAAAAGGCTTACCAAAACAAAATAGACACACATATGGGAAATCTTCCTAAAAGGATATTAATCGGCATGCCGGACCATGCTTCGGTGAATGGAAAATATAAAAAGAGTGCCTTTAAATTCGAGAATTTCGGACTTAAAAATATAACTATTAATTTCTTATAATATACGTTTAGCATCATTTGAATTAATATACGTTTGGTATTTTTCCTGATTTTCACAATATATACAAGCGTGTGTGTGTGTGTGTGTGTGTGTGCGTGTAGATTTGTGAATATGATAATAGAGCGAAATCTTTTAACTGCTTAGTGATTTGTTTTAATTCGGTGAAAGTCCATTTATATATATATATATATATATATATATATATATATATATAGTGTATGAGAGATAGTTGTTATTATTACTAAATTGAGGGTATTGGCGGTGGATTTGAGTAAGGTGATTGATGTAATAGACCATAATATTCTACTTGACGATTTCATTAACATTAAATTCATCAAGGCGAGCACGTGTGATTCGTTCTGCTCCACGGAGAGATGAAAAATGCATTGGTTTCCGGGGCGTGTGTGTGTGCGTGTGTGTGTGCTTGTGTGAAAGTTAAGATTTGGAGTGAAGGGGGACGAGAGAGAGAGAGAGAAGAGAGAGAGGAGAGTGAAGGGAGGCTTATCAGGGATTGAGTTTATTATATATACAAGTACAGATGGGTGGGGGGTTTGGGGGAATGAGGGAGGAGGATCGAGAATATAAAGAAATATATCCTAATTATATTTTTAAAAAAGCATTCAGTTTCCACGTTAAACTGTGGGTCTAAGTTACGCGTAAATATAAAATATTTTCATTGTAGAAATAATAATAATAATAATAATGATAATAAGAATTGATGTGAAAGGTGATTGATTTAAGCAGTTAAGATGTAGTTATAAGAATATGACCCCATACAAATTACGCGTAAATATAAAATATTTTCATTGTAGAAATAATAATAATAATAATGATAATAAGAATTGATGTGAAAGGTGTTTTTGCTCGAATATCTTGGACGAAGGATTAACCCTCGGCCGAAAAGGTCTCTAGGGACACGATTTGAAATGACCTAGTTTCTGCCTTTTCCTCGTGTGTGTGTGTGTGTGTACGAGTTGTTTATTCGTTTTATTATATATATATATATATATATATATATACATATATATATATATACACACATCAAGAGCGGTCTGGAAGGAAGATCTCTCATGTCCGACCCCGTTATAGCGGATTGTGTTTTGGATAATTTCAACTTTTATTTGAATTGTTTCGTAAATTTTCATATTGTTTCGTTGTTCAAATATTTATAATAAAAATTAAGTGTGTAAAAATATTTATTTAATAAACAGAATTTAATTGGATTCAATTGTGGTACACTATTTAAATGGATGATTAATATAATGGTTTTTGTTATCTGGAATACGTGGCGCTATCTGGATTACATGGTGCGATCTGGCAAATCAGCACCCGAATACATGGCATGATCTGGCAACTCAGCAACTGCATACATGGTGCGATCTGGCAACTCAGCAACTGAATACACGGCGTGATCTGGCAACTCAGCAACTGAATACATGGCGTTATCTGGCAACTCAGCCAGAATAGAGGTTTATAAAAGACCGAGAGACGACTGACGGAGTCATTCAAGCTCGGCTCCCAGCCGAGCAAGGACCTCTGGTCCTTCTCTTTCTGGCCCTTTGGGAAAACCCCTTAGAGGCCTCTTAGGTTAGGTAAACGAAAATAACTTGGGGGAGAACTCCGCCTCCAAGTTGCATGCCTTGCAATCAAAGGCCACTACTCTCTCTCTCTCTCTCTCCTTCAGGTGTCTCTCTCTCTCTCTCTCTCCTTCAGGTGTACCCCCTCCCCTCTTGGCTCAGCCAACTGGCTGATTAGGAGCCTATAAAACAACGCCTACTCGGCTGAAGTCTTAATATGCACTTGGCTCCTGCCAGGTGAACACCTCTCCTCCTTTCTCTCCTTTCTGGCCCTTTGGGGGGAATAGCTTGGGGGAGAACTCCGCCTCCAAGTTGCATGCCCCTTGCAACCCCGGTTGGCAACAAAGTGCCCTTTGGTTTTTTTTTGCAACACCCCCCATTTGGAACAACCCCCACCCCCCTTTGCAACATTACGTAATCACTTGCAACATTCTTGCACTCTACCTTTTTGCGGCTATACTACTGACGTCACGACTGTCTTTTTTTTTCTGTAATGGTAGGTCTATTTTCATAAAATATAAATTATAAATTTCACTTCTCATTTCAAATATTTCACTTTTCATGGGGTCATTCCGCGGCCGACATACTGTAAGTTTACCTTTATTCAAAATTGGCGTCATAAACAAATAAAATGACCTTGCAAATTAAAATTGGAAAAACTTTCAAAATTAGGTTATCGAATGAGAATAAAACATTATTTTAAACTAAATCACGAGTCACACTCGTAAGTGGCAGAGAACGTTTTAATACAATCTCAAAATTGTTTACTTTAGAGAACGTTTTCACAAAACGACTCAGAAATAACCATGATTCATGTAAACTCCCAATTTTTGTTTAAGGTGCTTCAACCCTTTTGGATTACTGACCCACTTTTTAGTTTTCGTCTCCCCGAAGGAAGATTACAAAATTCCAAATAATGGTAAAATAATTATTTCTAATTTCGGTTTGGCCGCAATCAATAAATTTCCTACTTTGTTTCTGACATTTACAGTTTACATTTATTTCAATTTTATGAAAGTTTATAAATAGTAAGTAAATTTTTAATAAAATTGTAAAACAATTAATAAAGAGAAACAAATTTCGAAAAATAAAGGGGTAACTTTTTATTTTCAATATTTAATAAAAAAGTAAATTGAAAATTACCAATTTTGACAGAATATTTTCGTTAAAACTAACGAAAATATCACGACTTCACCTAACCAATTATCAAGGGCGTACAGTTCATCTATTAGTAAATAGTAAATACTATTCCAGAAACAAACAATGTTATAATTAATAATAAATAATAGATCAACTGTACGCCCTTGATAATTGGTTAGGTGAAGTCGTGATATTTTCGTTAATTTTAATGAAAATATTCTGTCAAAATTGATAGGGGGGAGATAACCTACAAGTACCGGTCTCTCTTTACACGAACTTCAAACTGGTTGCCCCCGTGTGTATATATATATATATATATATATATTCAACTCGCTTTACACAATTATCTCTCTCTCTTTCTCTCTCTTTCTGAATCTGTCTCTCAAGTTTATAGGAGCTACAGCTACGAGTGCTACAAATGAGTAAGTGTTTAGTGAACTAAAATTTATTTAAGATCCACTGAAAAATCGCTTATAAAAGGTAATAAAGCCGCAAATTGCCTAAAATACAGTTTATCAGTCGTAAACTACGACTATGAACAGAGAGTACAGAGTGGCTACAAAGTCCTTTTGCAGTGACATTAAAGCATATCTGTATGTTGCCCTGGTCTTTCATGCAAAGGGACCGATATTAGCATTTCTGTTACTGATATTTTTATTACATGTCTCATTCTACGGGGCTCCAATAAACCTTAGTCCCCCGCCCATGCCTTAAACCATTAGAGGTACAGTAAAACTAAACATACCTTATAAAAGAGAATTTAATCCTGCATTTAATGAGAAACAATTAAAACTTGGTGTTCCCGCCATTGGCTTCCAAGACAGCCTGAATTCGCTTTGGGTAGCTTGCCAAACATGACGTGAATAGATCTTGATCGTTTCGCAAATTTGCTAAAACAGTTTCAATGTGTTGCGTCATTGTATCCTTCGAAAATCGATTTGCTGCATTTTCTTGAAACAAGAGACATTCAACCTTGTCCTTTATAACTGATCCAATATGTTCACAGACGTTCAGGTCAGGAGAATTTCCTGGCCATTCTTCATTTCCAAAGAAATCGATCTCATGGTTCCGCAACAACTGTTGAGTGGCTAATGCCTTAAAGCAGGGGGCCTTATCGTGCAGAAGTGTGACCTGATCGACATCCATAACATTGTTTAGGTTTCTTAGAAAAGGAATGACATGCTGGGATAGAATAATATCGCGAAAATACTGTCCATCCCAACTCTGACCATTTGGCTTCAGCACCCACATGAGCTTCTTTGCAGTGAATAAAACAAACACACCAACACAGTCTGGACTTTTTAATAATTCGCGATAATGTTCATTGTCATCGATTTAATCTGGTGTTGTGGCCTACAATCGATCATTTTGGTAGTTAGGCCGACATGTAACGTAAACAAAAAATTCATCGGATACAGCTAAATGCATGAAATCATCCACATCCCAATCTTCAAGATAATGGGCAAACCACATTCTGTCATCGATGTTAAGTTGAGTTTTTCTTGGCTTTGGAAGTTCATGCCAAGGCTTTAAACCTTGCCTATGACGGTACAGTCGAATGATCTCACCACTAACGATCTTTCCTCTCAACACTTCGATTTCTCTAGAAAGTTTAGCACAGCTGTTTTTCCGCTTACGCGTACCACTTTCAATGATGTCCTTTGTTTCCTGAGAGAGTGGCAAATTTGGGCGCCCAGATTTGGTTGTATCCATTTCACATTCATCCAAAGTTTTATTCCAATTTCTTTTGACGAAGTCCTCACTTCTTCGCAACTTTTTGGCAACCCATGAACGTGTTATAAAGGTGGCTCCAGCATCACGAGCTTCCCGAAATGTTATTACTCGTATGCGATCTATCACACGTTGCCTCTCCAAATCACCAATTAATTGTGAAGCCATTATATTATCACTTTATCAGCTAGAGTAATTTTAATACCTGCAATAAATAAAGAATTTTATATATTTATATAATCACTAAAAACTCTTTCGATATAAGTAAACATGTAAGCTGCAAATGGGGGGGCGAAGGTTTTTTGGAACCCCTTATTATGATAATTCCTTTGTTTTTCTCAAGAAACATTCAAAGAAATGACAGGGAGATACGAGCGTGTTACTAAACCCTTTTCTGGTTCTTCCTCAGTGTGTATACTGAATTTGATGCAGATTGCCTTACCTAAACTAATCTAACTCTACCCAGTGTCGTGCAGAAAATATTTAAGGAGCAGGGGCTCAGGCCAAAAAAGCGCACCTCCTTCGAGGTCCAGGATAATTTCACAGCCGTCGCTAATCATAGATCGCAAAAATATCTGCCACCAAGCCTTGTTCATATCTACGTATATAGTTCCAATTTCAAGCTGCCTTTTCTCTCCATGAATTCTAAGTCATGGAGGGAAAAGGGCAGGGGCTCAAGCCCCTGTTGCTCCACCACCCCTCTCTGGACGGCCGTGACTCTACCTGTCCCTACCTAACTATACTTAATTTACATTTACAAGAACGACAGTTACAATTTTCATAGATATTAAAATTGGAAGAAAATGTTTCTCGACCCCATTTCGAGACAAACTGTTAGATTTTGTTTTGTCGTTGAAAGTGTAATACTCTTGCAGGCTTTCCCGACGCCATTCCCACTTCTCCTTTACTCCAATTTCTCCATTTTCTCTTTCACCTTTTCCCGTTTTCTTGAAATTAAAATGGAACGAAATTAAAGTTAAATATGAAGTAATTTTCCTATGATTGCATTGCAAATTTAGTGTTGTCTCGAATCTATGTAAAAATGTTTGTTTTCATTATTTTGGAAAGTTTTGTTTCATTTAATTAAATAGAATTAAACAAATTTATTTTTGGAGGAATAAAAAAGGTAAAAAGTGACCTTAAAAAAGTAGAAATAATATTTGAATAAAGAAATTTTTTGTCATTATTCTCCGTTCAAAAACTTGTATTTCATAACAAATGGTGGTACATTGTGGCCAATGTGGTAACATCGCTTTCTGTCGATCAGCAAAATTAAGCGACGTTCTGTGTGATAAGCAGGGTTTGGTTGGTTATATGTATAAGGGACCGTTCATTGCGTTTGGATTCGGATTCGTGTTCAGATCCCAAATAAATGTTTTGGTCAATTACATTATATGATCACAGATTGTGCAAAGGAGAAAGAAACACTTCAAACAAACATCCAAAAAAATAGACGCCTCAATATAAGAATGAGAGTTTCACACTCATAAAAGAATTGCACAAGTAAATTGTACAGTCTAAAGATTTGTTTGTTTTTTCAGATTAAGGTGCTTCAACCCTGCTGGATTATTGACACCATTTTTTTTTTTTTTCGTCTCCCCGACTTAAGTTTATAAATAGTAAATAACTTTTTATAAATTTTGAAAAGAATAAGTAAAGAAAAATGAAATTTAAAATATAGATGGGTAACTTTTTATTTTCAATATGTAGTAAAAACGTAAATTGAAAATTATACTTCGTTAACCCCATTTAAGTTCCGTGTGTTGGTCTGTCTTCACACTTCACACGAAGGTCATTCTGGTGGCCCCACCTATATATAAAACTTGATTGAAGTGTTTGTTCTTGGGGAACCGTAATTTAGTGAACTAGGGAAGATTTTAGTATCACTTCTCTTTCCCAGTCTTGCCCTGTGTTGTTTCGGGGGACTTTTGTTGAGCAAGGTTCAGTGGGTATTCTGGTATATATACGAGTTTATTTGAGTAAACTCATTGGATTAATCTGAAGGAGAAATAGCTTCCAAAATATGTTTGAATTTTGGTACAAATTTGAGGAAACACTCATTTATGTCCAGGGCTACGTCATAACCACTTGAGCATTTTTTTTCCGCTTCTTGAATGGGTGAACACTGACTACTTTCTGCGTTCAGATGATGTAACGTTAAGTTAGTATAGGTTAGGTTAGTCTTTGGTTAGGTGAAGTTAGGTTAAAGTAAGTTAGTTTTTTAAGGTATGGGAGAGATCGGGAAAGATTTAGCATTCAACTCGCTTTACACAATTATCTCTCTCTCTCTCTCTCTCTCTCTATCTCTCTCTCTCTCAAAAGTTTATAGGAGCTTCAGCTACGAGTGTTACAAATGAGTAAGTCTAAAGACTAAAATTTATATAAGATCCACTGAGAAATCGCTTATAACAGGTAATAAAGCCGGAAATTACCTAAAATACAGTTTATCACTCGTAAACTACGACTATGAACAGAGAGTACAGAGTGACCACCAAGTCTCTTTGCAGTGACATTACAGTATATCTGTATGCTGCCCTCGTTTTTAATGCGAGGGACTTTGTGGCTATTGTGTATACTATGTAAGAATGATAGTTGATTTATATTAAGAATTAAATTTTAAAGGCGTTGAACAGAGTAAGTTTTGTTGGATCACCTGAAGAACAGGGCCTCCAGCCTTCTTTAGTTAGCCTTATGTGGCTAACTACCGAAAATATAACGACTTAACCATCGTTAGGTCAACTGTACGCCCTTGACGATTGGTTAGGTTAAGTCCTGATATTTTCGTTAGTTAGACTTATAAGGCTAATAACGAAGGCTGGGGCCTGATCTTCAGTTGATCAGTTTTTTTGTTAAATTTTAAAGAGTTTGAAAAGTTATTTTTGTTTTTTTTTCCAAGAAATCATATTAAATAAACATTTTTAAGTTCCGAAAATTGTAAATTACTGTTGAATTAACATTAGAAATTATTTCTGTTAATTTCATCTCGTTTTAAAGTGTTAAACTAAACTCATTAGTTTTCATGACTCAAGATTATTTTTGAGTCGTTTTGTAAAAACGTTCTCTAAAGTAAACATTTTTGAGATTATATTAAAACGTTCTCTGTCATTTACTATTATTTATTCTCCTTATTCGATAACCTAATTTTGAAAGTTATTTCAATTCTAATTTGAAATGTCATATATTTTTTTTGTCCCAATTTTGAATAAAGGTAAACTTACAGTATGTCGGCCGTAGAATGACCCCGTGAAAAGTGAATTATTTGAACTAAGAAGTGAAATTTATAATTTATATTTTATGAAAATAGGCCTACCATTTCTTGAATAATTTTTTAAAACAGTAAAAAAGACAGTTCGTCACTTTATTTCTCGGTAGATTCCGTCAAATTATGAGTAAATTTATACTGTTCTAATTTGTGAGTTAGTGTCCTTTGGTTTAATCTTGAGATGCGAGTAAGTGTTAATTATTATCGTTAATTACAGTTTCATTAAAGTACATTAATTACATCATATTAAATTATTACAGTTAATTACAATTAAACAGTTAACTATAGTTTTCTACAGTGTTTCATATTTACAGATAATTAGAATGTTAGGAGTACACCATAAAGTACATGGTTATATATATAAAACAACACACATAATATATAACGATATATAACATGATAATGTTTTTGGATTAGAAGCAAGCAAGAGAGAGGAGATTTTCACTTCAGAAGCTCTCGCTTTTGCCGTCATCATCGGAATTCGAACACTTGCATAAGCATTTACGAGTCTATTTCGAGAAATTAAATAATTTAAAGAAAACTAAAAAGTATACATGTGAACGTACTTACATGTAAGGTAACTATGTACGTGATCATGATCATTTGTGAACATGTACGAATGCATAAAGTTTTGTGCACATATTGGTAGCCACACAATAGGTTGATAATAGGCAGACAATAGGTAGCTGAATGAATAATTAATTAATAAAATTAACAAAAGATAAAAGTCCAAAAAGGAAATGGAAGTATGAATGAACAACATATAAATAATAGTAGGTTAAATAATTTACCATACATTGAATACTAAAGTCATCCAAATTTGCATTATGTGAGTTTGGTCCTTCTGTAAAAATGAATATTTGAATATAAAGATTATATAGGAATTATTCAGTTTATTATATATATATATATATATATATATATATATAATATATATATATATATATGAACAGAAGGATCAACACAACGGCAAACATTTTCATTTATTTGTACTTCAGACGTTTCGACAAATCTTTTGTCATCATCAGTGAATTAAGTCTTAAAACCTTAAAACAAAAGTAAAAAGTGAAAAGTGAAAATTACATCAATACAATATTAAAACCATTAAAATTAAAACCTTAAAGCAAAATGAAAATTGCATCAATAAAAATTAAAATCATTTAAATTTCATCACTATAAAAACTAAAATTAAATTAAATTACCTCAATAGGTAAATACACAATGTTTACATCCACCTCCATACTTGGCAAAGTCTAAGAGAACACTGGATGGTCAGAGGATTAGAAAGGGTTGGTTAGTTAAAAGAGCTGTAAGGCTGCGTATATTGGCAGCACTCAACTCCAACTGGAGGTGCGCCTTTCTCAACATTTGGGCTTGTCAGTCCGTACCAACCGTCCCCTCAGTAGCTCTCCACAATCCGCAATTAGAAACCATAGTAATGAAAACGACCATCCCCTTCACAAAACTCAGTTTGAAATTTTAACTAGATCCAATAACCTTACAGAACTCCGAATTTTAGAATCTTTGTACATCTATAGAAACAAACCCTCCCTTAATAATAATAGCTCATCCTACAAATTACAACTCTTTTAACTAACCAACCCTTTCTAATCCTCTGACCATCCAGTGTTCTCTTAGACTTTGCCAAGTATGGAGGTGGATGTAAACATTGTGTATTTACCTATTGAGGTAATTTAATTTAATTTTAGTTTTTATAGTGATGAAATTTAAATGATTTTAATTTTGTATTGATGCAATTTTCATTTTGCTTTAAGGTTTTAATTTTAATGGTTTTAATATTGTATTGATGTAATTTTCACTTTTCACTTTTTACTTTTGTTTTAAGGTTTTAAGACTTAATTCACTGATGATGACAAAAGATTTGTCGAAACGTCTGAAGTACAAATAAATGAAAATGTTTGCCGTTGTGTTGATCCTTCTGTTCATCTGTAAGCTCCGTTTCCCTAAGGAGAAGTCAATAGCTTTGATATTAACCCAGAGATATGGCCGATCGACATTGAACTATTACAGACAATGTGAAAGAGTCTATTTGAAACTTAACAAGGCTATTTGTGATGAGAGTTTCTTGTCTAAATGCAAAAGTTATAATATTGTGCCTAATTTCCTTAGATTTAAACTTTATAATAAACGCCTCCACAACTCCAAACTATATAAATCATGGCAACATAAATTATTAAATTTGGAGCTTCAATCGAAAACTAAAACAGTGAGTTTTCTCAAGCTGAAATATAAGAATTCCTGTTTGGTCTAAAATCTAGGGTGTCTTATATTGATTATCATTGTTTAGTTACTAAATTTCAAACTTGCTGTGATAAAATTGTCAATAGACATAAAAGGATACATGCTGCCAAATTGGAAAAATTGGGAATCACTCAGTCGTTTTTTAATAATCCAGATAATTTTATTTTTAATTTCTCTAATAGAGTTTTAAGTATTAGAGAGAAAGAAATATTGTCGTTAGGCTTAAATTTTGATCTACCTCATTATAAACTAAATTTTTATAAATTTTTCTCTGGCTTTGAAAATCTTCTCATGAATATTAAGAATTGTGAGATCCGACCAAATTTCTCGTTTCATAACTTGGTAAAACAAGTGGAGAGCATCTCTTTTAAGAATTTTTATAATTTTAAACCCCATAAGGTGTTTTCTCCCCTCCTTAATAAGCAAGATTTTAAAATTCTTAATAATTTGAAAAAGGATAACTCTGTCATCATTACAAAACCGGATAAGGGTAAAGGAGTAGTGCTGATTGATTCAACAGTTTACATAAATAGAATGGAGACAATTTTGTCGGATACGTCTAAATTTAAAAGGGTAAAAGAGAATGTTCTGTCTAAATTACTAAAACTCGAAGATAAACTTAATAGGTGTTTGCGTAAATTAAAAAATAGTAATATTATTGCTGACAATACATACAATTTTTTATTTGCTTCTGGTTCTAATCCAGGAATTCTATATGGTTTACCTAAAGTCCATAAGCCAAATTTCCCACTAAGACCTATTCTTTCGGCATGTGGTACATTCAATTATAATTTAGCCAAATTCTTCGTTCCCTTGCTTTCAAAACTCACCTTTAATGATTATTCTATTAACAACTCGTTTGATTTTGCTAAAGAGATAAAAGAGATCAATCATGCCGATTCTCTTACTATGGCCAGTTTTGATGTCTCGTCATTGTTTACTAATGTCCCGTTAAAAGAAACATTAAATATCATACTAAATAAGTTATTCACTACTGATAATACTCTTATTAATGGCCTCACTCAGACTCAATTTAAAAACCTTCTCGAAATAGTGTGTTTTGATAGTCTTTTCTTATTTAATAGCAACCTTTACAGCCAAATTGATGGGGTAGCTATGGGTTCCCCGTTAAGCCCAACACTAGCAAATGCATTTCTTTGCCATTACGAAGAAATTTGGTTGAAAAGTTGTCCTAGTAGTTTTAAACCCATATATTACAGAAGATACGTGGATGACACTTTCTTAATATTTAACCATCCTTCACACGTAAAACTTTTTCTTGATTATCTTAATAAACAACATAGTAATATTAAGTACACGTGTGAAAACGAAACAAATAATAGTTTACCTTTCCTGGATGTTTTAGTTAAACGGGCTCATAATAAGTTCCATACTTCACTATTTCGAAAACAAACTTTTACTGGCTTGGGAACCAATTATTTAAGTTGTATGTTTTATAAATATAAGATTAGTGCTATAGTAACATTATTAACAAGAAGTTACCGTATTTGTTCGGATTACTTTTCGTTAAACGAAGAATTTAAATTTTTAAAACAGTACTTTATTAACAATTACTACCCTTCTCATCTATTCGATAACCAATTAAAGAAATTTTTAAATAACACTTTTGATACTAAACTCCCCATAACTACAGTACAAAAAGAAACCAGATATATTAAATTACCTTTTTATGGTTATTTATCATTGCGTATTCGAGGTGAATTGTCCAAACTGCTCAAGTCTAGTTATCCCCAAATAAATTTTAGATTCGCCTTCGTCAACCCACTTAAATTATCAAATTTTTTAAAGTTCAAAGATGAATTCCCCAAAACTGTATGCCCCAATGTTGTTTACAAATACACGTGCGACAGCTGTAAGGCTGCGTATATTGGCAGCACTCAACTCCAACTGGAGGTGCGCCTTTCTCAACATTTGGGCTTGTCAGTCCGTACCAACCGTCCCCTCAGTAGCCCTCCACAATCCGCAATTAGAAACCATAGTAATGAAAACGACCATCCCCTTCACAAAACTCAGTTTGAAATTTTAACTAGATCCAATAACCTTATAGAACTCCGAATTTTAGAATCTTTGTACATCTATAGAAACAAACCCTCCCTTAATAATAATAGCTCATCCTACAAATTACAACTCTTTTAACTAACCAACCCTTTCTAATCCTCTGACCATCCAGTGTTCTCTTAGACTTTGCCAAGTATGGAGGTGGATGTAAACATTGTGTTTTACCTATTGAGGTAATTTAATTTAATTTTAGTTTTTATAGTGATGAAATTTAAATGATTTTAATTTTGTATTGATGCAATTTTCATTTTGCTTTAAGGTTTTAATTTTAATGGTTTTAATATTGTATTGATGTAATTTTCACTTTTTACTTTTGTTTTAAGGTTTTAAGACTTAATTCACTGATGATGACAAAAGATTTGTCGAAACGTCTGAAGTACAAATAAATGAAAATGTTTGCCGTTGTGTTGATCCTTCTGTTCATCTGTAAGCTCCGTTTCCCTAAGGAGAAGTCAATAGCTTTCATATATATATATATATATATATATATATATATGCTGCAAATCCACAAGGAAAAACAAAACGATTCCAAGGACTTTCGTGTATTCAGAGCTACACCTCTTCAGGGAATGATATATATATATAATCCTACTCAGATAACTTCTTTACTAGAAATTGAAAAGAAAACGTTATCCAATTTTTAAATGATTCTTTGTTTTATATCCTCATTTTTCAGTTTTCTTTAAAAATTAGTATTACCTGAAATTTCACAAAATTTTAATACATTTTTAAATTTAGAAAATCAGAAAGAAAAATAGCATTTTAAAAGAGCAGAAGAAAAACAATAACATATGAAACAAATACAATGTCATACTTTTTAAGAGATTCTTCAGGAAGCCAATATTATTTTTTAAAATCTCCGTGAGGTGATATTTTGTCGAAAATCCTTGTTAGGTTCGACAATTTGAGATATTGCAGAAGTTAATTAAATACACCAATCAAACATATTATGTCAGAAAGGAAATTTTAAATATTAAATTTTATCTCTGAATTTCAAGACTTAAATATTTAGGAAACTTTACGAAAAAATTTAAAAGTGTGTTCCTAATTTAAAAAAAAAAAAAAAAATGATAAGACAATATTTTCTATATATTAGGGGGAAACTTTTCCTTTTCAATTTCAATTAACAAATTAAGTTCTTTCGAAGAAGATTTTTACTTTTGTGTATACAACGAATCCGCCAAAAAAAAAAAATGTGCTCGATTGTAACCTAATAAGTCAAAATGTGTTTGGATGATTTATATAAAACTTACAGACAATAATTACCATTAAATTTTATATAAACCAAAGAAATGTTGTCAGATAACGTTATTTTATTTTGTGAAAGTTTCATCAAAAGTTAAAAGAAATCAGGGTTGGTTCGATTAACCTCCAAAATTAACTAGTTACGTTAAATTTATTTGAGATTCTTACCAATTAAGTGAAGTTAATTAAATGCAAATTTAAAACATTAACCAGTTAAATTAAGTTAATTTTGAAAGTAAATCAATTAAATTAATCAATTCACTTTTTCTTTCCTGGAAGTAGTCTGCAGACTCATCATTATATATAATTAATCAAGATAATGATAAACCTGTAATTATGTGGGATCACTTTGTATGTGTGGTTGTCAATGTCTGATAAATTATATGTATTTTTTTTGCATATTATGTATACAGGGCAAGACGTAAGGATAATGTTTTCTATAAACTTCTAGTATTTTTCTGTTTCTTAGAAATAAATTAAATTTGTTTATGGTCTCAACTCAACTTTTCACCACAGGTCTCAACTTTTAGGCATATAATAGTTTTCCATTGTAAAAATGAAGGCAAAATGAATTTAATAACAAATTGTTTTTTAAACTGAATGTTTTATATTGTACATTATTGACACTGAACATAATCCAGATTCTTTACCAACAATAGTCAAATTGGATTTACCTTAAATTTACCTTAAAGCGCTTCTGCCTCAAGGGTGCGCTGCTCCCACGAAGTCCACTCAGCGCCTCCTGAGGCGGGGCCACGACGGGGTCGTCACCCTTCTTTTCTCTTGCTCCTGCCATACGATTTGGTCCCCTATTGAATTTGTGGGGGCTGGTCTGGCAGAGGAATACCCTGACACTGTGGGTTGGTCGGGTATGTTGGCTAAAAACATGTCCAAGTGTTTTTTAAAAGTATCTACTGGGACTGCACTTATATCTCTAAGGTACTGAGGCAAGGAGTTAAACAGGCGAGAACCCTGCCTAGAGATACTATTATATTGAAGGGTTTGAATCCTTCTCCGACTGTTTGGTGGGAGGTGATATTTTTTACACATTCTGCCAGTTCTTGTTAAGGTGGGCACAATTGGTTCAGTATTGGGGGCAACTAAAAGCCCTTCTAGAATTTTCCAGGTGTAGATTAGGATGTATCTCTCAAACCTTCTCTCTATGGAATAAAGGTTGAGGCCTCTAAGCCTATCCCAGTAGTTTAATTTGTTTTTACTCACCTGTTGCCCATCAGGTTGTTTAATATACGGTAAAGGTTCTTTGTAGGCCCTCAATTTTTTGCAATTCATTCTGTTTGTGGGGAAACCATAATTGAGAGCAGTAGTCAATGCGTGGAAGGACAAGTGATTTCCACAGGGTAAGCATGGTCATACTGTCCCTAGTTCTGAATGTCCTCAGTATATATCCTATTAGTTGTTTGCATGATGAGGTTACTTTGTCAATGTGCCTGTTGAATGTTGCATCTTCAGATAATATAATCCCTAGATCCCTGACATGATCAGTTTGTGCAATATCTTTTCCTGTGGGTCCAGTGTAGTTGAATTGTTCTTTCAGGTATTTATTTGGTCCATACTTAATTAGTTCAAATTTGTCTTCATTGAAGGCCATATTGTTTGCATCTGCCCATGCATATATAGTTTGTAGATCTTTTTGTAGCTCTACACAGTCTTCTTTTTCTGTAATTGGTCTTAGTATTCTGGTATCATCTGCGAATGACAGGAGAGAGCTTCCTAGGTTACAGTTTATATTGTTTAGCATTATAATGAATAGAATTGGTCCTAGTACTGTGCCTTGCGGCACTCCACTAATCACTTCTTTTTCTATAGATCTTGCTCCATTTACAGTTGTTATTTGTTTTCTGTCAGAGAGAAAGGCATGGATCCATTTTCCTACTTTTCCACAAATACCAAGTTCTTTTAGTTTATGGAATACATAAAACATATACTTTACTTACAAATTAAACATGCTTGTTAACTTTACAGAAGATGAGGTTCTCAAACCTTTCATCTCTTAGCCTATTACATTTCACTCAAAGATAAACACAGCATTTTTATAGGAAAATTAATTAAAGTTAATCAATTAATTTGGAGATATTTCAATTAAGTTAAGTTAAACTTTTTAAAAATTTAACTAGCTAAGTTAAATTAATTAACTTAATCGGTTAATCGGCAAAAAAGTTAAGTTAATTAACTTAATTGACCCAACCCTGATATACAGTATATGATAAAAATTAGAAATGTAGTTAAAAAAGCAAGGTAATGATCTACAGACTGTAAAATTGCTATGTTAGATCTTATGTGGTTAGATCACCACATTACGTAAATGATACGTTAGAAATTGTAGAGAATTGTAGAGTACACTACAGAGTACAAATATGACAGAAAATGTACAACGCAAAACAACTGATTTTATTTCCTATAGTTTAAGAAAATAAAAATAGAGGCGGGGGGCGGAGTGAAAAGATGGAGAATTAGGAACGTTTTCTTTTGAGGGTCACTGATTGAGAAGAGACATGATATAATTAACTGTAAAAGATGTTCTTACAACGAAATAAAATAACAATAATTAACTTCTTCAAACTTAGTTCTGATAATAAAATTCGAGGATGTAATAAGAGTTTAAAAATAAATTAGACTAGATCTATGCAAATGCTTTTTGAGCTTTAGCAGTATATATATATATATATATATATATATATATATATATCTATATATATAATATATATATATATATATATATGTATATATTCAACTATTGAATATCAGTAGTATAGCCTCAAAAGGGGAGAATGCAAGAATGTTGCAGGTTATTATGTAATATTGCAAACGGGGTGGGGGGTTGTTGCAAAGGGGAGGGGTTGTTGCAAAGGGGGGTTGGGGGAAACTTGGAGGCGGCGTTATCCCCCAAGAGAGAGAGAGGAGGAGAGAAAGGAGGAGGAGAGGTGTTCACCTGGCAGGAGCCAAGTGCACATTAAGACTTCAGCGAGTTGGCGTTGTTTTATAGGCTCCTAATCAGCCAGTTGGCGTAAATGGCTTGAGTTGCCAGATACCGCGATACCATTGTATACATTATTATAGACTTCTAATCAGCCAGTTGGCTGTAAATGGTTGTCAGATACCTCAATACATTGTATACATTATTATTATACGCCTA
The DNA here is from genome assembly GCA_023014485.1 of Bathynomus jamesi. Classification (NCBI taxonomy): domain Eukaryota; kingdom Metazoa; phylum Arthropoda; class Malacostraca; order Isopoda; family Cirolanidae; genus Bathynomus; species Bathynomus jamesi. Next base: position 253,405 of record JAJOZX010002674.1, on the reverse strand, counting down.
ATCAGCCAGTTGGCTGTAAATGAGTTGCCAGATACCTCTTTTAGCAGTATTATTGTATACATTATTATATACGCCTAATCAGCCAGTTGGCTTAGAAGGCTTAAATATTGCCAGATACCGCAATACCGTTGTATGCATTATTATATTTGAATACCGGTAGTAGAAGGCATAACAATAAAAACATTGCATCATTCTGTTTATTATAAATATATAGAAAATAAATATACATTTGAGGAATATGCATATAACAGAAATATATACACACAATTATGGTGATATATAAAATAAAATATACATTTCAAATAAATATACACTTCAATAGAAATATGTACATAACAGTACAGGAGAAATATACACACACACACACAATTATGGAGATATATTTATAAAATAAATATACTTTTCAAATAAATATACATTTCAATAGAAATATGCGTATAATCAGTACAGGAGAAATGTCAAGCAAAATATAAATACAATTCACTTTTTTTTCAAAATACTAAACTCGGTCTTAATCGAGTTTACAATTACATCATTATTGCTCTGCATTACGCAGTATATGCGGCTTAATAATATTTCACCGCTTAAAGTATAGGGAAACCTGTATTCGATATGAAGGGCTTTCATATCGTTCAGTACTATTTTTGTTCCCACTTTACAACCGGTTGGTAAGTCATCTTTAAATACGTCTAGAATACAATCAAAAGCACGCACAAAGAGTTCATCGTTAGCTACATTATTAAACACAAGTTTATAAGAACGCTTTTCCAATCGAGGGTTTATTTCTACCGACTCGAGCTTTTCAATCGTGAACTCACTCAACATAGCGGCAATTGAAATAATCTTCTAAATCGTTACGACAACTGCGCGTTATATAAAGAAATAGTTCTTCAGGGTGAACGGTGTAGGTGAGCTCAGCCTTGTACCGATCAATTGCTTTGTACCAAAGTTCATGGTATTTCAAAGAGTCTAAACTTTTTAAATAAACATCCAGCACTAGACCATTCTCACCAGCCCTACACTCGGTAAACCCATCGAGCAGAGCGGTGTATGCGTATTCAAGTACTGTATCAAAATAAAACATATCCGTAACACGCGCGTCTAATATAGGTTTCAGTTTACGGAATCCGACGATTTCAAACATTCTGTCGAGGATGAAACGGTTTCGCGTAGGAATAAGAGCGTTATTATCAGAAGCATTCTTCCACATCAGCCTTATATCAATGCACGGCCGATCGTTATTTATACACAACGTACATACAACGGCGTATGAGGGTGCGTCACTAATCTGCTCTCTTCTTGTACCTACGTTAGCAGGTATTTTATAACGATCTTCACTCCACTTCTCAACTATCACAAAGATTCTATTCATCTCCTCGATACTTAAATAAACCCGTTTGTTTGTCGGTCTACATTCCGTTTCCAGTACATAGCTAATGGTACCGGAATTACGCCTGAACACGCGCAACGATTTCGTCACGGACACATCGTACGAGGCGTTGAGAATGCTGCTCAAAGGAAGTTCCATCGTATTCGAGAGCGCACGTCCACTCGGCTCAAGCTCTGAGATAACTATGAGCCGTGTGAGGCACGCAGGTAGGCAGGAATGGTTCGACGGGCGGCTGACTCGATGATACGTGAATGGGCTTGTTCCGCGAGTCGAATTGTTGTACCGGTACAAGAATATCACTACCAGCCTACGCACCAGACATTTTGGATAAGAACTAGGAACATTTTATGTTTTACTAAATATCTCCACACTCCGGCGCACTATTTGAGAGGAACATATGTTCATATTTTTCCTTTCTGCCCATCAAACGATACTCGTCTCTAAACTCTGTTAAAAATTCACGCAGGGCACTAGCCACAACCTCACTACGAACCTCATCATGATATACGTTAATATAGTGATAAAAATACTTAAGATTGTCCATGATCACGAGATTCACATTTCCAGTCGTAGGGTATGAGTAATCGACATGGTGTAGCATGACGTAATACCGCTTGTCACACCACCCATCAGCAAGACTCATTATCCATACCTGCTGCTTCTCTTCTGCACGCGTTGTTTCTTTTACTTCACGGTGTATGTGAGACTTTATAAAGTTTAGCTCTGCAGTATACTTCAGCACATCGTCTGTGCAACGAAAGCCTTCAACGGTCTCACCAGAACATCCGTAGAGTATTTGTACATCTTGGAACTTCGCACAATCCAATGTGTTTTTAAAAGAGGCATAGGAGGGATGAATAGGAAGTTTTTCGGTATCCACCACATCCTGGCACTTTACTGAATACCATTTCGTAAACGTTGTACAAGCAATATTAAAGGTAGCCATTTGAATACACGTCTGATCTGAATACACGTCTGATCTCTCGGGCTTACTGCGGTCGACTGACCACGCAGGGACTCCCAGATAGTAGCATGACTCACGGTCTTACAGTGGGCGGAGCTTAGAACTTTCACCACACACACACACACACACACACACACACACACACACACAAAGGAGAAAGTGAAACGCTATTTGAAACATGATTTATTTAATAAACGAGATATTCAAGTTATATATATTTACAAATACGATTTAATAAACGAGATATTCAAGTTTATATATATTTATATATATATATATATTATATATATAATATATATATATATATATATATATATATATATTTACAAATAGATACGATTATATACAAGACGTGTGAGTTAGAAGCATCATTGGTATCCAAAGGGTACGGTATCATAGGTACCAGGTAACTGGTAACGTTTCCTATAGGTGTTACGGCACACCATCGTACCCCTAAGTTCCTTCACGCCCCCCAGCTTCTGCGCCCGAAAATTGTGGGTGCCTACAATTAGTTGGGGAGGTTGTTCATCCAAACATACTAGATCCTTCAACGACTCAAAGTTAACAACCTCCCGATTCGCATGGTTGAGCGTAATACCCTTTGCCTTCACGATATATTTCATTTCCTCCCCCACCCTGACCCGTACCCCATAAGTCTTAGGTCCTGTTGAGGCAAAAGAGTCGGCGTATGCGTTGTCCCCATACTCATCCTTGATCTCATCAGTGAGCTCGCCGAGGAACTCCCCAATAGTGGGCATGTATTCACCCTCCCTCTCTGTGAATATCACGCTATCTGTATCGGCATACAATACTCTCCGCCCAAGAGAATGCAATAGACCCCAAAGTTTTATACGGGCGTAGGCTGTTGTGAAGCTGGCCACAGGTATGTTTGTAACCCTTGAGGTATCTGTGGCAAATTCAGTGTTGTTGTACTTTATTACGTAAGTATTACCTACATTTACGATCTCCATGACCTCTTTATCGGGGGCATTGGCATAATCCCAGACATCGCTATAACTTTGTGCCAAATGAATGCTCCCTCTGCCGGTATTCTGCGCAAATTTTCCCCATAGACTGTTTAGACACAACTTTGCACTAAAGCGCTTGCCAGGATTCTTTACAATTTGGACACGATCAAGTTGTATACCTTCGCGGTCGCGGTAACGTTGAATATAGGCAGACTTTTCATCTTCGGTATCAACTCCTCGCGGATACCCTGATGCCTCAACCTTATCCTTCAAAAAGGTGTTTATATATGGTGTGAAAAGGTTGGGTAGCTTCTGAAACCTCCACACCTCATGTATCTTCAGTATTCTATAACCATGGCGCACGGCTAGGGCCAACTCAGGACTTGTATATACGCCTCTGATCTTACGCTGGTGGGGTATATGGTTACATTCGCCGTTATCCTCTTCCGCGCACTTCACGCACAGGGGAAACATGAGCTTGTCGTCGATAACGACAGGTAAGATCGGCATCCATAAATTGCGTGGGGGGAGTACGTCTACGAAAGAGATCCCAAAGTAACGATCATTCAAATTTTTTGAAAATTCATTGATGGATGGTAGGCTAGGCCCCACCAGTTTCTCAGGAGCGCCCACGGGGTACGGATTGCTCTTCATCACGTATGGGTATAAAGAACAGAAATCGTAGTAATGGAGCTTCACGCCCTCCGTAGGTGGGAAGTATAGTCTGAAAGGATTTGTACGTCCTCCAAACAAGCTATCACCACATTTGAGAGGATCCAGCACCATTGAACGCTTGATCGCTTTTATTTCCTCACGGTACACCTCGTCTGTCTCCATCCGTGCATCATATTCATGCTCCCACAAGACTTTGTGAGTGAACTGTGATCCTATAAGTTGATCGCGGGTGCGGGTCGATGCAAGACAGTCGGCAGGAGACCTACCGTGGATATCTCCGGTGACTCCGCACTCAGGACGGGGGCATCCATGCCACCAGCAACCGTTAAAGGAGTACACAGTCTTCACACCAGTGACACGGTTTTCACTTAACCCATCAACCCAAAAAACACGTCCATTAATCTTAATGGGTACTTCACCCGTGTTGCGGGCGTGCTTTATGTATACACCTGTCTGTTGCTGTAGGTGTATGAGCCAGTAAATAGCCTTGTGCCCGTAACTGCGGGGATTGTTTCGGTGAATAATGGCTAAGGTGTCTTTCGGCATGAAGTTATTCTTGAACACCGTAAAACATAATGATGCGATGGTGGTTGCGACTTGCAGTGGATCGCATTTGAAACGGGCTATGTACATCCTTCTAAAGGCCTGGAAACATACTCTAAGCACGCGCACATCATTCACGCAATAACGCTCACATTCATCAGCTATATTATAAGGGTTACTTTCATTAAAACTGTCGTAGTATCGATCAAAGTCTTCACGTTCATCCATACAGTCAAAATAATGTTTGGGGGGTGGTGGGCCTACGTAGTTTAAAGTCTCGCTGGTGAGGAAAGTGTATGGGAAGTATCCTTTGGAAACTTCATGCTACTCCCATCACCTTGGGTAGCTTTGCTAATTTACAAGGTGTGAATAATAAAGTATCTTTAAATTGTACATTGCCTCTTATCTGCATCTGTATTAATTTGTTGCCTCTTTTCAATGGATCACCTGTAAATATCTCAGAGGATTCGTGTTCAAGCAACTCCTTATAAAGGAACTGCGTGTCAAACTTTGCCCCGTTATGGGCGAGAATATACACAGTCATTTTTTTGAACTTGTCGGCTAACTTGACAATATAGGACACAAATAGTTTCACAGGACTATCGCTGACATTCGTTTTAAAAACGTTTGTCCGTTTACCACATTTGGGGCACTCGTCACATTCGATATCCATACACTCATCACAGATAGTCTGGCTCACAAGTAAATGTGGAATTACCTCTTTGGTTTCAGCGTTCGTATATGTTTCTATATCGTAGTATACAGTTATACAGGGTTATTTTTAGGCTTAGCATCTTTCATATAACATACATGCTTTACTCCATCCGCCTTATATTCCTCCTGGCATGTAGGACAGTGAATTACGTCACACTTGTGCTTAAATTTTCCCCAATTATCCATTGTGTGAAACATACCACATTCACAGATTCTCATTTTCCTGCACGTGCCAATTGATTTATGGAAATCAAAACAGCTATTATTGAAAAATGTGCGTCTACACACATCACAGTCTCTCTTCTCAGCTTCAACTACACGGCTTTCACATTTGGTGCTTTTACACTGCTCACATACCATGTGACATTCTTTACAATGTCTCACTATATCATCCGCAAACTCGAGGCACCCCTTACACAAATCATGATGTCTCCCATATTTTCGACTTTTGTCATAACTCGCGTAAAGCCACCTTATATTACGGATGGGGAGATACGTTGTCCCTGACAATCCTAAAATAAGTAGGGGCCTTGTACGATCTCTCACACAGCTTTTAAAAACATACACAGTCCTACGACGATCATCCAACCCAAACACAACTATGCGGACATTCATTTCCTGTTCTACCCTTCTCAGCTCTTCAGGACCCATATTACAGTCAAATTCAAGTTCACAGTCTACAGCTAGTTTACGGGCACGCTCCACGACTGTAGGCAACCAAATTTTTTGAGTTCGTGTATTTTGTACAGTAAACATACGTGCTAAGAGTACTGCTATAAAGCCGCAACCACGATCGACGTTTATATGCCGTCTATAAATAGCTTGAGAATTGAAGTTAAGAGTATACGGTATGGCACTATGACCCGCAACACGGTATACATGGTCAATATTTACCGTGAAGTTGTCCATATTGAAGGCTATACTACTTTGGGCGGCTTGCATTATACGCCCTAATATATATTCTACATCTTCAGCCGCCAAACGTCTAAATGGCACTATCACCCAATAATCGTCTACATCACCGTCATCTGACCCGAATCCAAAGGACAGACTCGTCCTGACTTCACGCTCGTCACGATTCTGAAGAGCAAACTCTATAATATGCTCTACAACCCGGCGTAGTCCGCGCTCAATTCCACTGCTATACATGACTCTAGGGTCGACCCTGACTCTATACCGATTTCTAGTCAAGGCTGGGGTGGGGGCTGCGGATCGCACCAATTCCAGTGTTATACCATCCTCAACAGAACGGGGGGCGGAATTAGTGGATATATTAGCCGAAGGTGCTGCTGATGGGGGCCCTGTTGCGTAGGAGGGTTGGGGCTCTATTATTGTAGACTTAACAGAACGGGGGGCGGCGGATGAATAAGGGGATATATTAGGTGCTGCTGGGGGTGTTGTTGCGTAAGAGGTTGAGGGTTGGGGATCTATTACCGCTGCAACAGACGCGTATTTCGGTCGCTTTATACCTGACGTGGGTATCTCATACCTCCGCTTTGGACGTGTTACCGGTATCGCTGGTGAGGGTTCAGGGGAGGAGATCACAACTACACTGTCGTCGAGGTCATCCGTAATGATGGGCTGCTCTACCTCATCGTCATTCACGGTTCTGTGGGAGAAGAAATATAAGGATCAGCACTCAAAATTTGTAATATTTTGTAAATGACTCACTTAGGAGTGTGACGTGTTAGAAATGGACTCTGTAGAAAAATTCAGATTCACGAGCCCATCCACATGTATTATATCTGGACCTACAGGATGTGGTAAAACTGTGTTTATGCTTAAAATCATTAAAGAAAAGGGGGAGATGTTCTCGAAATTTGTGCATAAAGTTATATGGTGCTATTCGACGTATCAATCGTGTTCAACGAGTACCAAGATGATATTTTGTTCCACAAAGGCGTATATGACGTTAATTCGTTAAAGGGAAATGAACATACAATCATTGTAATTGACGATCTCATGTTGGAGATGGATAAAACGTTTGCCGAGACATTTACAGTATTCTCCCACCATCTTAACATAAGCGTGTTCTTCATCAATCAGAATCTATTTTTCAAAAATAGATACATGCGCGATGTGTCGTTAAATACGCAATATCTAGTCTTATTCGCGCAACGTAGAGATGTATCACAAATTGGGGTATTAGCAATCAAATGTTCCCGAATCAGCGTAAGGAGTTTTTGGAAGTTTATAAAGAAGCTACAAGCACGCGTTACGGATATTTGCTTTGCGACCTTCATCCGCGAAACACGTTTAGAGTGCTTCTGCGAACGAATATATTTCCAAACGAGCCTGAAACGGTGTATATTCCAGAATGACAAAGAGACTAAAGAAATACCGTGAATTAATAAAAATCTATCATCGACTGCCCGGGCAATGCAGCAGATGTTTATTAAAAATATCGATGCCGACTTTTTAAAATGCATCTGTGAAATCTGTCTTAACGTTATAAATTGCAATGTATCAATGAAAACCCATCAGAAGGCTCGCCTACGCCGCTACAAGAACATAATACGTGCACTCGCTCGTAAAAGCCAAACTGTAGCGAAGAAAAAACGAATTATTGTACAAACAGGAGGGTCATTTCTCCCCATCTTATTTTCAGTTTTGGGTCCTTTACTGACTAGATTAATATAATGAAGAAAGTGGTAGTGATTCCCCACGAGGTGTACGCCCACTGCAAAGAGACACGGATCTAGATCCCCGTAAAAGCAGACTTAAAAGAATGGAAAGCGAATTGTTAGCCCTATTAAACAGTGAAAAAACACCTGATGAGAAAAGAATCTTATACCAAGAAGCTCTGCAGAAATTTCTTCACGAGTACGAAAATTATAAGCCTAAAATCAAAGACTAACAGACGTCTTAAAGAACATAGAAAGTTCAAAATTCTAACCAACGGCCGATATAGCGCAGCCTTCCAAAGAGACACATTTCACGAGACACAGTATAACTTGTCCAGATTAATGTATCAATTGAAGATGGAGAAATTGGCTGAAAGGTCCCCAGACATGTGCTATATTTACAGTAATATAGTGGAGCACCAGTTTGTTGGGGATACCCAGGCACGCCTGCTGCGCATTGCTCACATCCCCAACCATAGAGGAAGGAGTTTGAGTATTACATATGACAGACCCCATTATGTGAATGTCGCAACTAATTTAATAACCAATATCACAATATATATAAGAACGATTGAGGGCGAAAACTTCCCATTCGGTAACGGGAGCTTAACAGTGAAGCTACACTTTCGACGCACTGAGTTATAATGGATAGAAAGCCTTTCACCGTCTATCGAGGGATGCGATACCAGCGCGGTAGTGGACTTGGATCCATTTTTTCATCCATACTACGTACGGCTGTTCCTTTGCTGAAGAGGGGTGCCAGATACCTTGGAAGGAAAGCGCTACAATCAGGCCTTAACACTGCAGAAGACATATTGGCCGGGGCTAAACCTAAAGAAGCTCTAAAAAAACATTTAAAGCGTACACGGAACGAAATCATCAAAGATGCAAAGAGAAAAATGCGTGGTGGCGGGAAGAAGAAGAGGGCTCCCCGGAAGAAGAAGGGGTCACGTGGTATTAAACGTAAAAGGCTATCAAAAAAGAAATGCTGTAAGCGAATGAAACCTATGGTTGACCACTTTTTTGACTGATATAAGCTAAGGATATTGATCTCATGAATCATAGTTTGTTTACCACTTGTCGAGAGAGGAGTCACTATTTCGCCATGGCACGCTTCATCCACCCATGTAGTTCACAATGCTGTAAATCGGAGCTGTCCTTTTTTGAGCTCCCGCCAACCCAAGTTTCTATTGAGCACAGTGACTTTATTACAATTAACCCTTTAAACACAATTAGTTCCCGAGTGCACCTATAGAATTCGTGATACCCAGCTCAGGTCCTTACTTTTTTGATCCAAGCTGTGTGCACATGTACGCTAAGCTACGTATAGCCCATTCTGATGGAACGGTCTGCGATGACAAATATGCTGTATACCCTGAAACAAACTTTCTGCACGCCATATTCAACCAGTGTGACGTATATTTAAATCAGACCAACATATCGGCAGGCACGGGGTACTATCATCTACGAGCCTATTTGGAAAATGTCCTCAACTTTTCCAAAGAAGCGAAGGCTACCTTTTTAAGTGCGGAGGGATATTATCAAACTAAAGATGAAAATAGTATAAAGGACAAATTTAAAAATTCTAAAAAGAAAATATACGAGTGTTTTGGACGGTTGCACACAGATTTCACTTTCCAGGAGAAGTTGCTTGTGAACGGGGTGGATATGAAAATAAAGCTCACCCGCACGAGTCCTGAGATCTGCTTAAATCTGGATGCGAATCAAGAAGAGGGTGCAAAGTCCGTTGTGGTTCACATTATGGACACATACCTCCGCGTACGGCGAGTGAAATTAAGTTCACCAAAACAACTAGAAATTGAGAAAAATTTACTAAACGCTACAGTGAAATATCCTATTAACAGAGTGCAGATCAAACTATATACGGTTCCTGCAGGGTTGGCATCGAAGCAGATAGAAAACATTGCCCTGGGAAATCTTCCTAAAAGGATATTAATCGGCATGCAGGACCACGCTTCGGTGAATGGAAAATATAAAAAGAGTGCCTTTAAATTCGAGAATTTCGGACTTAAAAATATAACTCTATACGTTAATGGCACTGCTTTGGGTGGAACAATGGGTACGGACTATTCATCAGACGCTGTGTTACCTCTTTGTGCCAGAGCCTATAGTAATCTGACCCATATTGCAGGTGATTGTGATGAGCTTGGTAATGGGGTAACGCAGGAAGAATTCATTGATCAATTTAACCTTTACCCGTTTGACATTACACCTGACTTATCTGCTAGCGTAAATACCCATTTAACCCCACAGCAGAGCGGTAACATCTCAGTGCGGCTGGAATTCGCCAAGCCTATAGACGCTCCTATTAGTGTACTAGTATATCTCGAATCGCAAGCCCTAATAGAAGTAGATAGATTTAGAAGCGTTATCACTGACTTTTAAAATGGATGCTAATACACTTCAGAAAGTAATGGAGCGAGTCACACGTTCCAAATTTATCGGCGTGTTTGCGAAGAATGAAACATTGAGTTTGCCAAGTACGCGAGAATGCGGTAGTCTTATTGTGAACACAGACATCATCGGTAATGAAGGGATTCACTGGATCGCTGTCTATTTTAAAAATAGACAGCGCCTGTACTATTTTGATTCACTCGGTACTCAACCCTGGAGTGACCCTATTATTGTAAAATTTCTCGCTCAGTTACATATTCCCGAAGTTGTGTGGCCCCATTTCGCATGCAAGGATATTTTACTAATGTTTGCGGAATGTACTGTGTCTCATTTCTCATGCATATGTCAAATGATAAAGAATTTATAAATTTTTTAAATTTATTTGACCCGTGTCACACTCGCCGAAACGATGAAATGGTATGCAGACAGATAAAAAACCGTTTTCCAATTGTACGTACTCGTTGTATATTATAATGTTTTTGTTCGTATATTTGTAACGGTATATTCGTTTATTGTACTGATTTCTTTCATTTAATAAATTTATGAAAATATATTGTCTTCTTATCCCAAAAAGATCGAAAAACACTTACATTATTTCGGTGTGACATTGTTGACTGATCAGTATACCCTCCCTATTCCGAGATTCTTCAAAAGATTGTATAACTCGTGTCAAATCCTCATCGGACCTTAAAGGAATAATGCTTTTAAAACATATACAGAGTATACAGACAGACAGATCCCCATTATGTGAAGATATCTTTGGTTCGCCATAAATTTCGATTTTAGCATAATGGGGAAATAACATTGATGACATTTTTGGCGAGTATCTATTTGACGAGATACTACAACTCTCCATATATATATAAAATTCTAATTATAGACACTTACATTTCTATGGTAGTCCCTTGCGTCGGTTGTAAGGAGCGTCACTGCAAATATCTTCTACGGTTTGCGTTGAAAATAATTCGCCACGATCAATCGCATTGAAAAGACTAATTGCGGTTAATGCTGCAGTATCACGTTCTTCATACAAGTCTGGGGAGACGTACAGGTCCATGGTGGAGGATGTGTGACACTGCTGACTGATCAGTATATCATCCATATTCCGAGGTTCTTCAAAAGATTGTATAACACGTGTCAAATCCTCATCGGACCTTAAAGGAATAATGCTTTTAAAACATATACAGAGTATACAGACAGATCCCCATTATGTGAAGATATCTTTGGTTCGATTACCAATTTCGATTTTAGCATGATGGGGAAATAACATTGATTGACATTTTTGACTAGTATCTATTTGACGAAATACTACAACTCTCCATATATATATAAAATCGAATTATGGACACTTACATTTCTATGGTAGTCCCTTGCGTCGGATTGTAAGGAGCTTCACTGCAAATATCTTCTACGGTTTGCGTTGAAAATAAGTCGTCACGATCAATCGCGTTAAAAAGACTAAGTGCAGTTAATGCTGCAGTATCACTTTCTTCATACAAATCTGGGGAGACGTACAGGTCCATGGTTGAGGAATGATTATTCACTGACGCGAAAATAGCTACTGTTACTCCCAACTGAAAAATATCCCCTTTTATATGCACATCGCCAAGCTCCGCCCAAAAGACCAGATGTTCGTCGTGATTGGCTGCCGATGTAGCTGGGTGGAGCTATGACGTGTACCATTCCGCTATAACGGGTACGGACGAGTAATTGCATCTTTATATTTTCACTAATAGATTTAATGCTCTTATTCTCCTTTGAAAATTATTTGGTGATTCGTATAGAACTTTTGATATTGATTCCAAATATGGTTTCAGAAGTTTTCTATCACCCATAGTTTTCGAGAAAATAATATTTCCATTTACTCAGTTTCCCGCATCATTAGTCACTAATGTAATCGAGAGGGTATAAAGAAATATATCATAATTATATTTTAAAAATAACATTCGGTTTCAACGTTAAACTGTGGGTCTAAGGTCCGCCCGAATTGTTCATTCTGACGAAGGTCAAGCTTTCCACTCCACCTTAGACCTACAGTTTAACTCCGAACCACCATCAACAGCCCAGCGTCTTAACCACTAGGACACGTAGGGTACCCATTTATCTGCCAACCACTTTCTTTGTTCCACTCCACCTTAGACCTACAGTTTAACTCCGAACCATCAACAGCCCAGCGTCTTAACCACTAGGACACGTAGGGTACCCATTTATCTGCCAACCACTTTCTTTTATGTTAATGACCACCTTAGACCTACAGTTTAACTCCGAACCATCAACAGCCCAGCGTCTTAACCACTAGGACACGTAGGGTACCCATTTATCTGCCAACCACTTTCTTATGTGTAATGACCACCTTAGACCTACAGTTTAACGTGGAACCATCAACAGCCCAGCGTCTTAACCACTAGGACACGTAGGGTACCCATTTATCTGCCAACCACTTTCTTTTATTATGTAATGACCACCTTAGACCTACAGTTTAACGTGGAACCATCAACAGCCCAGCGTCTTAACCACTAGGACACGTAGGGTACCCATTTATCTGCCAACCACTTTCTTTTATTATGTGTAATGACCACCTTAGACCTACAGTTTAACGTGGAACCATCAACAGCCCAGCGTCTTAACCACTAGGACACGTAGGGTACCCATTTATCTGCCAACCACTTTCTTTTATTATGTGTAATGACCACCTTAGACCTACAGTTTAACGTGGAACCATCAACAGCCCAGCGTCTTAACCACTAGGACACGTAGGGTACCCATTTATCTGCCAACCACTTTCTTTTATTATGTGTAATGACCACCTTAGACCTACAGTTTAACGTGGAACCATCAACAGCCCAGCGTCTTAACCACTAGGACACGTAGGTACCCATTTATCTGCCAACCCATTTATCTGCCAACCACTTTTTTATTATGTGGAATGACCACCTTAGACCTACAGTTTAACGTGGAACCATCAACAGCCCAGCGTCTTAACCACTAGGACACGTAGGGTACCCATTTATCTGCCAACCACTTTCTTTTATTATGTGGAATGACCACCTTAGACCTACAGTTTAACGTGGAACCATCAACAGCCCCAGCGTCTTAACCACTAGGACACGTAGGGTACCCGTTTATCTGCCAACCACTTTCTTTTATTATGTGGAATGATGAACAGCTGGGCTTTGCTGATCTCTTACATATAAAACCCATTCACTAAGAACATGGCTTTCCTTTCTCACTAGAAACAAACTCTGCCATAAGTAGAATTTAATTGGATTCATCTACACTATATATATATATATATATATATATATATATATATATATATATATATATATTTCTATATGACACCATACAAATTACGCGTAAATATTTCATTGTAGAAGTAATAACAATGACAATATTAATATCTGAAGTCAGTGGTGATTTCTGCTCGAATAGCTTGTAGAAGGATAATCCCTCGACCCGAAAAAGGTCTCTAGGGACACGATTCGAACTGATTTAGCTTCTGCCTTTCATCGTGTGTGTGTGTGTGTGTGTGTGTGTGTGCATGAGTTGTTACTCGTTTATATTTATATATATATATATATATATATATATATATATATTGGGGGGAAGATCTCTCACCCACCAGGTGTTCTTCGACCCGACCCCGTTTCATTGTAGAAATAATAATAATAATAATAATGATAATAAGAATTGATGTGCAAGGTGTTTGCAGTTAAGATGTAGTTTGTGTGTAAAAAGTTATTTATTAATAAGTAGAATTTAATTGGCTATCATCTACATATATATATATATATATATATATATATATATATATGTATCATAAGCTGTTTAAAAGACTGTATAATTATAGTAAACGAAATAACTAGTTAACCGTAAAATTAATTATTTTCTATTATGGCGTTTTCGAAGGTAAACTATGTTATTTGTTTCTTTAAGTTCAATGAAGTTAATGTTAAATTTGCTTCTAAACTAAAATTAAATGTTATAAAATAAATAATAATATATATATATATTTACCTAACATAAGAAAAGAATGTGTATATATATATATATATAGCATAATAATATATATCTAGCAATCCGATCATTGCAAAAAAAAAAAAAACTGGAAAGGTATGCAATTAATAAAGGTGTATTTAAACAGAATTTAATTGGAATAACTATCGTCATATTGTATTGCACAATGGATGATTAATGGGACACATGGCGCTATCTGGCAACTGAACACATTGCGCTATCTGGCAACTCAGCCAGAATAGAGGCTTATAAAAGATCGAGAAGCTGGTGAAGACTCATTCCCAGCTCGGCTCCAGCCGAGCAAGGACCTCTGGTCCTTCTCTTTCTGGCCCTTTGGTAAACCCCTTAGTGGCCTCTTAGGTTAGGAAAACGAAAATAATATGCCTTAAAGGCAACTACTCTCTCTCTCCTTCAGGCGTCTCTCTCTCTCTCTCCTACAGGCATCTCTCTCCCTCCTTCAGCTATCTCTCTCTCTCCTACAGGCGTCTCTCTCCCTCCTTCAGCTCTCTCTCTCTCTCCTACAGGCGTCTCTCTCCCTCCTTCAGCTCTCTCTCTCTCTCTCCTACAGGCGTCTCTCTCCCTCCTTCAGCTCTCTCTCTCCTGCATGTGTAATTACTGCATGTGTACCTCCTGCATGTGTGCGTATGTGTGTGTGTACCTCCTGCATGTGTACCTCCTGCATGTGTACCTCTCCTCTCTCCTTCAGGCGTCTCTCTCTTCTTCAGGTCTCTCTCTCCTTCAGCTGTCTCTCTCTCTCCTTCAGGCGTCTCTCTCACCTTGGCTCAGCCAACTGGCTGATTCTGGCTGATTAGGAGCCTATAAAACAACGCCAACTCGGCTGAAGTCTTAGTGTGCACTTGGCTCCTGCCAGGTGAACACCTATCTCCTTTCTCTCCTCCTCTCTCTCCTTTCTCTTGGGGGATAACGCCGCCTCCAAGTTTCATGACTCCCCTTGTTGCACCTGCAGCATCCCCCCTTTGGGGGAATTTTTTTCTCCTTTTTTCTTTTTTTCCTTTTTTTTATTTTTTTTTAAATTTTTTTTGCAACCCTCCACCCCCCTTTGCAACAACCACAACCCCCTTTGCAACACCCCCACCCCCTTTGCAACATTACATAATAACCTGCAACATTCTTGCACTCTCCCCTTTTGCGGCTATACTACTAATATCATCCAGCAAATACAAAACCAGCTGACAAATAAAGGGATCCGAGAGCCGTATAGAAGACATAGAGAAAGACTGTACAGTACATGTACATGCGATATCGGGACAACGGGTATCGAAACAGATAAAGAGAGGAAAATTCTCGGAGGATCACAAGGCAACGAAACCGGCACCACCATTGGAAAACGAATCGGAACCACATGTATGTATAAATGATAGAGAAAGTATAAAAATAATCCTAGCCAACATTCAGCACCTTAAAACAAACCATTCCCCGGACAAAGTTTTATACCTGAAAAGAGTCATGCAAGAAACCGGAGCAGACTTTGCATGCCTCACGGAAACCCATCTAAAAGACTGCTAGGCGAACTGTGAAAACTGGGCTTTTTGTAGTGACAAAAAGAAATACAAATTGACAACTATAACATCCTCCGAGCCAACAGAACAGTGAGACGTAAAGGAGGATGTGCTATTTACACACGCGAAAGGTATATCCAGCAGAAATGACTATAAGTACTTCAAACAGCTACGTAGAATGTGTAGCAGCAAAAGTTGAAAAATTAAATATGGTACTAATTGTAATGTACAGACCCCCGAACACGCCAATTTCAAAATTTTCAGATTCTATTACAGTCAGAAATTGGGTAAAGGATTTACATTCCCAACCCCAAATATTTTTCTCTGTGGTAATTTTAATTTTCCATTCATGAAATATAGAAGGATAGGAAAAAATATGTGGATACACCAGAACAAGGGGGGCAGACGCGACGACAAGAAGCAGGTAAAAAAAATGTTACTAGTTCTAGCTGATGAATTTATGTTAACACAAGAAAGAACAGAAAACACAAGAAAAAGCAACTGCCTAGATCTGGTATTCACAAACAACAGCAACCTAATTGATAACGTAGAAATATTCCCAACCTTAATATCGGATCACAACATTATTGAAATAACAACCAATATAAAAACAACAGGAAAGAAAAAACACGAACAATAGAAAGAAGCAAATTCGAAATTTTTAATTTTCACTTCAAAGCTATAAACTGGGAATGTGTTGCATCCAGCAAGGATGTAGTAGTATAGCCGCAAAATGGACGAGTGCAGAAATGTTGCATAATGTTGCATAATATTACGTAATGTTGCAGGAGTGCAAACCTCCTTGTTGCAAGAGTGTCAACCCCCCTAACCCCCCTTTGTTGCAAGGCACCCCATCCCATTTATTGCCAACCCCAACCCCCCCTTTGTTGTAAGGCACCCCCTCCCCCCTTTGTTGTAAGGCACCCACGCCCCCCTTTGTTACCAACCTCCATCCCCCCTTTGCTTCCAACCCCAAAATGGTGTTGCAAGGGGTATGCAATTTGGAGGCGGAGTTCTCCCCCAAGCTTAAACACCCCAAAGGGGCAAAACGGATTTGTACAAAAACGGACCGAAAAATTTGCCAGGAACGCGAATATAGCAGCATACGATTACCCCCTCCCTCCCAACCGCCAACCTCTCAAAATACATCTGAGTATATATATATACACACACACACATATATATATATATATATATATATATATATATATACACACACATATATATTAAACCATATATTAATGTTGGCTTAATCACCCAGTTGCCTTATATAAACATACCCCTAAGTGAGCGTGAAATTATTACTATTATTATTATTATTATTGTTATTATTATTATTATTATTACCACTACTAATGATATATATATATATATATATATATATAATATATAATATAGAGCGTGTCCCAAAGAAATGTATACCCACTTTGTTCGATAATACCAGCTATGAGGATAATAAATATATTACTTTTTATATGTTTTTTAATAAAGAATTTTCTCCTGAATCTAAATATGTAATTATTTTTATTAAAAATTGAAAAACAAAAAACGTTACAGATGTTTAAATTATAATTATTATTTTCGAGACTTCATGTGCGATATTTTCTAATATTTTTGCACGTATACGAGATAAGTTTGAAACCGACGGCACTGTGCAAAACTTACAAAAACAACGTTCTGGAAGACGTCGAACATCTTAGATAAAGTGTCATTTAACCATGGAATTTGTAAATTTTTTGAATTAACTAATAATTACAACATTTATGCTTCAATATCAACACTTAACATAAGTATCTCAAAACAGTCGGTTAAAATATTAGAAAATATCGCACATGAAGTCTCGAAAATAATAATTATAATTTAAACATCTGTAACTTTTTTGTTCTTCAATTTTTAATAAAAATAATTACATATTTAGATTCAGGAAAATTCTTTATTAAAAAACATATAAAAAGTAATATATTTATTAACCTCATAGCTGGTATTATCGACAAAGTATATATATATATATACTGAAATATTCCGTACGTAGCAGTGAATAAAAATATTTCTCCAAACACATTTATTGGCATCGATTACGATCTAGAATTTAATTAATTTGATTAATTAATTTGATTAAATTTAGAATTTAATTAATTAATTTGAATAATTTTATATTTATAATTTCTTTTATGCTGACCGTAATGTGGAGAGGGGGATTTAAAATAAATAGGTCAATAAAAGTAAATTGTCTTTTTTTTTTCTTGTAAATTTCTAAAATTAGTGATGACGCCCGTTAAAATAAAGATGTAAATTTGTAGTTTCAATTGGAGACGAAAAATTATAGGATTTGCGTAAATTACAAACCATACTGGGTTTTCTGATGAAGGAGAGAGCGGCCTCTCAGAATGTAATTTGTGAAACGATAAATTTCATAGGAATCAAACTCGCAATTTTAGATGAACTTTTTTCAATTCTCAGGCTATTTTTAGACGGCATATAAACGTCGAACGTGGACACAGGGCCTGAGCACCCAAAGAGTAGCGGAACACAGCACATCGAACATGCGAGTATAGGCCAGCGTATCAGTTAAACGGTGAGGTGAAGGTTAGGTATACCCCTTTGGGGGTGAAGGTATATATATATATATATATATATATATATATATATATATATTATATATACCGTACGAGATTGGTACTATCAATGTGCTAATTATTATGTAATTAAATTATAAGTGAAAGGGTGCGATTATTGTCCATATTTGTCGTGTTTTTCGTAAAAATAGAATGTGCGATCTGATCAGGAATTTTGTATAAACATTTTCTTGTTCTTTCGATGCTGTCCTGATAGTTGCTGTATAATGATATAAATAACCGTTTCGATTGTAAAGCGAACTTTGATGAGGAATCGTTGAAATAGATTGTGAACTTGAAATTTGTGTAGCCAATGTTAAGAAAATTGTCCATTATTTTTGGCCCGTTATAGAATTGTTACAGGTTTTAAATGCGGTTATTAGCGTGAAATGTTATTTATGCAAATATTGTGAAAATTATAAAGTTTGTTTTCGATTTTTATAAAATGATGCAAAATATCTGATGTGTGGAATTTGTCCTTCTAATGATTTCTTCTATATCTAACGAACTTTGTTAACGAACTAAAAAAGTTGCAAAATAAATAACTTTGTTGAATAAACAAATAGATTTGTTAAACGATATTAATAAGTTTTCCTAGTGAATTTCAAATTACAATAAATTATGATAGACGAAAGAGGAAAGAAAATAAAGAAATAATGAATTTAAATAAATTATAATAAATAATAAAAGGTAAAACACGGCGATATATATATATTATATTATTTTTTTTTTCTGACAACTCTCCATAATATAAATAAAAATTAAAATAAATGGTGGTATTTAGCAACTCTCCATAATATAAATAAAAATTAATATAAATGGTGGTATTTAGGAACTCTCCATAATAGAAATAAAATTAAAATAAATGGTGGTACCTGACAAATATCCTCATAAAAATTAAAATAAATGGTGTTATTTAACAACTCTCCCTAATAAGGAATACCTGAACAATTAAAATGCTATCTGGCAACTCAGCAGGCGATTGGCTGAATAACACTGCCCAACACCAATTTTGCTGATTTAATTCTAACACCTGTTTTTAGGTAAATTTGGTGTGCTGATTTAAAAAATCACCTTAGTTTTTGCCTATCACGTCAGGTTTTCGAGCAATCAAATACGGATATTTTGGAGATATCGCATTTTGGCAGGGTTATGCCCAATTTTTTTCTTTTCAAAAAATAAGTTTTTACATACTCAGAATCAGCATGGAAAAGTAAACAATTGTGCAGGGAGTGAACTTTAATATACAATGGTAATATTGACACATAAAGTGATTAAAAGTGTTTAAATAAGCAAAAATTGAATCCATATTAAAGCAAGCACGGGACCAGTTTTCTTAGCATTGTCTTTTTCTTGTTTTTTTACTTTTCAGTGCTGATAAATTTTCTCTTATAGGACTTCCTAGAATGAGAGATGTCAAGACAAATTTTAACAGCAAAACAGCTGTTAACAGGTCTCAAAAATCAATTTTGATAAGCGCCCTTCATGGATCACCCAAAATAGGCATAGTGCATTGCACGAAAACCTGATGTGATGGACAAAATCTAAGGTGAATTTTGAAATCAGCACATCAATATTATCTAGAAACAGGTCTTAGAATTAACTCAGCAGCAAAAAAAAATTTTTTGTTGGGCAGTGTAATGTAAGGAATAAATAAATAATTATTGCTATCTGACAACTGGCTGAAGGAATAATTAAACACATGGCGCTATCTGGCAACTCAGCCAACTGGCTGTTTGGCACCCTATAAGAGGCGGCGGTTGGCTGAAGAACCCCTTATGAGCTCGGCTTCCAGCCGAGTGAACACCTAACTCTGGGTTCTCACCTCTGGGTTTCTCCTCCTATCTCTCTCTCTCTCTCTCTCTCTCTTTCTGCCCCTTTGGGGGGGTTCAGCTTGGGGGAGAACTCCGCCTCCAAGTTGCATACCCCTTGCAATCCCATTTTGGGGTTGGCAACAAAGGGGGGGTGGAGGTTGGTAACAAAGGGGGGCGGGGGTGCCTTGCAACAAAGGGGGATGGGGGTTGGCAATAAAGTGGGGTTGGGGGTTGGGATTCTTGCAACATTACGTGATATTATGCAACATTATGCAACATTTCTGCACTCGTCCATTTTGTAGCCATAATACTGATGCAATAGATTGGAAAATCATCTTCAAGGCCAAGACAACGGAAAAGATGCTAATGACCTTAGAGAAGACGCTGGAAATTGTGGAAAGACATGTCCCAAAAATACAAGAAGAAGAAAGAGAAGCAGGTTCGAGAAACAAAAGAGGTCATTGTTCCGAAAGAGAAAAAGAGTGACTGCAAAATTAAGTAACTATAAAGATGACATCAGAAAAATATTAAATGATAAACTGCAGAGTATCGACTGCGTCATACAGGAACTAATTGAGAAGCATACAGAAAAAGACGATGACGCTATACAAGCGATAAAAGTTAAATCAAAGTATAATTTTGCCAAAAGGAAATCAAAAACTCACACGACTATCGGACCTTTGAATGAAGACAGTGATTTTCCTACCGCTCAGTGTATATTTATGAGTGAAAAATTATGTATTAAGGTTTGAGGCCAAGGTTACTGTTTTAAAAAAGTCGAAGTTTTGAGGCGACAGTAATGAGCAAACATTTGTTTTTATTTTATTTAAAATATTATTTAGTATTTTCAAAATGAGTTATTACCTTTGTTACTCCTCCAAAAATTAATTTTCTCTTCTATTTAATTAAAATAATAGTAATAATAATAAGAAAATTTTTCCATAGACTAAAGACAACACTTGAATTGAAGTACATTCTCTGGTCGATGGTCGATGTGACGAGGAAAGAGGACAGTGAAAAAAAAGAGGTCAAAGAAGCGAGATCGTAAGTAGAACAGTTCAAATGTCCGGGCTCAACCAGGCGCGCATGGGCGTTAAGAGGAAGTTCTTATTTTGTAGGCCTGGCCTCCCTCCCTCCCCTAACCCCCCTGGCTCCCCCTTAATACGCCACTGACCACTCCGAAACCTTGAGATTTTTCTTGGAACCCATTCTTATATGAAAAGTTATACATCACAGGATATACTCGTATGTACCAAATTTGGTGCTTTTACCAAAAAGTGAACGATTTCACCAAAATTTAGAGCTTACTCGCTGGACGACAATGTCGCTTAACTTCGCTGATGAACGGGAAGCGATGTTACGACATTGGCTACGACCGTACGACGTATACTTTGAAAATGAAAATGAAAATGAAAAGGTTTATTGGCAGACTATAGTCCATATGACAAATATTATTAATACAATGACAGTTCATATACTAAGGATAGAAATATATACATTTGATTAGAAATAATACTGTAATGTCGAAGTTAAGTGGAGCTACAGACAGACGTTTTCGTACTAAGAAGTCCATAGCTTAGAGGATAAATGGCAGGACTCATGGATAGCTTGGATGATCGGGTTGGTTGATTTTTTAATTCTTTGCATTAGACTGTGTTGAGCACGTCTTGTTACCTCCGGGAAGCTCGGGACATTGCGGGTGGCAAACATTTGCGAAGCTGAGCATCTCGGGGGTAATTTGTGTAAGAGTCTAAAAGACCTGTTGTACAGCAAATTTAGTGTTCTGCTAGAACCTTTTTTTATAATTCACCCACAGTTACTGTCCATATATATTACTGCAGAAAGTACGAAAGAGAGTGTCTTTAGCTTCACTTGTACAGAATCGAAAGTTCCTTATGGTCATATTCGCTTTAGCACACAGGCTTCGAGATTGTTTTCTTATATCCGAGTCATCACTCAAAGAACTGGTAATAGTTTGACCCAAATACTTAAACTCTTGTACTTCCTCAATTACTTCACCATTCATTTTAAACCTTATATCAGGTGGCTGATTACAGCGTTTAGGATGAAATTGCATAACCTTAGTTTTTGCAACATTAAAAAGAATATCATGTTTCTGCGAATACACTTGTGGTAATGTCCGATTAAGAATTTAATGCTTGTTTATAAATTAATGTTCAAATATATCAAACTTATAAAATACGAGTGGGAGTGCAAATTAAAAGCATACAATAATATTTAATGGATGTAATTACAATAAATTATGGTTGAGTATAGTAGTATCTAATTAAGAATTTTAATAATGTTTGATTAATGAAGAAGATAATAATATGTAATATGTAAAAATTAAGATAAATGATGGTTTGTTTATTAAAATTATTAAATACGAATGGGCAACACAAGGAGTCAGCCCACGAAGGCTGGGTTTCTAAAAATACCCGGCAGTCATCCGGGCAGGCGTGGGCCAGTAAGGTGTTGGGTGTTAGAACGTAATTTAAAATGTAGGTTATTATTTTGGTGTCTCTTTCGGCTTAAGTATAATTAAATTCATCCCACAAGCGTCCCCCTTTTTCTGAATCATTTTCGAATTAAATAAAGTGTCACAAAATGTAATGAAGAATGTAATTAACCCCCTTCCCCCTTCGCGTGGTCCGACGGTTTTTCAGAGATTCGGCGTGGCTACCATGAATTTATACGGTACAGTGAAAACGAGTGTACAGAGAAAGCAAGCGATAAATGGAATAGCGAGTAAAAATAATGAATATAATTAATAAATGAGGTAAACAATACACACTTCGCAGACTTTTAGTAGCCGATCCAGACCGTTAACAGAGAGACTTATTAACACCATATCATCGGCATAAGTTATTTATCCTTGTTTTCTATACAACATCCAACTGTTACCTCATTAAGTGAAGCAATTAATCCGTCGATATACACATTAAATAGCATAGGGGAGAGCAAGGAGCCTTGTCTCACCCGGCAAGAGGAGCCAAAACACTCGGATAGTACATTGCCCCACCTAACAGTGAAAGATTGGTGGGAATACCAAAATTTCAATAAATTTAATATGTACATGGAAACCTTCCTGTCTTCTAGTTTTGCAAATAAAATATTGTGGTTCACCTTATCATATGCCTTACTTATATCTAGGAAGCAGCTATAAATAGTTGAATTACCGTCAATGTATTTAGATATTGTTTCTTTAAGTACATAGATACACAGGTCAGTTGAGTGGGACCTTTTAAAGCCAAACTGATTAGGAGATGTCCATAGGAAATCATTTAATCGGTGTAACAAGAGTTTTTCTAGTAGTTTCGAGAAGCAGGAAGCGACAGCAATAGGCCTGTAAGCTGTAATTATTGTTGGACAAAATGTCTCCGTACTTATTTTTGACCAGGGGCAAGATATATACCAGGGGTGGGGAAACTTTTCAGTACCAAGGGCGAAAATCGATAACATGAACACCTCCGCAGGCGTCTGGCAAATTTTAAGCTTATATACAGCGTGTCCCAAAGAAATGTATACCCACTTTGTTCGATAATACCAGCTATGAGGATAATATATATTTTACTTTTTATATGTTTTTTAATAAAGAATTTTCTCCTGAATCTAAATATGTAATTATGTTTATTAAAAATTGAAGAACAAAAAGTTACAGATGTTTAAATTATAATTATTATTTTCGAGACTTCATGTGCGATATTTTCTAATATTTTAACCGACTGTTTTGAGATACTTATGTTTAGTGTTGATATTGAAGCATAAATGTTGTAATTATTAGTTAATTCAAAAAATTTACAAATTCCATGGTTAAATGACACTTTATCTAAGATGTTCGACGTCTTCCAGAACGTTGTTTTTGTAAGTTTTGCACAGTGCCGTCGGTTTCAAACTTATCTCGTATACGTGCAAAAATATTAGAAAATATCGCACATGAAGTCTCGAAAATAATAATTATAATTTAAACATCTGTAACTTTTTTGTTTTTCAATTTTTAATAAAAATAATTACATATTTAGATTCAGGAGAAAATTCTTTATTAAAAAACATATAAAAAGTAATATATTTATCATCCTCATAGCTGGTATTATCGAACAAAGTGGGTATACATTTCTTTGGGACACGCTGTATATAAGATGTATTTTAAAAAGCTATTTGCTGGGCAGTAAATAAATAATTTTTAGTAAATAATAAATACCTAAGCGGGCGAATTGAAATTAGCTCGTGGGCGAAATTTCGCCCGCGGGCGAGGGTTTCCCCACCCCTGATATATACCCTGATGAACTCTGCAGGGATATAGCTATACTTTATAGCTATACTATATAGCTATACTTTACTTCAAAGACAAAATAATGTTTGAAATAAAAAGAAAATAATTGTTTCTTTATTATTTCTCTCTCAAAACATCTAGTTTTGGAACGATCCCAATTTTAACTACAATATATACACACAAAAGAACTTTCACTCAAAAATTCATTATAAAGAACTAGTCACACAATTTTAGATGGTCGCTTTAGGTGGTTCGTTACTTATGTCCCATGTTCCAGTTTCGACCAATCAGAATAGTTCTAACAAATTTAAAAGAAACTTATCCCTTTTTGAAGTATTGATTTTTTTTTTTTTTTTTTTACTGTCATTTAGAAGTAAAAGTTTCCGAAACAAATTTTAGACTTTTTCTCATTTTCAGATTTTCGACTTTTATATAAAAATGTTTACCCTACTATGAAGTTTCGTGAAACTTTCATACATATTTAAACCTTGAAATTCAGAAAGCAAAATGTTGACGGTATCTATCCTCGGTTTTTGTTGATGGATTAATTATAAATACATCTAATAATGTAAATTAGCTCTTTATAATATTTTTGTATCCTCGTTGAAAGGCTAAAGATGGATCGAAAAATTGGTGTGTGGTTGCGTGGCCTCGCTGGAGAGGGAGATCTTTTCTCTTCTATCGTCTGAGAAGGTGTCGGTGGTCTTCTACCGGCATCTGTTGTCACTTTTTTAGGGGGCCTGCTGGCCCCTTGTGGGGGTTAGTAGGCCTCGGTGTTCGGATCCCCACACCTACAAAAGAGCTTTCTCTTAACGCCTACGCGTGCCTGGTTGAGCTCGGGCGCCTGTCTTCTTCTACTCATGCTCTCATTTCTTTCGCACCCTTTCTCTACGTTTTTCCCATCCCTTCGTCTGTTCCAGTTTCTTTTCTTCACTATCCTCTTTCTTGGTCACATCGACTCGACTAAAGCTTAAACTGAAGGTTTTGTTTTGAATTTATTGAAAGCATTTACTTTATTAGTGGACCAATACCGGGCTTATGTTTACAACACGCGCATGGCTGAGTCCAGATCATCTATCCTCTTCTTACGTTCGCGTTTATTTTTGGTATCTGTTCTTTCTTGGTCACATCCCATCCACCATTCTGTCATGTTTTATTCATTAAAAATGTTCGATTTAATTGTTTAGTGAAAAATATTTTGGGTAACTGTTAAAACTCAATATTCGTCATCAATTCCAAGTTTTTAACCGATATTGATCAACAAGCAATTGAATTCATTAATATTATTATATTATTAAGGTGGAGTGAGAAACTTGACCTTCGTCAGCATGAACAATTCGGGCGAATGTAAAACAAAGGTTAACCAAGGTTTTATATATATATATATATATATATATATATATATATATATACAGAGTATAAATCCTTTTTCAAATAACTTATTAATTTTTATCACAACATAACCTAACCAGTTGACCTAACGATTAGTTAGGTTAAGTCGTGATATTTTAGATAGTTAGCCTTATAAGGCTAACTGAAGAAGGCTGGGGGCCCTGATCTTCAGGTGATCCAAAAATTTACTCTGTTCAACCCCTTTAAAATTTAATTCTTAATATAAATCAACTATCATTCTTACATAATATACACAATTACCACAAATCCCTCTGCATGAAAAACGAGGGCAACATACAGATGTACTGTAAAGTCACTGCAAAGAGACTTGGTGGTCACTCTGTACTCTCTGTTCATAGTCGTAGTTTCCGACTAATAAATTGTATTTTTTGGCAATTTCCGGCTTTATTACCTGTTATAAGCGATTTCTCAGTGGATCATAAATAAATTTTAGTCCACTAAACACTTACTCATTTGTAACACTCGTAGCTGAAGCTCCTATAAACTTCTGAGAGAGAGAGAGAGAGAGAGAGAGAGAGAGAGAGAGAGAGAGAGATAATTGTGTAAAACGAGTTGAATACTAAATCTTTCCCGATCTCTCCCATACCTTAAAAAACTAACTTACTTTAACCTAACTTTACCTAACATAAGCCTAACCTAACCTTACTAACTTAACGCTACATCATCTGAACGTAGAAAGTGGTCAGTGTTCACCCATCGAACAACCGAAAAACAAAATGCTCAAGTGGTTATGACGTAGCCCTGAACATAAATGAGTGTTTCCTCAAATTTGTACCAAAATTCAAACATATTTCGGCAGCTATTTCTCCTTCAGATTAATACAATGGGTTTACTAAAAAAACCTCGTATACAGTATACCAGAATACTCGCTGTACCTTGCGCAACAAAAGTCCCCCGAAACTACGCAGGGGAAGGTCGGGAAAGAGAAATGTTTCTAAAATCTTCCCAAATTCACTCATTTCGCGAAGGTCAAGCTTGTCGCCCCTCCTCTTGAGTTGGCCTGGTGAAGTAGTGAGTTTGATTCTTGTGCTCTCCACCTCACATAGCCAGGTACGCCCGGCTCATCGGGAATTGTTCTGAGCCAGGCATCTAGTCTTCTTTTGAAGATTTCTACTGCAACTCCCTTCGTGTTTCTTAGGTCTTTGGGCAACTGATTAAACAGTTTTGGTCCTCTCACTACAAAACTATTTTCTTTCAGGGTTAAGGATGTTCCCTGTCTCGCCTTCAATTTGGGAATACGACACAGTCTCCCGTTTCTACTTTCCACCGTTGTTTGGGGAGTTATAGGGTTCAGAGTAAGATTAGGGACTAGTTTCTCCATTATTTTCCAAGTGTAAATAATGGTGTATCTCTCTCTTCTCCTTTCCAGGGAATATAGGTCTAGTTCGCGTAACCTTTCCCAGTATTTTAGTACTTTGCACCCATTGATCTTGGCTGTGAAGCTTCTCTGGATCCCTTCCATCTGTCTAATGTCTTATTTTTTATATGGGGATGTTAGGACCGAGCAGTATTCCAATTTGGGTATTATCAGGGTTTTCAGAAGAGGAATCATTACATTCCTATCCCTTCGTTTAAAAGTTCTCTATACCTGTCCCGTTATTGGTTTGCTCATTGTATCAGTTGCTCGGAGAAACTGCTCTCTTTGCTCTGTTTACTGCTATCTTATTTTGTGTTTCAAATTTCGCATCATCTGTCATTACAACCCCTAAATCTTTTGCTCTGGAATTTCCCTGAATTTCCTGTCCATTTGAGGTATAATATTTCATGGATTTTAGGTCTTCTCTTTTTTTGTACAGTAATAGCTGAAATTTCTCGGTGTTAAACTTCATATTGTTGTCTTCCGTCCACTTGTAGATTCTGTTTATGTCGATTTGTAGCGATCCTATGTCTTCTGGGTTTCTTATTTTTCTACTGATCTTTGTGTCATCCGCAAAGGATGTTACTGCTGTCACTGGTAACGTCCTCATCTATGTCAGTTAGCATGATTATGAAGAGCAGTGGAGCGAATACTGTTCGTTGTGGTCCTGAACTGAGGAGTGAGGACCTCTGATTCTGATGAAGATACTCCTTGTACTGTGACGACTTGCCGCCGCTCACTAAGGAAATTATATATCCATTTCCCTACTTTTCCTGTTATTCCCATATACAGTATTTCAGTTTATGTATTATGATTCCGTGGTCACACTTGTCGAAAGCTTTAGCAAAGTCTGTGTATAGTACATCATAGTTTTCATTACTTTCCAGTGAATCAATAATGTTGTTGTAGTGTTCCATTAGTTGTGATAGGCATGATCTGCCTGACCGAAACCCGTGTTGGTTATTATTGAATTTTTTCTGAGTTTCCAAAAAGTCATAGATTTTCTGTCTAACTATTCTTTCAAATATTTTAGTGAGATGGGATGTAAGCGATACTGGCCTATAGTTTTTGGCCTCGGATCGATCTCCTCCTTTATACTATATTGGGACTATGTTCGCGCTCTTTAGGATGCCCGGTATTTCTCCCGTGTCTAGTGATGATCTCCATATCCAGTATAGGGGCTCAGTGATTGCATTTTTGCAGTTTTTGATCAGTGTGGCATTCCATTTATCCGGTCCTGCCGCTGAGTGTTTTTAGTTTTCTCTATGGCTTGTATAATATCATCCGTCGTAAAGTCGAAATCCGTTATACTTTCCCTTTGTGGTTCTTCTTCAAAGAACGCGTTTCTATCGCATATCAGTTTGTCAGATTTTGGGATACTGAAAGATGATTCGTACTGAGCTCTTTATATTTCCGATACTTCTGTTAGATCATCAGATAAAGGCACTGTTCTCATTTTTTAAAGCTCCGATAGTCGCATGGTTTTTCGACTTTCTTTTTGCGAAATTATAGAAGTACTTTGAGTTAGCCTTTATCGCTTCTATAGCGTCGTCTTGTTTTTCTGTATGCTTCTCGATTAGTTCCTGTATGACGACATCGATACTTTGCAGTTTATTATTTAATATTTTTCTGATGTTATCTTTACAATTACTTAATTTTGCAGTCACTCTTTTTCTTTTTCGAAACAATTACCTTTTTTGTCTTTCGAACCTGCTTCTCTTTCCTCTTTGTTGTATCTCTGGGACATGTTTTTCTACAATTTCTAACGTCTTCTCCTCTAACATCATTCGCATCTCCTCCGTTGTCTTGGCTTCGAAAATGGTTTTCCAATCTATTACTTTCATGCTGGCTGTCACATCTTCCCAGTTTATAGCTTTGGAATGAAAATTAAAAATTTTTAATTTGCTTCTTTCGGTTGTGCGCGTTCTTTCCTTTCCTGTTGCCTTTATATTAGTTATTATTTCAATGATGTTGTGGTCCGATATCATAGTTGGGGATTTTTCTACATTATCAATTAGATTGCTGTTGTCTGTGAATAGCAAATCTAGGCAGTTATTTTTTCTTGTGTTTTCTGTTATTTCTTGCGTTAACATAATTTCATCAGCTAGAGGTAGTAGCATTTTTACCTGCTCCTGGTCTTCTCGTGTGCCCCCCTTGTCCTGGTGTATACATATATTTTTCCTATCCTTTTATATTTCATGAATGGGAAATTAAAATCACCACATAGAAAAATACTTGGGGTTGGAGAGTGTAGACCTTTTACGAAGTTTCTTACTTCTGTAATGCAATCTGAAAATTTTGAGGTTAGCGTGTTTTGGAGTCTGTACATTACAATTAGTACCATATTTAATTTTTCAATTTTTGCTGCTACACATTCTACGTAGCTGTTTGAAGTACTTATAGTCATTTGTGGCATATGCCTTTCGCGTGTGTAAATAGCACATCCTCCTTTACGTCTCACTGTTCTGTCGGCTCGGAGGATGTTATAGTTGTCAATTTGTATTTCTTTTTTGTCAATACAGGACTCATAATTTTCACAGTTCGTCTTGAAGTCCTTTAGATGAGTTTCCTTGAGGCATGCAAAGTCTGCTCCGGCTTCTTGCATGAGTCCTTTCAGGTATGCAACTTTGTTCGTGGAATGGTTTGATTTAAGGCCCTGTATGTTGGCTAGGATTATTTTTATTTTTTTTCTCTTTTTCGCATACAGGTGGTTCCAATTTGTTTTCCAATGGGGGTGCCGGTTTCGTTGCCTTTTGGTCCTCCGAGAATTTAGCTCTTTTTATCTTTGTCGGTACCTGTTGTCCCGATAACGCATGAAGTGCCTTTGTTCGTACCTTCTGTCCGGCTCTCGGATTCCAATATTTATATTTGTCAGCTGGTTTTTTAATTGCTGGATAGTATTTAGTATATATATATATATATATATATATATATATATAGGCGGGGCCACCAGCTTGACCTTCGCAGGGCCGGATTAAGCATTGTTAGTGCCGGGGGCAATGAATATTTTCGGGCCGGTGTCACTAGAAAAACACTAGAAAAACACAATTCTTTACCTGATACCTCATACATGAGTGATGTGATCAGCTGACTGGGATCGAACAACAGAAAACGAAACAAAAACAAAGATGTGATTACAGAAAATGTATACTTTGTTCATATAAATGGGATACTAAACTAGGTTTCGTAGAAGCGGAATGTAGAATTTTTTTTACTTCTTCACGGTCGACCAATTATTTCAACGGTAGATTGTAGCGTTTACATAGTTTCTTGGGGTCGGTCAGCATCTTGGGGCCGGTCAGCATCTGGGGCCTGGGGAAAATGTCCCTTTTGCCCCCATTATAATCTGCTACTGGACCTTCGTTTGAAGAGAGACCAACATGCGGAACTTAAACGAAGTTAACGAAATATAATTTTCAATTTACTTTTTCACTAGATTTGGAAATAAAAAGTTACCCCTTTAGTTTTTATTGTTTGCTTTGCTTTACTAAAGATTTTATAATTTTATTAAAATTTTATTTACTATTTATAAACTTTCGTAAAATTGAAATAAATGTAAACTGTTAAAAACAGAAAGAAAATAGACAATTTATTAATTGCGGCCAAATGTATTTTCAGAAAGTGAATCAAAAATTTTATTTGAATTTTGTAGCCTTCTTTCGAGAAGTCAAAAAAAAAAAAAAATGGTGTTAATAATCCAGCAAGGTTGAAGCACCTTAAAATAAAAAAAAACAGAAATAAAAATTTTGTGGTTTTCCTTCGGGGAGTCAAAAAGAAAAAAAAATGGTGTCAATAATCCAGCAGGGTTGAAGCACTGTGAACATAAAAAAAAAAAAAAGCTATTGTTCTTATAAATACAATTTTGTAATCTTCTTTTGGGGAGACGAAAAAAAGAACAATGGTTTTCAATAATATAGTGAACTTACAGCACCTTAAAATGAAAAAAAAAAAAGTGTTTTTTTTCCGTGTATTTACATTTATTTGGTATCCGAATCCAAACGCATTGAACGGTCTCGAATCCAACTAAGCCCTAACCTTCTGTTTAATTAAATGAAACAAAACTTTCCAAAATAATTAAAAACATTTTTACACAGATTCGAGACGACATTAAATTTGGAATGCAATCTTAGCTAAATTACTTCTTATTTAATTTTAATTTTGTTTCATTTTAATTTAAAGAAAACGGGAAAAGATGAAAGAGAAAATGGAGAAATTGGAGTAAAAGAGAAGTGGGAAAGGCATCGGGAAAGCCTGAACGAGTATTACACTTTGAACGACAAAACCAAAACTAACAGTTTGTCTCGAAATGGAGTCGAGAAATATTTTCTTCCAATTTTAATGTCTACATAATTTGTAAAAGTCGTTCTTGTAAATGTAGATAAGTATAGTTCGGTAGAGACAGGTAGAGTCACGGCCGTGCAGAGAGGGGTGGAGCAACAGGGGCTTAAACACCTGACTCTGAAGTCATGGAGGGAAAAGGGCAGCTTGAAACTGGAATTTATACATAGATATGAGCAACGTTTGTGCAGATATTTTCGCGATCTATGATTAGCGACGGCTGTGAAATTATCCTGCAACTCGAAGGAAGTGTGCTTTTCTGGCTCTGAGCCTCTGCTACTTAAATGTTCTCTGGACGGCACTGGGTAGAGTTAGATTAAGTTAGTCAGTGTAATCTGCATGAAATTTAGTATACACTTTAAGGGTTAAACCACCTCTGACTTTATATATTCATTTGTACGAAGTACAATTTATTTGTGCAATTATATTTTTGAGTATAGAAAATCTCATTAAATTCTAATATTAAGGTGTTCATTTCTTTAGATGTTTGTTTGAGTTGGTGTTTCTGTCTCTTTTGCAGAATCTGAGGTCGTATAACTTAAGTGACAAATAAATTTATTTGGAATCCGAACCAAGACCTTTCTACATCACCCTGTGAAGACAAATTTAGATCTGTAGTTCGAGAATCAATGACTAACGAGGTTGGGTAGCGAGTGGCCCGACGGTTCTTGATATACTCTTTTATTCCTGATTTGGACCTATACAGCCTTCGTGGCGAAGCTCTTGTCCACATGTGCCCTACTCCGTCTGAGGTTCATACACTTAATACGACAGTGGACCCTTGAGCTTCAGCGGTGTTAAATAATTAGTAATAATGCCACGCTCTCTTCGACCTTATGGTTCTATTAACACTTACTACCACCCCAAGATTAAACCAAACGACACTCACTCATAAATTAGAACAACATCAGTTTACTCATAATTTAATGGAATCTACCGAGATGACGTCACGACTGTCTTTTTTTTTCTGTTTTAAGAAATTATTCAAGTAATGGTAGGTCTATTTTCATAAAATATAAATTATAAATTTCACTTCTCAGTTCAAATAATTCACTTTTCATGGGGTCATTCCGCGGCCGACATACTGTAAGTTTACCTTTATTCAAAATTGGCGTCACAAACAAATAAAATGACTGCAAATTAAAATTGGAAAAACTTTCAAAATTAGGTTATCGAATGAGAATAAAACATTATTTTAAACTAAATCACGAGTCACTCGTAAGTGGCAGAGAACGTTTTAATATAATCTAAAATTTGTTTACTTTAGAGAACGTTTTCACAAAATGACAGAAATAATCTTGATTCATGTAAACTCCCAATTTTTGTTGAAGGTGCTTCCACCCTTTCGGATTACTGACCCACTTTTTAGTTTTCGTCTCCCCGAAGAGAAGATTATAAAATTCCAAATAATGGTAAAATAATTATTGTTTGTTTTTTTCTGTTTAAGCCTGCAGGGCTGCCAATGCTGGGGTTTTCCCCCCAGATCTGGGGTTTTCACCCGTCATCTGGGTTTCTGGGTTTTTATTTTACAAATAGCTTGAAAACTGGGTTTTTTTACTAATTTTGTTAATAAATTATCTAAAATAACTTTTCTATATTTATGAATACCAAAGCTTGCCCAAACACGATGGCTTTCTCGAGAAACCGTAATCACAGAAATATTAGAACAATTTGATGCTCTACTTCTTTATTTTCAAGCAGAATCAGAAGTTGACAAAGTTGATGGAGCCAAGAAAATTTATGATGTATTAAACAACCGCGGAACGAAACACATGTTGTTCTTTCTTCAATATGTGCTGCAAAAGATAAATCTCATGAATGTTGAATTTCAATCGGAGCACTTCCGATTGCATATTTTATATTCAATGGTATCTTCAGAGTGTAAAAACATATTGAGTTTCTTCATTAAAAATGAAGTATTAAATAACACTAAATTATCAGAAATTGACCCTAACAAAGAGAGTAACTTCAAAAGTGTTAATGATGTATACCTTGGAGGTAAGGCAATGGCACAATTAATTAATGACCCTTTAGTAATGAAAGCAGTGTTAAAAGATTTAAGACTGATTGTTTAAAATTCCTAGTGGAATTATCTAACCAAATAAGGAAGAGGTTTAATTTTAGTGAAGATGGAGTTATTGCAAAGTTAAATGTTCTGGATCCGAAGGTAGCTCATGCTCATAACACTTCTCCAACTTCCATCATTCCACTAGCTATTCATTTTCCGTCCGTTGTACCTGAAAGTAAACTAAATGACCTTGATGACCAGTGGAGGAGTTATAGTCTTATGGCAGACGAACTACTACTTCTATTGACAACATACCAGAATATTGGTACAAATTGAGAAATATTAGACATGGACTTGATAATCCAAAATATGATGTACTTTCCAATTTCATGACTACCTTAACTATATTACCACATTCATCAGCATGCGTTGAAAGGATATTTTCACAAGTTAATTGCGTAAAAACAAGAAACACAAACTCGTTAAAAGCAGATACCGTTAGAGATAGATTGCTGGCAAAACAGCTTATCACCAGAAAGAGTTTGGATTGCACTTCCTAGGATCCCGAAAAACACTAATCAAGAATTTGGAAGAGGGAGCTGTAAGCAGAAGATATTTGGAGAGAATTAAACGGCAAAAAGAAAATAACGAATTGGTCACGATCAGAGGAGCAGCCGAAGAAGAGGAAGAGTTATAATTTGGGATTCACACATATAAACTAAGTAAAGACTTATTTTTTTCTTTTAAATATTGTATTTTTACAATCTGGGTTTTTTTTAATCAGTATGGGTTTTTTGCAGAGTTGATCTGGGGTTTTCTCTAAAATTTCATTGGCAGCCCTGGTTTAAGGTGCTTTCAACCCTGCTGGACTATTGACACCATTTTTTTTTTTTTTTTGGTAGAGAAAAGTGTTGAAAGAAGTAGTAGAAAAAATGAAATTGTTTTTTTTTTTCTGTTTAAGGTGCTTTCAACCCTGCTGGATTATTGACACCATTTTTATTTTGTAGAGAAAGGTGGTGAAAGAAAAGTAGTAAAGAAATGAATTATTCCTAATTTTTGCTCGGCCGCAATCAATAAATTTCCTACTTTGTTTCTGACATTTACAGTTTACATTTATTTCAATTTTATGAAAGTTTATAAATAGTAAGTAAATTTTTAATAAAATTATATAACAATTAATAAAGAAAAACAAATTTCGAAAAATAAAGGGGTAACTTTTTATTTTCAATATCTAATAAAAAAGTAAATTGAAAATTATACTTCGTTCAAGTTCTGTGTGTTGGTCTCTCGGTACTTTTAGGTTATCTCCCCCTTACCAATTTTGACAGAATATTTTCGTTAAAACTAACGAAAATATTACGACTTCACCTAACCAATTATCAAGGGCGTACAGTTCATCTATTAGTAAATAGTAAATACTATTCCAGAAACAAACAATGTTATAATTCATAAATAAAAAATAGATCAACTGTACGCCCTTGATAATTGGTTAGGTGAAGTCGTGATATTTTCGTTAGTTTTAACGAAAATATTCTGTCAAAATTGATAGGGGGGAGATAACCTACAAGTACCGGTCTCTCTTTACACGAACTTCAAACTGGTTGCCCCGTGTGTATATATATATATATATATATGATACACAGACAGTGCATGGAACAAGGAACTCTTCTGGGATAATTAAATCCACTATAGTCCGAATAAGTAATGGTAAATGACAAATACCATAGTTTTTCTTTTTCATGATGCTAGCCCGACGTGGGCAACGAGTCACTCGCAAAGAGGTCCCATAAATATAGCTTCCCCTCACCAGCTATCTGCAAAGCAGACAGGATACAGCTTTGGGACATGGATCTAGAGTTTAAAGCACCTAGCCATGCTACATTTAGAACCTCAAAATAAGCAAAAGACTCGCTGCCTTCACGTCAGATTGAATGCATCAAAGAAAAAGAAAAAGGGGTAACTATTATATTTTTAGCCAAAAAACAAAACTTAAACCTCAACTGGCAGAATTGAGCGTCCACTTTTCAAGGCACATAACATGTCCGTTTCAAGATGGGAATGAACTCAGAATGGTCCCCTGAGTTTTTTATGATACACACAGACATGAAAAAGAAAAACTATGGTATTTGTCATTTACCATTACTTATTCGGACTATAGTGGATTTAATTATCCCAGAAGAGTTCCTTGTTCCATGCACTGTCTGTGTGTATCATAAAAAACTCAGGGGACCATTCTGAGTTCATTCCCATATATATATATTCAACTCGCTTTACACAATTACCTCTCTCTCTTTCTGAATCTGTATCTCAAGTTTATAGGAGCTACAGCTACGAGTGCTACAAATGAGTAAGTGTTTAGTGAACTAAAATTTATTTAAGATCCACTGAGAAATCGCATATAAAGGTAATAAAGCCGCAAATTGCCTGAAATACAGTTTATCAGTAGTAAACTACGACTATGAACAGAGAGTACAGAGTGGCTACAAAGTCCTTTTGCAATGACATTAAAGCATATCTGTATGTTGCCCTGGTTTTTCATGCAAAGGGACCGATATTAGCATTTCTGTTACTGATATTTTTATTACATGTCTCATTGTACGGGGCTCCAATAAACCTTAGTCCCCGCCCATGCCTTAAACCATTAGAGGTACAGTAAAACTAAACATACCTTATAAAAGAGATTTAATCCTGCATTAATGAGAAAAATTAAACTTGGTGTTCCCGCCATTGGCTTCCAAGACAGCCTGAATTCGCTTTGGGTAGCTTGCCAAACATGACGTGAATAGATCTTGATCGTTTCGCAAATTTGCTAAAACAGTTTCAATGTGTTGCGTCATTGTATCCTTCGAAATCGATTTGCTGCAGGTTCTTGAAACAAGAGACATTCAACCTTGTCCTTTATAACTGATCAAATATGTTCACAGACGTTCAGGTCAGGAGAATTTCCTGGCCATTCTTCATTTCCAAAGAAATCGATCTCATGGTTCCGCAACACTGTTGAGTGGCTAATGCCTTAAAGCAGGGGGCCTTATCGTGCAGAAGTGTGACCTGATCGACATCCATAACATTGTTTGGGTTTCTTAGAAAAGGAATGACATGCTGGGATAGAATAATATCGCGAAAATACTGTCCATCCCAACTCTGACCATTTGGCTTCAGCACCCACATGAGCTTCTTTGCAGTGAATAAAACAAACACACCAACACAGTCTGGACTTTTTAATAATTCGCGATAATGTTCATTGTCATCGATTTCATCTGGTGTTGTGGCCCACAATCGATCATTTTGGTAGTTAGGCCGACGTGTAACGTAAACAAAAAATTCATCGGATACAGCTAAATGCATGAAATCATCCACATCCCAATCTTCAAGATAATGGGCAAACCACATTCTGTCATCGATGTTAAGTTGAGTTTTTCTTGGCTTTGGAAGTTCATGCCAAGGCTTTAAACCTTGCCTATGACGGTACAGTCGAATGATCTCACCACTAACGATCTTTCCTCTCAACACTTCGATCTCTCTAGAAAGTTTAGCACAGCTGTTTTTCCGCTTACGCGTACCACTTTCAATGATGTCCTTTGTTTCCTGAGAGAGTGGCAAATTTGTATCCATTTCACATTTATCCAAAGTTTTATTCCAATTTTTTTGACGAAGTCCTCACCCCTTCGCAACTTTTTGGCAACCCATGAACGTGTTATAAAGGTGGCTCCAGCATCACGAGCTTCCCGAAATGTTATTACTCGTATGCGATCTATCACACGTTGCCTCTCCAAATCACCAATTAATTGCGAAGCCATTATATTATCACTTTATCAGCTAGAGTAATTTTAATACCTGCAATAAATAAAGAATTTTATATATTTATATAATCACTAAAAACTCTTTCGATATAAGTAAACATGTAAGCTGCAAATGGGGGGGCGAAGGTTTTTTGGAACCCCTTATTATGATAATTCCTTTGTTTTTCTCAAGAAACATTCAAAGAAATGACAGGGAGATACGAGCGTGTTACTAAACCCTTTTCTGGTTCTTCCTCAGTGTATATACTGAATTTGATGCAGATTGCCTTACCTAAACTAATCTAACTCTACCCAGTGTCGTGCAGAAAATATTTAAGGAGCAGGGGCTCAGGCCAAAAAAGCGCACCTCCTTCGAGGTCCAGGATAATTTCACAGCCGTCGCTAATCATAGATCGCAGAAATATCTGCCACCAAGCCTTGTTCATATCTACGTATATAGTTCCAATTTCAAGCTGCCTTTTCTCTCCATGAATTCTAAGTCATGGAGGGAAAAGGGCAGGGGCTCAAGCCCCTGTTGCTCCACCACCCCTCTCTGGATGGCCGTGACTACCTGTCCCTACCTAACTATACTTAATCTACATTTACAAGAACGACAGTTACAATTTTCATAGATATTAAAATTGGAAGAAAATGTTTCTCGACCCCATTTCGAGACAAACTGTTAGATTTTGTTTTGTCGTTGAAAGTGTAATACTCTTGCAGGCTTTCCGACGCCATTCCCACTTCTCCTTTACTCCAATTTCTCCATTTTCTCTTTCACCTTTTCCCGTTTTCTTTAAATTAAAATAGAACGAAATTAAATTAAATAAGAAGTAATTTTCCTATGATTGCATTCCAAATTTAGTGTTGTCTCGAATCTATGTAAAAATGTTTGTTTTCATTATTTTGGAAAGTTTTGTTTCATTTAATTAAATAGAATTAAACAAATTTATTTTTGGAGGAATAAAAAAGGTAAAAAGTGACCTTAAAAAGTAGAAATAATGTTTGAATAAAGAAATTTTTTTGTACAACGCAAAACAACTGATTTTATTTCCTATAGTTTAAGAAAATAAAAATAGAGGCGGGAACGGAGTGAAAGATGGAGAATTAGGAACGTTTTCTTTTGAGGGTCACTGATTGAGAAGAGACATGATATAATTAACTGTAAAAGATGTTCTTACAACGAAATAAAATAACAATAATTAACTTCTTCAAACTTAGTTCTGATAATAAAATTCGAGGATGTAATAAGAGTTTAAAAATAAACTAGACTAGATCTATGCAAATGCTTTTTGAGCTTTAGCAGTATATAAGTTATATATATATATATATATATATTATATATATATAAATCTTCGTGGAGACTAGATTACACTACGTGAAATGGTCGTCCAAGATTGGTTAGTGATTTCCAGCGTTACTAATTTTGGCCAATCAGGCTCTTTATAACAAATTTTGGCAATGTAAAAAAAACTGGTTCCCTCAAAACTTAATATATATATATATTCAACTATTGAATATCATCCAGCAAATACAAAACCAGCTGACAAATACGGGGATCCGAGAGCCGTACAGAAGGCATAGAGAAAGACTGTACACTGTACAGTACATGCGATATCGGGACAACGGGTATCGAAACAGATAAAGAGAGGAAAATTCTCGGAGGATCACAAGGCAACGAAACCGACACCACCATTGGAAAACGAATCGGAACCACATGTATGTAAAAATGATAGAGAAAAAATAAAAATAATCCTACCCAACATTCAGCACCTTAAAAGAAACCATTCCCCGGACAAAGTTTTATACCTGAAAAGAGTCATGCAAGAAACCGGAGCAGACTTTGCATGCCTCACGGAAACCCATCTAAAAGACTGCTAGGCGAACTGTGAAAACTGGGCGTTTTGTAGTGACAAAAAGAAATACAAATTGACAACTATAACATCCTCCGAGCCAACAGAACAGTGAGACATAAAGGAGGATGCGCTATTTACACACGCGAAAGGTATATACCAGAAATGACTATAAGTACTTCAAACAGCTACGTAGAATGTGTAGCAGCAAAAGTTGAAAAATTAAATATGGTACTAATTGTAATGTACAGACCCCCGAACACGCCAATTTCAAAATTTTCAGATTCTATTACAGTCAGAAACTGGGTAAAAGATTTACATTCCCAACCCCAAATATTTTTCTCTGTGGTAATTTTAATTTTCCATTCATGAAATATAGAAGGATAGGAAAAAATATGTGTATACACCAGAACAAGGGGGGCACACGCGACGACCAGAAGCAGGTAAAAAAATGTTACTAGTTCTAGCTGATGAATTTATGTTAACACAAGAAATAACATAAAACACAAGAAAAAGCAACTGCCTAGATCTGGTATTCACAAACAACAGCAACCTAATTGATAACGTAGAAATATTCCCAACCATAATATCGGATCACAACATTATTGAAATAACAACCAATATAAAAACAACAGGAAAGAAAAAACACGAACAATAGAAAGAAGCAAATTCGAAATTTTTAATTTTCACTTCAAAGCTATAAACTGGGAATGTGTTGCATCCAGCATGGATTTAGTAGTATAGCCGCAAAATGGACGAGTGCAGAAATGTTGCATAATGTTGCATAATATTACGTAATGTTGCAGGAGTGCAAACCTCCTTGCTGCAAGAGTGCCAACCCCCCTAACCCCCCCTTTGTTGCAAGGCCCCCACCCCATTTATTGCCAACCCCAACCCCCCCTTTGTTGTAAGGCACCCCCTCCCCCCTTTGTTGTAAGGC
This sequence comes from Bathynomus jamesi, assembly GCA_023014485.1. NCBI lineage: Eukaryota > Metazoa > Arthropoda > Malacostraca > Isopoda > Cirolanidae > Bathynomus > Bathynomus jamesi. Next base: position 213,185 of record JAJOZX010002674.1, on the reverse strand, counting down.
ACCCCCCGCCCCCCTTTGTTACCAACCTCCATCCCCCCTTTGCTTCCAACCCCAAAATGGTGTTGCAAGGGGTATGCAATTTGGAGGCGGAGCTTTCCCCCAAGCTTAAACACCCCAAAGGGGCAAAACGGATTTGTACAAAAACGGACCGAAAAATTTGCCAGGAACGCGAATATAGCAGCATACGATTACCCCCTCCCTCCCAACCGCCAACCTCTCAAAATCCATCTGAGTATATATATATATACACACACACACATATATATATATAATATGAAAAATTATTTCACGAAAGTGACACGTGAAAAGTATTTATGATGAATAAAACCACGAAGGAAAAAAGAAACACAAAGGGGTGCTCAAGCGCTTTCGTCTAATGACATCCTCAGGAACACTGGAGTGAAAGGACAGATCAAGGCAATATATAGGTTACAAAAATAAACATACATACATACATACATGTATATATATGTGAATATGTATGTATGTATGTTTATTTTGTAACCTATATATTGCCTTGATCTGTCCTTTCACTCCAGTGTTCCTGAGGATGTCATTAGACGAAAGCGCTTGAGCACCCCTTTGTGTTTCTTTTTTCCTTCGTGGTTTTATTCATCATATAATATATATATATAATATATATATATATATATATATATTTACACACACACATATATATTAAACCATATATTAATGTTGGCTTAATCACCCAGTTGCCTTATATAATCATACCCCTAAGTAAGCGTGAAATTATTACTATTATTATTATTATATATTGTTATTATTATTATTATTATTATTATTATATTACCACTACTAATGATATTATATATATATATATATATACACAGCGTGTCCCAAAGAAATGTATACCCACTTTGTTCGATAATACCAGCTATGAGGATAATAAATTATTACTTTTTATATGTTCTTTAATAAAGAATTTTCTCCTGAATCTAAATATGTAATTATTTTATTAAAAATTGAAAAACAAAAAAGTTACAAATGTTTAAATTATAATTATTATTTTCGAGACTTCATGTGCGATATTTTCTAAATTTTTGCACGTATACGAGATAAGTTTGAAACCGACGGCACTGTGCAAAACTTACAAAAACAACGTTCTGGAAGACGTCGAACATCTTAGATAAAGTGTCATTTAACCATGGAATTTGTAAATTTTTTGAATTAACTAATAATTACAACATTTATGCTTCAATATCAACACTAAACATAAGTATCTCAAAACAGTCGGTTAAAATAGAAAATATCGCACATGAAGTCTCGAAAATAATAATTATAATTTAAACATCTATAACTTTTTTGTTCTTCAATTTTTAATAAAATAATTACATATTTAGATTCAGGAGAAAATTCTTTATTAAAAAACATAAAAAGTAATATATTTATTATCCTCATAGCTGGTATTATCGAACAAAGTGGGATACATTTCTTTGGGACACGCTGTATATATATTATATATATATAAAACATCCTATTCTGAACAACTCAATAAATGCTCAAATTAAATATAAATTTCAATTTTGGAAATCTTGGAAATGTACAGGTAAAGACGCGTTCAATCTATGGTAAGGAAAACAATTTTAGAACAGGTGTTCCTCTTTACTTCATACAAAAGAATATTCGTGTTGGTGCCCCCCTTCCACGCCTTTACCTGCATTCTAGTGACCACGTTTTATGACAGTTTGCAGATGACGCAAAATATGTACTCTAAAACCTGAGACAGCTGACGTTACTCACACTACCCGTAATTTACAAAATAATTTCTCTACAGCACACCCCATTAACTCTACGTAGGTGTCACAGTGTACGTGCGTCTAAAGCTGACGTAAAACACTTCAATTGAAAAAGATATTATTTTTGTAACTTCTAGGTCGCGTGTCATTACGATACACGACAAAAATATACATATACATGGGCATATATATGATCAAATAATAGAGTGAAGCATAATATGTGTTCTAAAACGAGACATGCTAACGTAACTCACACTAGCCATAATTTTACAAAAATAATTTCTCTATTTCAATTTTCTCTATTTCAATTAACATGTACATTGAATGTCTTAGAATTCTCTACTATATATATATATATACAGGGTGGGCGGAAAGTAGCTCCCTATTTGGATTGGTAAAAAAATACGTATATTATCCATTTATTTCAGAAGAAATAATATGAAAAGGTAGGCATACATGGTAGGTTTTCTCTAAAATTCAATGTGGGCTCCAACTCTTTCCACCAGCTTCTGGAGCCGCCCAGGAATGGCGTCCACTGACTTTAGCAGGAACTCCGGCGGGATGGAGGACATGACTTCCCGAATTCGGTCCTCCAGTTCTTCCAATGTCCTCGGTTTGGTGCGGTAGACTTCTTCCTTTACCCACCCCCAAAGAAAGAAGTCGCACGGTGTCAAGTCGGGGCTCCTGGCTGGCCATTGATGTGGACCACGACGACCCATCCAACGCCCAGGGAAGTGGGCATCCAGCCACTCACGGACAACAAGAGCGAAGTGCGGAGGGGCGCCATCTTGCATAAATATCAGATCGTCGATGTTCTCCCATGTGCTGACAACAGGCCAGACCTCGTTTCGCAACATAGCAAGGTACCGCAGCATTCATGGTGTTGCGCAGAAGGAACGGGCCCACAACCTGATCTGAGGTCATACCACACCACACCGTTACACTGAACCGATTCTGCCGTTTTTCAGCGGTAACCGTGCGACTTCTTTCTTTGGGTGGGTAAAGGAAGAAGTCTACCGCACCAAACCGAGGACATTGGAAGAACTGGAGGACCGAATTCGGGAAGTCATGTCCTCCATCCCGCCGGAGTTCCTGCTAAAGTCAGTGGACGCCATTCCTGGGCGGCTCCAGAAGCTGGTGGAAAGAGTTGGAGCCCACATTGAATTTTAGAGAAAACCTACCATGTATGCCTACCTTTTCATATTATTTTTTCTGAAATAAATGAATAATATACGTATTTTTTTACCAATCCAAAATAGGGAGCTACTTTCCGCCCACCCTGTATATATATATATATATATATATAATATATATATATTATATTATACCTATATATTCGCAAAAAGAAAGTCGTAAAACCATGCGACTATCAGACCTTTAAAAATGAGAACAATGCTTTATCTGATGATCTAACAGAAGTACCTGAAATATTAATAGCTCAGCACGAATCATCTTTCAGTAACCCAAAAACTGACAAATTGATGTGCGATAGAAACGCGTTCTTTGAAGAAGAACCACAAGGAGCCAGTATAACGGATTTCACCTTTACGACGGAAGATATTACACAAGCCATAGGAAAACTAAAACACACTCAGCGGCAGGACCGGATAAATGGAATGCAAGGAATCTTTGTTAGAACCTTCATCCTATGTTCTTTATAATATGATTATCCTGCATGAAAATTCTTTCTAATTTACGTGTTTCTGCCATACATATATATATGTATATATATATATATATATATATATATATATATATATATATATATATATATATATTAAATCAACAAACATCTCGTGCGGAAAACGAAAAATAATTAAATTAAAAACGCGATCATCGCTCTCTCTCTCTCTCTCTCTTGGGGGAGAAGGGGGGACGGCATATTCATGAGGTTATCAGTTGATCGTTGTACACCTTTTCTGGCCAACCTCACAACCCATAACTAACCTAAACTAACCTCAATTTAACGCAGCTCACCTAATAACCTAACCTCACCAAATCATTTTCTCTCTAACTCACTACCCCACTACCTCACAACTTTCCTACATCACTACCTCTCTACCACATTACCTTACTAACTCACCAGCCATTACTATCCAAGAGCAACCTAACCTATCATAACCATTGATAGGTTTCACTATCACACTACCTCAATGCCTCTCTAACTCACTACCCTTCTACCTCACAACCTTCCTACATCACTACCTCTCTACCCCATTACCTCACTAACTCACCAGCCATAACTATCCAAGAGTAACCTACATCGTTTATTTCTCTATTCATAACCTCATCACGAATCCTGCTTCTTACCGAGTGTCCTCTCTCGATCTCTCTCTCGTATAATATATATACTGTATATTATATATATATATATATATATATTATATATATATATATATATATATATATATATAATATAAATTTCCAGTTGTTATATTCGTTGGTTGTATTTGATCTTTGCTTTTTCTCCACTTATGGCTTTTATTTCTCTATTCATAACCTGTAAATCTCTCTCCCTATCTCTCTCTCTCTCTTGTAAGAGTATAAATTGTAATTTCAGTCTTTCATCTACTCAACCGGAGAACTCTGGAACAATCTTCCTCAATCCATCTTTCCTCCTGTCCGTGACCTCCCATCTTTCAAATGCAGAGTGTCTAGGCATCTGAAAAGCCCGGTCCTTGATTTTGACTCTCCTTCTATGAGAGGATCGCTTTTGCGGCATTTGCCATGGTCCCTCCTTCCTGCATAATATATATATATATATATATATATATATATATATATCGGGTGGCCACAAAAAACTTTACTTAATTGAAAGTTTAATAACTGCAACAATTCAAAACTTATGCGATTGAGATTTTGCACACATTAACAGATGCATATAATCTATAATTGCTGGAATTTTCAAATATGTAGGGTCTATAGTTTTGTTACAGTGAACAATTTAAAAGCATATGTCTAAAAATAGCATGCCTGGTGTGCATCTGACACGTACGTGCGCTAGCGTAGGCTAAACCTAATGTAGCGTAGTATGACACGCGCGCTGGCGTAGGCTAAACCTAATGTGAATTTGCTTTCTTTTATTTTTCCGCTAAAACCCCGCCAGCATGACGTTAAGTAAAAGTGATAAAGCCATCATAGAAGCATGTGTCAAGGAAAAAGGTTGGAATGGAAATAGGATTGTCCGAGAATTCCCCGCAAAGAACTGGACTCGTCAAAGTGTTTATAACTTAATAAGAAAGATAAAGGATACTGGATCAACAGCTAGAAAACCCGGCAGCGGCAGGCCCAAAAGTGTTTCAACATAAGAAAATAAGGCTGCCGTGGAGGAACTGATTCAATCCCAGGAGAATACATCAGGAACTCATCGCTCCCAGAGACAGATTGCGTACGAGCTTGGGATTTCTCGCTCCTCTGTACAAGGGATTGTAAAACGTTTGAAATTGAAGGCCTACAAGAGAATTCGAGTTTCTCGGCGTGATCAGAATGTAAGACAGCGTAGAAAGACCCGCTGTAAATCCCTATATGAACGCTACTCAGCTGAAGACGTGCAAAAAGTTGTGTTTACAGACGAAAAGGATTTCACGTTGGATGTGGCCAAAAACAGGCAAAATGACAGGGTTTATGGTTCAAGGAAAAAGGACATTCCTCCCTCCAGGCTTTATCATGAAACCTCACGATTCAGCAGAAAAGTAATGGTATCGGCGGGAATTTCATGGAAGGGGAAAACACGAATTCATTTTATTGCCACAAACGAAACTAAAGTTAACTCTGAACGCTACATCAACCTGTTAGATAATGGGTTACTTCCTGATTGTCGTCAGCTGTATCCTTATGAGGCCTACATTTTCCAGCAAGATGGGGCACCCGCCCATACAAGCCGAGCGACCCAAAATCATCTAGAGCAAGAGACCCCTAATTTCATCAAAAAGGATGAATGGCCGCCTCAGTCTCCCGACTGTAATCCGATGGACTATTCAGTATGGGATTCCCTCCTGGTGAAGGTTTACGGCAGCCAGAAAGACAAATTCACCGAAGATGAACTTAAGGAGAAAATCAGTAGAGCATGGGAGGATATCACCTTAGATGAGGTTCGAAAGTGCATCTCCTCGTGGAAGAAGCGATTGAGGGCAGTTTACCAACAGGGAGGTGGTCACATTGACCATTTGTTTAAGTAAATTTTGTTAAGTTCAAATTCATTTTCTTCGGCATGCTATTTTTAGACATATGCTTTTAAATTGTTCACTGTAACAAAACTATAGAACCTACATATTTGAAAATTCCAGCAATTATAGATTATAACCACCTGTTAATGTGTGCCAAAGCTCAATCGCATAAATTTTGAATTGTTGCAGTTATTAAACTTTGAATTAAGTAAAGTTTTTTTGTGGCCACCCGATATATATATACACAGGCGGGAAAAAGTGGAAAGACAACACACAGCATAAGAGTAACGATGGACACAAGCACAACTAGCCAATAAGGAGCAAAAAACAAAGACCACGAGTAAATATGGGGAAGGAATTATATGCAGATATTATATAAAAGACAATTGCAGATTTAAAAGAGGAAAATGTATATTTGGAGACATGTAAATTCTACCACCCGGACATTTGAAGGACTTGTGCAAAATATGGAACCTGTAAATTCGGGAAAAAATTTTACTATTAACATCCTCCCGACGGACTCAAAGAACAAAGTAAAAAGTTCAAATAACAATAGGAATTATAGGTCTAGAGTGGGTAAAACACCTCAATTCAAAAAATAGAAAGTGGATTTAATTTTCCCAGAAGAGAAGAGGTCCTAGTTCCATGCACGGTCTGTGTGTATCATGAAAGAGCCTCAGGGACCATTCTGAGTTCAGTCATATATATATATATATATATATATATATATATATATATATATATATATATATTCGAGAAATTTCAACTCTTGAGATATGGTAGAATGAAGAAGTTAGACTGCATCTTATTTTTAATGCTTTCTAATCGATAAAGTCGTGTACCATTATTCTGTTATGGTTATGACACATATATCATAAACCGAAGTTAAAAATAACGAGGCTTTAACGTTCTTTCTTCCTCACGCAGAACTATAAAAGGGAAGGTAAGGATTAACACCTTCATCGACTCCACTTATTCTCGTTTCATTCCCCCCTTTCAGAGAACCCCTTTGGTATCCCACCGGACCATAAAGGTCAAACAAAATCCAAAACAAGACGTCAATTTGAATATTCTCGGAAATTTTTTAAAACACCTTAATTCAGCATCCTTGCTTAATAAAAACGTAAATTTAATTTGTATATACAGGGTGTCCCATAAGTCCGGCATCATAGGAGAAATTCATATTTTTCTATTTCTACAAACCATAATTCATATTTTTCACTTTCTACATGCCATAATGTCTGTGAACAAGGAAGAACGAATCCAGATAATTCTACTCATAGGAAATCAGTCAGAGAGAGGCCGCTGCTGAATTTAACAGACTGCATCCAGACCGCGAGCCAATAACACAGACTTGTGCTAGCAGACTTATTGCAAAGTTTCTGACTCCGATTTCCTGTGAGTTGAATTATCTGGATTCGTTCTTCCTTGCTCACAGACATTATGGCCTGTAGAAAGAGAAAAATATGAATTATGGTTTGTAGAAATAGAAAAATATGAATTTCTCCTATGATGCGGTTAAGTTTTTATATATGTTAATTAATCTCACTGCTCGACTATTTTTGGATATTCTCTATACAAAACAGTCATTTCGTAAAATTGTTTATTATTTAAACTTCTTCCTTTTCTAGAGGGAAGGCACTTTTGGTTAATTGTTAATTTAACTATGAGAGAGAGAGAGAGAGAGAGAGAGAGAGAGAGAGAGAGAGAAGAGAGAGAGAGAGAGAGACTTACATGATTATTATTACGTTATCCGGGTTTATACACTTAAAATTTGGCAGTAAGCTTGTTTCGAAATAATCAGTATTTATATTTACAGCATTTTAACCAAAACTCAAATAATTAGCAAATCATATTAAAATAATCATATTAATTCCATTTTACAATATATATATATATATATATATTACTTAAGAGCATGTACAATAACATAGACAAAAGTTTCAGTATTTATTCTTATATAATATTTCATCGAAGATCTTGAACTGTAAAGATAAAAGAAATTGATTTGGCCGTTTTCAAATATCATCTCTTTAAATGGGTTGCCAGACAAATGGGTACCCTGGGTGGCTGGATTAGATCACCCCTTAGCCTCCTAGTCTCGAGTGTAGTCAATTTTAGCTCCTTAAGCCTATCCTCGTACGACTTTGACCTAAGCGACGGATTCATCTTAGTTGCTCGTCTTTGAACTCTTTCGAGTTTGTCTATATATTTTCGCATATGCGGTTTCAAAAATTGGATCGCGTACACCAAATGGGGTCTAACTAATGATCTATAAGAGGAACTATAATATCGTGCGATTTTACTCAAAATTCCGAGCTATAAAGCCTAACATTTTGTTCGCTTTATTGACCGCTGCTGTACTTTGTTTCGCTACTTTTAAATCGACCGTGACAAACTTACATTTTTTAGTAACTCGTTACATTTCCTGCGCATCAACGATCTTAAGCGGCGTTAGCTTTGCACATTATTTTGACTGGTGACAACCTCACATGTACAATATTGTTCATTCGTAAAGTAGATTTTGAGCTTTAGACGATTGAATGGTGAAATAAATTACAAATTAGTTTTTTATTTTTATTCAACATTATCATTTTCATTGTCAAATAACACGGTGGATAAGCTCACGTATAAATAAACGTCATTTGAAATGTTTGTGATACGAAACGTTTAACAAAATATTTACCCATTCACCACGAAACAGTGGATAAATAAAAATAAGAATGTAAAAAGTAGATGTTTCCAGAAAGTAACCGGGAACGATGACCTTCAGTGAAATTTAGGCCCAACAGTACTCAAATTTAAATTCTTATATATATATATATATATATATATATATATATATATATAAATAAATGGCAGAAACACGTAAATTAGAAAGAATTTTCATGCAGGATAACCATATTATAAAGGACATAGGATGAAGGTTCTAACATAAAGATTCCTTGCATTCCATTTATCCGGTCCTGCCGCTGAGTGTGTTTTAGTTTTCCTATGGCTTGTGTAATATCTTCCGTCGTAAAGGTGAAATCCGTTATACTGGCTCCTTGTGGTTCTTCTTCAAAGAACGCGTTTCTATCGCACATCAATTTGTCAGTTTTTGGGTTACTGAAAGATGATTCGTGCTGAGCTATTAATATTTCAAGTACTTCTGTTAGATCATCAGATAAAGCATTGTTCTCATTTTTAAAGGTCTGATAGTCGCATGGATTTACAACCTCTTTTTGCGAATATATATATGTAAAAATGAACCATAAATAATTCACATATTACTATATTATCTTATTCTTCATGTAATTCTTGTATTCATTTATATAGTTCTTGTATCCATTTTAAAAATTCATGTGTTATATGGTTCATGTATTTATATAATCCTGTATATTCTTATATATTTAACTTTATATAATGCCTATACTCATATGTATGTACGTGTGTGTATTCATTTTTACTTAAGGACCAAAATCGCCCAACGCGAGTTTGGATAAAAAATTTTATTTGCTTTCTACTTTGCTAAATAATTGGTGACCTGTTGTTTTTTAAAATCTCATAATCGTTTTTCTAGATTTCGCTTAATAAGGAATCCTGCTTAAGCTTTGCAATGTTCATATTTTGTATACATTCTCTTTCGTTATAAAAGATGAGATCATGTCTTGCCTAAGCATTAAAATTGTACATCTTAAACCTTAAAATTTTACTAATATGCATATTTTAGTGTAAAGATGCATAGTCCGATTTTCACTTTTGGTTAACTTGGCAGATCATGATAACATCAGATCTGAAAAGTCGCGGTTTAAGATAAAAATATGGTTTCGTCTTCAAATATTTTGTTTACTCGTTCAAGCCTTACCACAGCTGAAAATTTACTTTATTTTCGAATATTGTGCAAAAATAATACAGCCCTTTTAGCATTTAATAATAATGATGTTAGCAGTTTTTGGGTATATAAACCCCAGTAAAAATCTTCCATTGTCATTCAGAAGCTAATTCAGAGGCTGAGCACTACCTGTACATTTTAGCAGTAAATTACAGTAAAAGATAGTTTTTATCTTATCCTTCGAGCCTTGCTCTCTTCAGAAGAACTTAGTCATTAAACTTTCCGGATACGCTATAAGAAGAGTCCGGAACCTTCAGCATTTTTAGTAAGTCTATCAGAGTCCTCCGAGCCACTATAGAAGAACTCGGAGAGTAATATAGAAGAAAACTACTGCAAATCACACATCCGTTGCTGCCACCTAACTAGAACCCCCGTCGACTTCGAACCATCCCGGGCCATAGACGGAGGGGTTAACATATATATATATATATATATATATATATATATATATATATATATATATTAGAGAATTTTAAGAAATTCAATTTACATGTTAATTGAAATAGAGAAAATTGAAATAGAGAAATTATTTTGTAAAATTATGGCTACTGTGAGTTACGTTAGCATGTCTCAGGTTTTAGATCACATATTATGCTTCACTCTATTATTTGATCATATATATGCCCATTGTATATTTTTGTGGGGTATCCTAATGACACGCGACCTAGAAGTTATAAAAAATAATATCTTTTTGAATTGAAGTGTTTTACGTCAGCTTTAGACGCACGTACACTGTGACACCTACGTGGTGTTAATGGGGTGTGCTGTAGAGAAATTATTTTTGTAAATTACGGGTAGTGTGAGTAACGTTAGCATGTCTCAGGTTTTTAGGACACACATTTTGCGTCATCTGCAAACTGTCATAAAACATGGTCACTAGAATGCAGGTAAAGGCGTGGAAGGGGGGCACCAACACGCATATTGTTTTGTATGAAGTAAAGAAGAACACCTGTTCTAAAATTGTTTTCCTGACCATAGATTGAACGCGTCTTTACCTGTACATTTCCAAGATTTCCAAAATTGAAATTTATATTTAATTTGAGCATTTATTGAGTTGTTCAGAATAGGATGTTTTATATATATATATATATATATATATATACACACTCAGATGGATTTTGAGAGGTTGGCGGTTGGGAGGGAGGGGGTAATAGTATTCTGCTATATTGGCGTTCCTGGCAAATTTTTCCGTCCGTTTTTGTACAAATCCGTTTTGCGTCATAACGTATATCTCAAGGATATTGATTTGAAATGTTTTGCAGTAAAGATACATGGGGCCTGAAAGTGTTTTAACGGGGAGGGGGATGTAAAATAAATAGGTCAATAAAAGAAAATTGTCTTTTTTTTTCTTGTAAATTTCTAAAATTAGTGATGACGCCCGTTAAAATAAAGATGTAAATTTGTAGTTTCAATTGGAGACGAAAAATTATAGGATTTGCGTAAATTACAAACCATACTGGGTTTTCTGATGAAGGAGAGAGCGGCCTCTCAGAATGTAATTTGTGAAACGATAAATTTCATAGGAATCAAACTCGCAATTTTAGATGAACTTTTTTCAATTCTCAGGCTATTTTTAGACGGCATATAAACGTCGAACGTGGACACAGGGCCTGAGCACCCAAAGAGTAGCGGAACACAGCACATCGAACATGCGAGTATAGGCCAGCGTATCAGTTAAACGGTGAGGTGAAGGTTAGGTATACCCCTTTGGGGGTGAAGGTATATATATACAGGGTGGGCCGTAAGTTTCCATACATAGGAAAAATTAAACGTTTGTTTTTATGTTTCAGATACCCTAAGAATATGCGTTTGACGTAAGATCTTGTTTACTGATGAAGCAAATTTTTACGTCAATGGAGAGGTTAATCGGCAAAACATACGTTATTGGAGTAATGCTAACCCTAACTGGCTGAGTCCGACGAAGATGCAAGGTGCCGGTAAAGTGATGGTGTGGGCCGGGATATGGGGTGACAGAATTATTGGACCAATTTTTGTCAGTGGAAATCTTAATGCCGAAAGGTATCTTAACATGTTGCAAGAAGAGATTTTCCCATCCCTGCTAAACGAGGAAGGTAACTTCCCAGTTTACTTCCAGCAAGATGGAGCTCCACCTCATTATGGTCTTCACGTGCGTCGGTATTTGGATCAGCAGTTTCCGGATGCTTGGATTGGTCGGCGTGGTCCTGTGGAGTGGCCTCCCAGATCCCCAGATCTCACCCCCTTGATTTCTATCTTTGGGGGCACTTGAAGGCCATGGTGTATCAGGAAAAGATACGAGACATAAATCATCTAAAGGAACGTATCACCAACGCCATTACAAGCATAACGTCAACTGTGCTAATGCGTGTTCATCAACAGTGGGGAACACGTATTGAAATGTGTTTTCAAAACAATGGCAACCATGTAGAGCATATTATATAAATAAAAATGGTTGTCCATAAAAAAATGTTTATTTTTCCTATGTATGGAAACTTACGGCCCACCCTGTATATATATATATATATTATATATGTTTACCGTAGGAGATTGGTACGATCAATGTGCTAATTATTATGTAATTAAATTATAAGTGAAAGGGTGCGATTATTGTCCATATTTGTCGTGTTTTTCGTAAAAATAGAATGTGCGATCTGATCAGGAATTTTGTATAAACATTTTCTTGTTCTTTCTATGCTGTCCTGATAGTTGCTGTATAATTATATAAATAACCGTTTCGATTGTAAAGCGAACTTTGATGAGGAATCGTTGAAATAGATTGTGAACTTGAAATTTGTGTAGCCAATGTTAAGAATATTGTCCATTATTTTTGGCCCGTTATAGAATTGTTACAGGTTTTAAATGCGGTTATTAACGTGAAATGTTATTTATGCAAATATTGTGAAAATTATAAAGTTTGTTTTCGATTTTTATAAAATGATGCAAAATATCTGATGTGTGGAATTTGTCCTTCTAATGATTTCTTCTCTATCTAACTTGAATTTTGTTAACGAACTAAAAAAGTTGCAAAATAAATAACTCTGTTGAATAAACAAATAGATTTGTTAAACGATATTAATAAGTTTTCCTAGTGAATTTCAAATTACATTAAATTATGATAGACGAAAGAGGAAAGAAAATAAAGAAATAATGAATTTAAATAAATTATAATAAATAATAAAAGGTAAAACACGGCGATATATATATATATATATATATATATATATATATATACTGTATATATATATATATATATATATATATATATATATATGTTAACCCCCCCTTTATGGCCCTGAGTCGGTTCGGATTCGACGGGGGGGTTCTGGTTAGGAGGCTGCAACGGATGTTTCTTCTTTATACTTTTCTATAATTCTTTTCTCTCGCTTTATGGGGTCGACACTCTGTTAATTCTTTTCTTTCATAACTTGTCGACTTGACTAAGTTCTGAAGAGAGCATGGCTCGAAGGAAAAAGATAAAAACTTCTTTACTGTGGTTTACTTCTTAAAAATTACAGGTATTGCTCTGAATTTACAAGGGTAGAGGTTCGACCTCTTTCGACCATGGCTCAGGCCGGAATCTAAAAATATTAAAAAGGCAAGGGGCCTCTGCCCCCTCCTAATGAGGTGCTAATATGAAGTCTAATTGAAGTGGTAATCTGAAGTACAATGATGAAGTGAAGTAATTTTACAAGTACAGTATAATATAGCCTAAATGTTTGGGGAGACAATCGAAGGTTAAGTTTCCCCCCTTTTTTTTAAATACATCAGATGTTTTTTGAAAGATTTCAACTAAAAACAATAAAAAAAATATAACTAAAACTAATCGTATATTTTTGCCGAGTTTACATTTTTGACGGCGATATCATTTCGTAATAGTGTAGGTAAAAATAGAATTACGTAATGGATGATGTATAGACCTGTGGTCTAGTGTGTATTTTTGTGTACTAGGTACAAATTGTAGTGGTTGGTGATACGTCCAAAAGGAGAAAGGGGATTTATAGTTGAATAGTTGAAGTTGTACGTCAGTGTGCATATGTATCTATAAATATTGGTAAGAAGCATCTGTAGATGAGTGAGTCGGTACAATAGTATGTAGAATATGAGAGTAATTTGTTCATCCTGTGAAGAACTAGATCATTAGGGGTCATTGGTGGCTTAGGATTATATATATATATATTTACTTTAAGGAACAGATAAAACAACTTAATAAATGCATGAACGAGAATTTATATAGTAAGCAAAAATTATTAAGATTATAACGATGATGTTTGCATACGAGTTTTAATGCAAAAGTGACTGAAGGGACGGAACGTAAATGAATTCGAATATGTGTCAAAAGTAATAAAATTCAATTAGGATTATAGATTTTACATAATTAATCAGTTACACGTATAAGGTAATTAAAAAAAACGAACTTAGAGGACTTACAATTAATGAAAGTACATCTCACGGTTTTAAAATTGAATTTTGACACACAATTAATTTCGACTACTAAAATTCATAGCCATATATTGTAGTATGTCAATTTGACTATAATTTTCGTTTGATACCTTACAAATGGTACAATAACAATTTAAGGACAGTTACTCACGATTAATTGAACAAAAGAAAAATAAAAATACAAATTAAAAATAGAGATCAATTATGCATTTTAATGAGCTGACATAATTTTTGTATAATATTCTTAAAAATAAAAGTAAATCGAACCATAGATAAATTTCGACCAAGAATAAAAAAGTTATTGAAATGAAAGGGAAGCATTTCGAACAATCTTTTCTTTTAATAATTTTAATTGAATTTTACATTAAAAATTATTTTTATATAATAACAAAAAATATTAAAAAGGTTTAATAATTTTTGCAGGTTAAGTAGAAAAATCATACTCTTTCGTTGAATGTTAATAGAATTTTGAATTATTTGATATTTTAGTCTGAAAACTTGTTTGCATATAGACAAATACATCTGTTTTATGCGTAGAAGTTTTATTAAAAATTAAATGACTGAAATTTAGGGTATGTGCGGTCATACGGGTAAATTTCCCGATCGTACAGAGCAGGATAAATTAGGTACATGATCGATTAATTAATTATTACACAACTATTATTATCACGTATACATTACAATGATTATCAAAATCGTTACAACCTTTGTAAAAACGGTTTTGTTACAATTAATGAATTACATAACTATATATTTATATACATAACAATGCATGAAAAGGGAAAGACAAATCAGTGAATTTCCGTCTTACAAACAAAGAAAAGGTTAAACCAAAGACGCAAATCGGTCAATTCAGGTTGAATTTAATTCTCTTTTACAACAAAAAAAGGTTGAATTAAATTCTCTTGAACAACAAAAAAAAAGGTTGAATTCAATTGACTGCATTGAAAACTTCGACTTGAAAACTAACTTCGACTTAAAAACTAACTTTGACTTGAACTCTCTAACTTCAAATAAAACTCTGACTTCGAATATAACTCTGACTTCGAATATAACTCTGACTTCGAATATAATTCTGACTTCGAATATAACTCTGACTTCGAATATAACTCTGACTTGGACTCTGTCAAGTATTCTGAACCTAACTTGAACGCTTGTCAAGTATTCTGAAACTAACTTGAACGCTTGTCAAGTATTCTGAAACTAACTTGAACGCTTGTCAAGTATTCTGAAACTAACTTGAACGCTTGTCAAGTATTCTGAAACTAACTTGAACGCTTGTCAAGTATTCTGAAACTAACTTGAACGCTTGTCAAGTATTCTGAAACTAACTTGAACGCTTGTCAAGTATTCTGAAACTAACTTGAACGCTTGTCAAGTATCTTGAAACTTAAACTGTCTAACTTGAACGTTTGTCAAGTGAAGATTAACTGAAAAATGGAAAATGACTGCACTTGATCTTTATCAAGTGGAGACGATTAACCTCTGGGGTTTGGTTGACCCTCTTGGTGCAACCTTCTGACTTCAAAAACTGACTTCAAAAAAATGACTTCAAAAATGACTTCAAAAAAATTACTTCAAAAAATGACTTCAAAATTACTTCAAGTATCTTTATAAATCTATAAACTCTCTATGAACTATCTGTAAACTCTCTGTAAACTCTCTGTAAACTCACTCTCTCTTAATTTGCAAGTCAATTCAATTCAGTAATTGAAAAAAATTTGCAAACAAAAATATAAAATGTAAACAACATTTCACTCTGGTATTATTATGTTTGGTACATAAAATAAAATTATTCTATACTGAATACAACAGTGAAAATAACTCTTGAAAATAACTTGAAAATAACTCTCTTGAAATTAACTCTGTTACAATTAACTCTGTTACAATTAACTCTGTTACAATTAACTCTCTGTGTTACAATTAACTCTCTGTTACAATTAACTTCTGTTACATTTAACGTCTATGAAAATTACTGTTTCACTAAAAAAAAATGTATCACTAGTGTCTGAAATGTTCAGTGTGTTTTGTGTTAAATTCTGGTTTGATACTCATTATTAACTGTTAATAATAGTGACTTTTCAAATGTTTATAAATTACTTAAGAAAACAAAATGTACTTAACAAAATTTTCTATGGGGAAATCCTTGAGACGTGTCCTGAAGACGTCTTGTTGGCTACTTCTTCTTGGATGAAAACTAGGCGTGAAGAACTTGGAGTCGTGACACACCGGTCAAGGGTGGATGTTACGAACTAGAAGTCGTGACACGCCGGTCAAATGGTTTTATCCTGATGCAGGGTAATTTCTATCTTGGCCAAAGAGTGGCCTCTTCTTAAAATAATCTTCTTAAAATCTTCTTTTTATCCTGATGCAGGGTAATTTCTATTCTTGGCCAAAGAGTGGCCTCTTCTTAAAATCTTCTTTTTATCCTGATGCAGGGTAATTTCTATTCTTGGCCAAAGAGTGGCCTCTTCTTAAAATCTTCTTTTTATCCTGATGCAGGGTAATTTCTATTCTTGGCCAAAGAGTGGCCTCTTCTTAAAATAATCTTCTTAAAATCTTCTTCTAATCCTGGCAAGGGTCTGGGTGTCTCGTATAGACGAGGCGTTCTTGGTTAAGGGGCAAGGGGCCTCTGCCCCCTCCCCGCAGCAAGGCTGCAGTCCAAAAGAGGCTCGTACTGAAGTTCTCTAATGAAGTCTAATGAAGTGGCCAATCTGAAGTGCTGTATTTTTACAAATATACGTATAATATAACTTAAATGTTTGGGGGAGACAATCGAAGGTTAAGTTTCCCCCTTTTTTTTAAACACATCAGATGTTTTTTGAAAGATTTCAACTAAAAACAATAAAAAAAATATAACTAAAACTAATCGTATATTTTTGCCGAGTTTACATTTTTGACGGCGATATCATTTCGTAATAGTGCACATGAGTACAAATTGAGTACACGACTGAGTACGTATTAATTTTGGTTCATTACAATTACGATTACAATTACCAATTAATTCACATTCACTTGTTGTTTAATTACACTTCTATTAAAGTACATTCTTACATTATAAATTAAATCATTACATTTAATTACAGTTTTACTGAAGTATATTACAAGTTATTATTAATTACAGTGTTTTTATATATAGACAATTAAGATGTTAGAAATATAATACAAAGTACATGGGCACATAACACACATAATATAACATAACGCATGATAACGTTATAAATTCGAATCAGAGGGAAAGGAGACTTTTTTTAACTTTGAGCGTTCGAATTCTGCTGTGATGAGCGGAATTTCGATCACTTAACCTCAGCATTTTTGAGTTCATCTCGGGAGGTCATATAATTAAAGTAAAAATGAAAAAAATAATACGAGAACGTTTTTTCGCGTTCTCGGACGAACTGCGAAAGTTTTGCATTTCATGATTGACACGAGTAAACATAGACTGATAAGTTGATAGGGCATAAGTAGACAATAGGTAGATGAATGAATAAGTAATAAAATTAATAAAGGATAGCGGTCAAGAAAGAACATGAATGTAAGAATGAGTATGGTTGAATAATAATTATATTTATACTACATAACATATAAATAATAACTTCTATAGAGTGTTTAGTCCTTAGGGAAATAAATGACGGGAAAATGTGACGTCATAGTTATTGAATTTTTACGTATAGTACAAATCATTGTTAGGAAGATTTACAAGAACGAACTAGAGACAGAGTGGGAAACGTAAAGAGAATAAAGTTATTTTATGACGTCATAGTGCATAAGTCATTATTACAAATCGAAATTCTATCCAAAACTCGCTTATGTGATTTTTGGTTTCTTATGTAAAAATGGACAATGAATTCATATAATGATGGTGTAGGAATTGTTCATTGTTCACTTTTTACATATATATATATATATATATATATATATATATATATATATATATTTTCTGACAACTCTCCATAATATAAATAAAAATTAAAATAAATGGTGGTATTTAGCAACTCTCCATAATATAAATAAAAATTAATATAAATGGTGGTATTTAGGAACTCTCCATAATAGAAATAAAATTAAAATAAATGGTGGTATCTGACAACTATCCTCATAAAAATTAAAATAAATGGTGTTATTTAACAACTCTCCCTAATAAGGAATACCTGAACAATTAAAATGCTATCTGGCAACTCAGCAGGCGATTGGCTGAATAACACTGCCCAACACCAATTTTGCTGATTTAATTCTAACACCTGTTTTTAGGTAACTTTGGTGTGCTGATTTAAAAAATCACCTTAGTTTTTCCTATCACGTCAGTTTTTCGAGCAATCAAATACGGATATTTTGGAGATATCGCATTTTGGCAGGGTTATGCCCAATTTTTTTCTTTTCAAAAAATAAGTTTTTACATACTCAGAATCAGCATGGAAAAGTAAACAATTGTGCAGGGAGTGAACTTTAATATACAATGGTAATATTGACACAAAGTGATTAAAAGTGTTTAAATAAGCAAAAAATGAATCCATATTAAAGCAAGCACGGGACCAGTTTTCTTAACATTGTCTTTTTCTTGTTTTTTTACTTTTCAGTGCTGATAAATTTTCTCTTATAGGACTTCCTAGAATGAGAGATGTCAAGACAAATTTTAACAGCAAAACAGCTGTTAACAGGTCTCAAAAATCAATTTTGATAAGCGCCCTTCATGGATCACCCAAAATAGGCATATTATTGCACGAAAACACGATGTGATGGACAAAATCTAAGGTGATTTTTGAAATCAGCACATCAATATTATCCAGAAACAGGTCTTAGAATTAACTCAGCCGCAAAAAAAAAATTTTTTGTTGGGCAGTGTAATGTAAGGAATAAATAAATAATTATTGCTATCTGACAACTGGCTGAAGGAATAATTAAACACATGGCGCTATCTGGCAACTCAGCCAACTGGCTGTTTGGCACCCTATAAGAGGCGGCGGTTGGCTGAAGAACCCCTTATGAGCTCGGCTTCCAGCCGAGTGAACACCTAACTCTGGGTTCTCACCTCTGGGTTTCTCCTCCTATCTCTCTCTCTCTCTCTCTCTCTCTCTCTCTCTTTCTGCCCCTTTGGGGGGGTTCAGCTTGGGGAGAACTCCGCCTCCAAGGTGCATACCCCTTGCAATCCCATTTTGGGGTTGGCAACAAAGGGGGGGTGGAGGTTGGTAACAAAGGGGGGCGGGGGTGCCTTGCAACAAAGGGGGATGGGGGTTGGCAATAAGTAGGTGGGGGGGTTGGGATTCTTGCAACATTACGTGATATTATGCAACATTATGCAACATTTCTGCACTCGTCCATTTTGTAGCCATAATACTGATGCAATAGATTGGAAAATCATCTTCAAGGCCAAGACAACGGAAAAGATGCTAATGACCTTAGAGAAGACGCTGGAAATTGTGGAAAGACATGTCCCAAAAATACAAGAAGAAGAAAGAGAAGCAGGTTCGAGAAACAAAAGAGGTCATTGTTCCGAAAGAGAAAAGAGTGACTGCAAAATTAAGTAACTATAAAGATGACATCAGAAAAATATTAAATGATAAACTGCAGAGTATCGATGCGTCATACAGGAACTAATTGAGAAGCATACAGAAAAAGAACGATGACGCTATACAAGCGATAAAAGTTAAATCAAAGTATAATTTTGCCAAAAGGAAATCAAAAACTCACACGACTATCGGACCTTTGAATGAAGACAGTGATTTTCCTACCGCTCAGTGTATATTTATGAGTGAAAAATTATGTATTAAGGTTTGAGGCCAAGGTTACTGTTTGTAAAAAGTCGAAGTTTTGAGGTGACAGTAATGAGCAAACATTTGTTTTTATTTTATTTAAAATATTATTTACTATTTTGAAAATGAGTTATTACCTTGTTACTCCTCCAAAAATTCATTTTCTCTTCTATTTAATTAAAATAATAGTAATAATAATAAGAAAATTTTTCCATAGACTAAAGACAACACTTGAATTGAAGTACATTCTCTGGTCGATGGTCGATGTGACGAGGAAAGAGGACAGTGAAAAAAAAGAGGTCAAAGAAGCGAGATCGTAAGTAGAACAGTTCAAATGTCCGGCTCAACCAGGCGCGCATGGGCGTTAAGAGGAAGTTCTTATTTTGTAGGCCTGGCCTCCCTCCCTCCCCTAACCCCCCTGGCTCCCCCTTAATACGCCACTGACCACCCGAAACCTTGAGATTTTTCTTGGAACCCATTCTTATATGAAAAGTTATACATCACAGGATATACTCGTATGTACCAAATTTGGTGCTTTTACCAAAAAGTGAACGATTTCACCAAAATTTAGAGCTTACTCGCTGGACGACAATGTCGCTTAACTTCACTGATGAACGGGAAGCGATGTTACGACATTGGCTACGACCGTACGACGTATACTTTGAAAATGAAAATGAAAATGAAAAGGTTTATTGGCAGACTATAGTCCATATGACAAATATTATTAATACAATGACAGTTCATATACTAAGGATAGAAATATATACATTTGATTAGAAATAATACTGTAATGTCGAAGTTAAGTGGAGCTACAGACAGACGTTTTCGTACTAAGAAGTCCATAGCTTAGAGGATAAATGGCAGGACTCATGGATAGCTTGGATGATCGGGTTGGTTGATTTTTTAATTCTTTGCATTAGACTGTGTTGAGCACGTCTTGTTACCTCCGGGAAGCTCGGGACATTGCGGGTGGCAAACATTTGCGAAGCTGAGCATCTCGGGGGTAATTTGTGTAAGAGTCTAAAAGACCTGTTGTACAGCAAATTTAGTGTTCTGCTAGAACCTTTTTTTATAATTCACCCACAGTTACTGTCCATATATATTACTGCAGAAAGTACGAAAGAGAGTGTCTTTAGCTTCACTTGTACAGAATCGAAAGTTCCTTATGGTCATATTCGCTTTAGCACACAGGCTTCGAGATTGTTTTCTTATATCCGAGTCATCACTCAAAGAACTGGTAATAGTTTGACCCAAATACTTAAACTCTTGTACTTCCTCAATTACTTCACCATTCATTTTAAACCTTATATCAGGTGGCTGATTACAGCGTTTAGGATGAAATTGCATAACCTTAGTTTTTGCAACATTAAAAAGAATATCATGTTTCTGCGAATACACTTGTGGTAATGTCCGATTAAGAATTTAATGCTTGTTTATAAATTAATGTTCAAATATATCAAACTTATAAAATAGAGTGGGAGTGCAAATTAAAAGCATACAATAATATTTAATGGATGTAATTACAATAAATTATGGTTGAGTATAGTAGTATCTAATTAAGAATTTTAATAATGTTTGATTAATGAAGAAGATAATAATATGTAATATGTAAAAATTAAGATAAATGATGGTTTGTTTATTAAAATTATTAAATACGAATGGGCAACACAAGGAGTCAGCCCACGAAGGCTGGGTTTCTAAAAATACCCGGCAGTCATCCGGGCAGGCGTGGGCCAGTAAGGTGTTGGGTGTTAGAACGTAATTTAAAATGTAGGTTATTATTTTGGTCTCTTTCGGCTTAAGTATAATTAAATTCATCCCACAAGCGTCCCCCTTTTTCTGAACCATTTTCGAATTAAATAAAGTGTCACAAAATGTAATGAAGAATGTAATTAACCCCCTTCCCCCTTCGCGTGGTCCGACGGTTTTTCAGAGATTCGGCGTGGCTACCATGAATTTATACGGTACAGTGAAAACGAGTGTACAGAGAAAGCAAGCGATAAATGGAATAGCGAGTAAAAATAATGAAATATAATTAATAAATGAGGTAAACAATACACACTTCGCAGACTTTTAGTAGCCGATCCAGACCGTTAACAGAGAGACTTATTAACACCATATCATCGGCATAAGTTATTTATCCTTGTTTTCTATACAACATCCAACTGTTACCTCATTAAGTGAAGCAATTAATCCGTCGATATACACATTAAATAGCATAGGGGAGAGCAAGGAGCCTTGTCTCACCCGGCAAGAGGAGCCAAAACACTCGGATAGTACATTGCCCCACCTAACAGTGAAAGATTGGTGGGAATACCAAAATTTCAATAAATTTAATATGTACATGGAAACCTTCCTGTCTTCTAGTTTTGCAAATAAAATATTGTGGTTCACCTTATCATATGCCTTACTTATATCTAGGAAGCAGCTATAAATAGTTGAATTACCGTCAATGTATTTAGATATTGTTTCTTTAAGTACATAGATACACAGGTCAGTTGAGTGGGACCTTTTAAAGCCAAACTGATTAGGAGATGTCCATAGGAAATCATTTAATCGGTGTAACAAGAGTTTTTCTAGTAGTTTCGAGAAGCAGGAAGCGACAGCAATAGGCCTGTAAGCTGTAATTATTGTTGGACAGAATGTCTCGTACTTATTTTTGACCAGGGGCAAGATATATACCAGGGGTGGGGAAACTTTTCAGTACCAAGGGCGAAAATCGATAACATAAACACCTCCGCAGGCGTCTGGCAAATTTTAAGCTTATATACAGCGTGTCCCAAAGAAATGTATACCCACTTTGTTCGATAATACCAGCTATGAGGATAATAAATTATTACTTTTTATGTTTTTTAATAAAGAATTTTCTCCTGAATCTAAATATGTAATTATTTTTATTAAATTGAAGAACAAAAAAGTTACAGATGTTTAAATTATAATTATTATTTTCGAGACTTCATGTGCGATATTTTCTAATATTTTAACCGACTGTTTTGAGATACTTATGTTTAGTGTTGATATTGAAGCATAAATGTTGTAATTATTAGTTAATTCAAAAAATTTACAAATTCCATGGTTAAATGACACTTTATCTAAGATGTTCGACGTCTTCCAGAACGTTGTTTTTGTAAGTTTTGCACAGTGCCGTCGGTTTCAAACTTATCTCGTATACGTGCAAAAATATTAGAAAATATCGCACATGAAGTCTCGAAAATAATAATTATAATTTAAACATCTGTAACTTTTTTGTTTTTCAATTTTTAATAAAAATAATTACATATTTAGATTCAGGAGAAAATTCTTTATTAAAAAACATATAAAAAGTAATATATTTATTATCCTCATAGCTGGTATTATCGAACAAAGTGGGTATACATTTCTTTGGGACACGCTGTATATAAGATGTATTTTAAAAAGCTATTTGCTGGGCTGTAAATAAATAATTTTTAGTAAATAATAAATACCTAAGCGGGCGAATTGAAATTAGCTCGTGGGCGAAATTTCGCCCGCGGGCGAGGGTTTCCCCACCCCTGATATATACCCTGATGAACTCTGCAGGGATATAGCTATACTTTATAGCTATACTATATAGCTATACTTTACTTCAAAGACAAAATAATGTTTGAAATAAAAAGAAAATAATTGTTTCTTTATTATTTCCCTCTCAAAACATCTAGTTTTGGAACGATCCCAATTTTAACTACAATATATACACACAAAAGAACTTTCACTCAAAAATTCATTATAAAGAACTAGTCACACAATTTTAGATGGTCGCTTTAGGTGGTTCGTTACTTATGTCCCATGTTCCAGTTTCGACCAATCAGAATAGTTCTAACAATTTAAAAGAAACTTATCCCTTTTTGAAGTATTGATTTTTTTTTTTTTTTTTTTTACTGTCATTTAGAAGTAAAAGTTTCCGAAACAAATTTTAGACTTTTTCTCATTTTCAGATTTTCGACTTTTATATAAAAATGTTTACCCTACTATGAAGTTTCGTGAAACTTTCATACATATTTAAACCTTGAAATTCAGAAAGCAAAATGTTGACGGTATCTATCCTCGGTTTTTGTTGATGGATTAATTATAAATACATCTAATTATGTAAATTAGCTCTTTATAATATTTTTGTATCCTCGTTGAAAGGCTAAAGATGGATCGAAAAATTGGTGTGTGGTTGCGTGGCCTCGCTGGAGAGGGAGATCTTTTCTCTTCTATCGTCTGAGAAGGTGTCGGTGGTCTTCTACCGGCATCTGTTGTCACTTTTTTAGGGGGCCTGCTGGCCCCTTGTGGGGGTTAGTAGGCCTCGGTGTTCGGATCCCCACACCTACAAAAGAGCTTTCTCTTAACGCCTACGCGTGCCTGGTTGAGCCCGGGCGCCTGTCTTCTTCTACTCATGCTCTCGTTTCTTTCGCACCCTTTCTCTACGTTTTTCCCATCCCTTCGTCTGTTCCAGTTTCTTTTCTTCACTATCCTCTTTCTTGGTCACATCGACTCGACTAAAGCTTAAACTGAAGGTTTTGTTTTGAATTTATTGAAAGCATTTACTTTATTAGTGGACCAATACCGGGCTTATGTTTACAACACGCGCATGGCTGAGTCCAGATCATCTATCCTCTTCTTACGTTCGCGTTTATTTTTTGGTATCTGTTCTTTCTTCGTCACATCCCATCCACCATTCTGTCATGTTTTATTCATTAAAAATGTTCGATTTAATTGTTTAGTGAAAAATATTTTGGGTAACTGTTAAAACTCAATATTCGTCATCAATTCCAAGTTTTTAACCGATATTGATCAACAAGCAATTGAATTCATTAATATTATTATTATTATTATTAAGGTGGAGTGAGAAACTTGACCTTCGTCAGCATGAACAATTCGGGCGAATGTAAAACAAAGGTTAACCAAGGTTTTATATATATATATAGAGTATAAATCCTTTTTCAAATAACTTATTAATTTTTATCACAACATAACCTAACCAGTTGACCTAACGATTAGTTAGGTTAAGTCGTGATATTTTAGATAGTTAGCCTTATAAGGCTAACTGAAGAAGGCTGGGGGCCCTGATCTTCAAGTGATCCAAAAATTTACTCTGTTCAACCCCTTTAAAATTTAATTCTTAATATAAATCAACTATCATTCTTACATAATATACACAATTACCACAAAATCCCTCAGCATGAAAAACGAGGGCAACATACAGATGTACTGTAATGTCACTGCAAAGAGACTTTGTGGCCACTCTGTACTCTCTGTTCATAGTCGTAGTTTCCGACTAATAAATTGTATTTTTTGGCAATTTCCGGCTTTATTACCTGTTATAAGCGATTTCTCAGTGGATCTAAATAAATTTTAGTCCACTAAACACTTACTCATTTGTAACACTCGTAGCTGAAGCTCCTATAAACTTCTGAGAGAGAGAGAGAGAGAGAGAGAGAGAGAGAGAGAGAGAGAGATAATTGTGTAAAACGAGTTGAATACTAAATCTTTCCCGATCTCTCCCATACCTTAAAAAACTAACTTACTTTAACCTAACTTTACCTAACATAAGCCTAACCTAACCTATACTAACTTAACGCTACATCATCTGAACGTAGAAAGTGGTCAGTGTTCACCCATCGAACAACCGAAAAACAAAATGCTCAAGTGGTTATGACGTAGCCCTGAACATAAATGAGTGTTTCCTTAAATTTGTACCAAAATTCAAACATATTTCGGCAGCTATTTCTCCTTCAGATTAATACAATGAGTTTACTAAAAAAAACTCGTATATATACCAGAATACTCGCTGTACCTTGCGCAACAAAAGTCCCCCGAAACTACGCAGGGGAAGGTCGGGAAAGAGGTGTTTCTAAAATCTTCCCAAGTTCACTCAGTTACAGTTACCCAAAAACAAACACTTCAATCATGTTATATATATATATATATACAGGGCGTCCTAAAAAAATGTATACACACTTTAAATAATTATAAAGGCAGTGTTTATTAAAATACATTTCATTTTCAAAATGTAATAGAATCTACAGACATTATTTTGTTTTGTCAACGCCTGTTTTCAAACTGACGTCCGTTCTGGTCCAGGCACTGCTGATAACGCGAAGCAATGGAATCGCAAACATCACGAAACATTTCGTTTGGTATTTGTGTGCATTCTCGTTCAATGGCTGCTCTCAATTCAGCGACTGTTGCAGGTTTTATAGCGTAGACTTTGTCTTTTAAGTATCCCCATAAAAAAAAGTCTAGTGGTGTGAGGTCTGGTGAACGCGGAGGGTATTCTACGAAACCCCTTCGTCCAATCCACATCCACATCGTGCCAAGTACCACTCGCATACTCCATTCTTCGGTCCGGATCATCATCATCTTCATTAATAGCTGGACTAATCTTGGAATGTAACTTTTCCATTGACAGCGCTTCAAAATGCGTTGGACAGAACGATTCTGAAATTCCTACCTCCGACACTCGCTTGCCGCACAGATTTTCTTGGACTTTGGTGATACGTTTCCAGTACTCTTTCTTGCTTTGTGGGGCTTGTCGATGTCCGTGTCTTCCGGAACGCTTCTTGTGGACATTCTGAACAGTTCCATCGGCTTCAAACTTATCTCTAATTCGAGTGATGGTAAGTCGCGTTGGTGGATCTGTTTGAAACTCCCTCCTAAACTGTCTTTGCACTTCAACTGCGTTTTCACACTTCCAGTAGCATTTTAGAATGAATTTCCTTTGTTCAAAGCTTAGTCTGACTGCCATTATTAATTCTAATGGGTTTAATTTGGAAAGAAGAAACATCAATTGAGCTATCAGCTGTTAAAGTGTGTATACATTTTTTTTGGGACGCCCTGTATATATATATATACAATGCCCTGAGAGGGCACCCTCGCAAATCGTGAATATGCGCATTTATTCGTTATCTCTCCTCCTCGTGTGCAGAAACGTTCCTTAACACTTATGTCGTTTCTATTCATTTATATACTGCGCGGTCATTGCAGTTATATGCGCATATTCACGATTTGCGAGGGTGCCCTCTCAGGGCATTGGTTTCTGCCCTATGTGGGAGAATTTCGATTTGTGATTGAGTAAGGTCCGTAGCATAATGGTAGAGCGTCCAACCGGCAATTGGAAGGCCCTGGGTTCGATTCCCGGGCGGTTCGCCTCATTTTTCATTTATTCGTTATCTCTCCTCCTCGTGTGCAGAAACGTTCCTTAACACTTATGTCGTTTCTATTCATTTATATACTGCGCGGTCATTGCAGTTATATGCGCATATTCACGATTTGCGAGGGTGCCCTCTCAGGGCATTGGTTTCTGCCCTATGTGGGAGAATTTCGATTTGTGATTGAGTGAGGTCCGTAGCATAATGGTAGAGCGTCCAACCGGCAATTGGAAGGCCTGGGTTCGATTCCCGGGCGGTTCGCCTCAT
Source organism: Bathynomus jamesi (assembly GCA_023014485.1). Classification (NCBI taxonomy): domain Eukaryota; kingdom Metazoa; phylum Arthropoda; class Malacostraca; order Isopoda; family Cirolanidae; genus Bathynomus; species Bathynomus jamesi. The sequence continues at coordinate 185,801 of JAJOZX010002674.1, read as the reverse complement.
TTTTCATTTATTCGTTATCTCTCCTCCTCGTGTGCAGAAACGTTCCTTAACACTTATGTCGTTTCTATTCATTTTATATACTGCGCGGTCATTGCAGTTATATGCATATATATATATTATATATATATATATATACCTTACAACCTTACAAAGGTTTCGCGCGATGATCTCTCATTTCGCGAAGGTCAAGTTTGTCGCCCTCCTCTTGAGTTGGCCTGGTGAAGTAGTGAGTTTGATCCTTGTGCTCTCCACCTCACATAGCCAGGTACGCCCGGCTCATCGGGAATTGTTCTGAGCCAGGTGTCTAGTCTTCTTTTGAAGGTTTCTACTGCAACTCCCTTCGTGTTTCTTAGGTCTTTGGGCAACTGATTAAACAGTTTTGGTCCTCTCACTACAAAACTATTTTCTTTCAGGGTTAAGGATGTTCCCTGTCTCGCCTTCAATTTGGGAATACGACACAGTGTCCCGTTTCTACTTTCCACCGTTGTTTGGGGAGTTATAGAATTCAGAGTAAGATTAGGGACTAGTTTCTCCATTATTTTCCAAGTGTAAATAATGGTGTATCTCTCTCTTCTATTTTCCAGTGAATATAGGTCTAGTTCGCGTAACCTTTCCCAGTATTTTAGTACTTTGCACCCATTGATCTTGGCTGTGAAGCTTCTCTGGATCCCTTCCATCTGTCTAATGTCTTATTTTTTATATGGAGATGTTAGGACCGAGCAGTATTCCAATTTGGGTATTATCAGGGTTTTCAGAAGAGGAATCATTACATTCCTATCCCTTCGTTTAAAAGTTCTCTATACCTGTCCCGTTATTGGTTTGCTCATTGTATCAGTTGCTCGGAGAAACTGCTCTCTTTGCTCTGTTTACTGCTATCTTATTTTGTGTTTCAAAGTTCGCATCATCTGTCATTACAACCCCTAAATCTTTTGCTCTGGAATTTCTCTGAATTTCCTGTCCATTTGAAGTATAATATTCCATGGATTTTAGGTCTTCTCTTTTTTTGTACAGTAATAGCTGAAATTTCTCGGTGTTAAACTTCATATTGTTGTCTTCCGTCCACTTGTAGATTCTGTTTATGTCGATTTGTAGCGATCCTATGTCTTCTGGGTTTCTTATTTTTCTACTGATCTTTGTGTCATCCGCAAAGGATGTTACTGTGCTGTCTCTGGTAACGTCCTCATCTATGTCAGTTAGCATGATTATGAAGAGTAGTGGAGCGAATACTGTTCCTTGTGGTCTTGAAATGAGGACCTCTGATTCTGATGAAGATACTCGTTGTACTGTAACCACTTGCCGCCGCTCACTAAGGAAATTATATATCCATTTCTCTACTTTTCCTGTTATTCCCATATATTTCAGTTTATGTATTATGATTCCGTGGTCACACTTGTCGAACGCTTTAGCAAAGTCTGTGTATAGTACATCATAGTTTTCATTATTTTCCAGTGAATCAATAATGTTGTTGTAGTGTTCCATTAGTTGTGATAGGCATGATCTGCCTGATCGAAACCCGTGTTGGTTATTATTGAATTTTTTCTGAGTTTCAAAAAAGTCATAGATTCTTTCAAATATTTTATTGAGATGGGATGTAAGCGATACTGGCCTATATTTTTTGGCCTCGGATCGATCTCCTCCTTTATATATTGGGACTATGTTCGAGCTCTTGAGGATGCCTGGTATTTCACCCGTGTCTAGTGATCGTCTCCATATCCAGTATCGGGGCTCAGCGATTGCATTTTTGCAGTTTTTGATCAGTGTGGCATTCCATTTATCCGTCCTGCCGCTGAGTGTGTTTTTAGTTTCCCTATGGCTTGTATAATATCATCCGTCGTAAAGTCGAAATCCGTTATACTTTCCCTTTGTGGTTCTTCTTCAAAGAACGCGTTTCTATCGCATATCAGTTTGTCAGATTTTGGGATACTGAAAGATGATTCGTACTGAGCTCTTTATATTTCCGATACTTCTGTTAGATCATCAGATAAAGGCACTGTTCTCATTTTTTAAAGCTCCGATAGTCGCATGGTTTTTCGACTTTCTTTTTGCGAAATTATAGAAGTACTTTGAGTTAGCCTTTATCGCTTCTATAGCGTCGTCTTGTTTTTCTGTATGCTTCTCGATTAGTTCCTGTATGACGACATCGATACTTTGCAGTTTATTATTTAATATTTTTTTGATGTTATCTTTACATTTACTTAATTTTGCAGTCACTCTTTTTCTTTTTCGAAACAATTACCTCTTTTATCTTTCGAACATGCTTCTCTTTCCTCTTTGTTGTATCTCTGGGACATGTTTTTCTACAATTTCTAACGTCTTCTCCTCTAACATCATTCGCATCTCCTCCGTTGTCTTGGCTTCGAAAATGGTTTTCCAATCTATTACTTCCATGCTGGCTGTCACATCTTCCCAGTTTATAGCTTTGGAATGAAAATTAAAAATTTTGGATTTGCTTCTTTCGGTTTTGCGCGTTCTTTCCTTTCCTGTTGCCTTTATATTAGTTATTATTTCAATGATGTTGTGGTCCGATATCATAGTTGGGGATTTTTCTACATTATCAATTAGATTACTGTTGTCTGAGAATAGCAAATCTAGGCAGTTATTTTTTCTTGTGTTTTCTGTTATTTCTTGCGTTAACATAATTTCATCAGCTAGAGCTAGTAGCATTTTTACCTGCTCCTGGTCTTCTCGTGTGCCCCCCTTGTCCTGGTGTATACATATATTTTTTCCTATCCTTTTATATTTCATGAATGGGAAATTAAAATCACCACATAGAAAAATATTTGGGGTTGGAGAGTGTAGACCTTTTACCAAGTTTCTTACCTCTGTAATGGAATCTGAAAATTTTGAGGTTAGCGTGTTTTGGGGTCTGTACATTACAATTAGTACCATATTTAATTTTTCAATTTTTGCTGCTACACATTCTACGTAGCTGTTTGAAGTACTTATAGTCATTTGTGGCATATGCCTTTCGCGTGTGTAAATAGCACATCCTCCTTTACGTCTCACTGTTCTGTCGGCTCGGAGGATGTTATAGTTGTCAATTTGTATTTCTTTTTTATCAATACAGGAATCATAATTTTCACAGTTCGCCTTGAAGTCCTTTAGATGAGTTTCCGTGAGGCAGGCAAAGTCTGCTACGGCTTCTTGCATGAGTCCTTTCAGGTATGCAACTTTGTTCGTGGAATGGTTTGATTTAAGGCCCTGTATGTTGGCTAGGATTATTTTTATTTTTTTCTCTTTTTCGCTTGCAGGTGGTTCCGATTTGTTTTCCAATGGGGTGCCGGTTTCGTTGCCTTTTGGTTCTCCGAGAATTTACCTCTTTTTATCTTTGTCGGTACCTGTTGTCCGATAACGCATGAAGTGCATTTGTTCGTATCTTCTGTCCGGCTATCGGATTCCTATATTTATATATGTCAGCTGGTTTTTTAATTGCTGGATAGTATTTAGTATATATATATATATATATATATATATATATATATATATATATATATATATATATATATATATATATATATAAATAAACGACAGAACAGTTCATCGCAGGGGGATTTTGTCCTTACAACGGAAAAAACATTCAAGGGTATTATTATTTACAAAAGCAACCTTAAAATCAGTGTGAAAATAAAATTTCCTCACCACACTCAACAATTGCTTTTTCACAAAAGTGTTAAAATGGTAGAGGTCAGGTAAAACAAGATATTTACAATTCTTAGGAACATCATACGTTGGGATAAGGTTAGGGGAATAAACATTATTAAGAAATTTACCAATAATACCAGTAGTATAGCCGCAAAAGGGGAGAGTGCAGGAATGTTGCAGGTTATTATGTAATGTTGCAAAGGGGGGTGGGGGTTGTTGCAAAGGGGGATGTTGCAAAGGGGGATGTTGCAAAGGGGGATGTTGCAAAGGGGGTGGGGGAAAACTTGGAGGCGGCGTTATCCCCCAAGAGAAAGAAGGAGGAGAGAAAGGAGGAGAGGTGTTCACCTGGCAGGAGCCAAGTGCACACTGAGACTTCCAACCGGGCTGGCGTTGTTTTATAGGCTCCTAATCAGCCAGTTGGCTGAGTTTGCCAGATAGCGCCATGTATTCCATTGTCTAACACATTATCCTAATCAGCCAGTTGGCTGAGCCAGAGACGCCTGAAGAGAGAGAGATGCCTGTAGAGGGAGAGACGCCTGTAGGAGGGAGAAACGCCTGAAGGAGAGAGGATAGGTGCACTATGCAGGAGTACACATGCAGGAGGTACACATGCAGGAGTACACATGCAGTAGGTACACATGCAGTAGGTACACATGCTGGATGTACACATGCAGGAGTACACATGCTGGAGGCAAACATGCAGGAAGAGAGAGAGGCGCCTGAGGAGAGAGAGAGAGAGCTGAAGGAGGGAGAGAGACACCTGAAGGACAGAGTGGAGTTCTCCCCCAATTTATTTTCGTTTCCTAACCTAAGAGGCCACTATGGGGTTTACCAAAGGGCATGAAATAGAAGGAGCAGAGCTCCTTACTCGGCCGGACCGAGGGGGAATGGTTCTTCACCAGATTCGCGATCTTTTATAATCCTCTATTCTGGCTGAGTTGCCAGATAGCGCCATGTGTCCCATTAATCGTGTAGCGATTCAATTATCATTATTATTATTCTACAATGAAACGGGTTCGGGTCGAAGAACGGGCGAGAGATCTTCCCCCCCAATATATATATAATATATATATATATATATATCTATATATATATATATATTTATTTTATAACATTTAATTTTAGTTTAGAAGCAAATTTGAATTCATTGGAAACAAATAACATAGTTTACCTTCGAAACGTCATAATAGAAAACTTCATTTACGGTAAACTATGTTATTTACTTGAATGAAACAAATAACATAGTTTACCGTAATTCCAGATAGCGCCATGTGTCCCATTAATCGTGTAACACATATATAACGGCTGTTATTCCCTTGTATTATAATAAGCTAATGATCATATAAAAACCACAATATATGGTTATACAAGATTCAACCATATAAAATAACACAAGCACCTATTTCATTACGCTTTAATAGAATTAGTAAAGTTACCCTATTTCGTTAGACAGAAAACGAATTTATATAAGGATTACCAACTAATTATCCACCATTCAATAAATAATACGTGAATAAAGAGTTCCAATTCATAACTATATCGACATAAGCTTATTATTATTATTGTAACGTTTGCTCCCAATTTCCCTAAATAGCAGTAAAACCAATTAATTATGAAACCAATCAACCAACCATAGAATACAGAATTATATATATATATATATATATATATATATATATATATATATATATATAAAGCAATGTGCACCTTGGAACATTGAGTACTTAGCTTCCTTGAAGTTGAACGAAGCAAATAACGTAGTTATCCATAATTCAGCCCTCACGAATAACGAAACGAATGATCATTTACGATACCAATTTCGAAATACGATAATTTCGATACAATTTCAACCAAACGAGATGAAACTTATGAAGCATACAGTCTCATTCCTGCGACGAAAAAATGAAAAATGACGTAAAATAAAGAAATTATTCATTGCCCAAGCCACTATAGCGAGGTTTGGTTTCGGAGAATTCGAACGAAAATGGTCTCTAGGGACCTTTTCGGGCCGAGAGATTATCTTTCTACAAGCTATTCGAGCAGAAATCACCACTGGCTTCAGATATTAATTTTATTATTCTTATTATTATTTCTACAAATTTTACGCGTTATTTTTTGGTGTCATATAGAAAATATGATATATATATATATATATATATATATATATATATATATATATATATATATCACTTTCTTTTATTATGTGGAATGACCACCTTAGACCTACAGTTTGAACCATCAACAGCCCAGCGTCTTAACCACTAGGACACGTAGGGTGCCCATTTATCTGCCAACCACTTTCTTTTATTATGTGTAATGACCACCTTAGACCTACAGTTTTGAACCGCGGGTCGATGCAAGACAGTCGGCAGGGGACCTACCGTTGATATCTCCGGTGACTCCGCACTCAGGACGGGGCATCCATGCCACCAGCAACCGTTAAAGGAGTACACAGTCTTCACACCAGTGACACGGTTTTACTTAACCCATCAACCCAAAAAACACGTCCATTAATCTTAATGGGTACTTCACCCGTGTTGCGGGCGTGCTTTATGTATACACCTGTTTGTTGCTGCAGGTGTATGAGCCAGTAAATAGCCTTGTGTCCGTAACTGCGGGGGTTGTTTCGGTGAATAATGGCTAAGGTGTCTTTAGGCATGAAGTTATTCTTGAACACCGTAAAACATAATGATGCGATGGTGGTTGCGACTTGCACTGGATCGCATTTGAAACGGGCTATGTACATACTTCTAAAGGCCTGGAAACATACTCTAAGCACGCGCACATCATTCACGCAATAACGCTCACATTCATCAGCTATATTATAAGGTTACTTTCAGTAAAACTGTCGTAGTATCGATCAGTCTTCATCCATTAGGACACGTAGGGTGCCCATTTATCTGCCAACCACTTTCTTTTATTATGTGGAATGACCACCTTAGACCTACAGTTTGAACCATCAACAGCCCAGCGTCTTAACCACTAGGACACGTAGGGTGCCCATTTATCTGCCAACCACTTTCTTTTATTATGTGTAATGACCACCTTAGACCTACAGTTTGAACCATCAACAGCCCCGCGTCTTAACCACTAGGACACGTAGGGGGCCCATTTATCCGCCAACCACTTTCTTTTATTATGTGTAATGACCACCTTAGACCTACAGTTTGAACCGCGGGTCGATGCAAGACAGTCGGCAGGAGACCTACCGTTGATATCTCCGGTGACTCCGCACTCAGGACGGGGGCATCCATGCCACCAGCAACCGTTAAAGGAGTACACAGTCTTCACACCAGTGACACGGTTTTCACTTAACCCATCAACCCAAAAAACACGTCCATTAATCTTAATGGGTACTTCACCCGTGTTGCGGGCGTGCTTTATGTATACACCTGTCTGTTGCTGTAGGTGTATGAGCCAGTAAATAGCCTTGTGCCGTAACTGCGGGGATTGTTTCGGTGAATAATGGCTAAGGTGTCTTTCGGCATGAAGTTATTCTTGAACACCGTAAAACATAATGATGCGATGATGGTTGCGACTTGCAGTGGATCGCATTTGAAACGGGATATGTACATCCTTCTAAAGGCCTGGAAACATACTCTAACACGCGCACATCATTCACGCAATAACGCTCACATTCATCAGCTATATTATAAGGGTTACTTTCATTAAAACTGTCGTAGTATCGATCAAAGTCTTCACGTCCCATGCAGTCAAAATAATGTTTGGGGGTGGTGGGCCTACGTAGTTTAAAGTCTCGCTGGTGAGGAAAGTGTATGGGAAGTACCCTTTGGAAACTTCAGCTGCTACTCCCATCACCTTGGGTAGCTTTGCTAATTTACAAGGTGTGAATAATAAAGTATCTTTAAATTGTACATTGCCTCAGGGAATCACAGATAGTAGCATGACTCACGGTCTTACAGTGGGCGGAGCTTAGAATTTTCGCCTGTGCACACACAAAGGAGAAAGTGAAACGCTAATTGAAACATGAGTTATTTAATAAACGAGATATTCAGTTAACACAAGAAATAACAGAAAACACAAGAAAAAACAAATGCTTAGATTTGGTGATCACAAACAACAGAAACCTAAAGAAACCTGTACTCGATATGAAGGGCTTTCATATCGTTCAGTAGTATTTTTGTTCCCAACAACCGGATGGTAAGTCATCTTTAAATACGTCTAGAATACAATCAAAAGCACGCACAAAGAGTTCATCGTTAGTTACATTATTAAACAAGTTTATAAACACGCTTTTCCAATCGAGGGTTTATTTCTACCGACCCGAGCTTTTCAATCGTGAACACGTCTTCACTCAACATAGCGGCATTTGAAATAATCTTCTAAATCGTTACGACAACTGCGCGTTATATAAAGAAATAGTTCTTCAGTATAATTTTCACGAACTAGGCATATTTTATAATGTTTTACTAAACATCTTCATACACCGGCGCATTATTTGAGAGGAACATATGCTCATATTTTTCCTTTCTGCCCGTCAAACGATACTCATCTCTAAAGTCTGTTAAAAACTCACGCAGGACACTAGCCACAACCTCACTACGAACCTCGTCATGATATACATTAATATAGTGATAAAAATACTTAAGATTGTCCATGCTCACGAGATTCACATTTTCAGTCGTAGGGTATGAGTAATCGACATGGTGTAGCATGACGTAATGCGGCTTGTCACACCACCCATCCGCAAGACTCATTATCCATACCTGCTGCTTCTCTTCTGCACACGCTGTTTCTTTTACTTTAGACTTTATAAAGTTTAGATCTGCAGCATACTTCAGCACATCGTCAGTGCAACGAAAGCCTTCAATGGTCTCACCAGAACATCCGTAGAGTATTTGTACATCTTGGAACTTCACACAATCCAATGTGGTTTTAAAAGAGGCATAGGAGGGGGGAATAGGAAGTTTTTCGGTATCCGCCACATCCTGGCACTTTGCTGAATACCATTTCATAAACGTTGTACAAACAATATTAAAGGTCGCCATTTGAATACACGTCTGATTTTTCTTCTGAATACACGTCTGATCTCTCGGTCTTACTGCAGTCGACTGATCACGCAGGGAATCACAGATAGCAACATGGCTCAAGGTCTTACAGTGGGCGGAGCTTAGAATTTTCGCCTGTGCACACACAAAGGAGAAAGTGAAACGCTAATTGAAACATGAGTTATTTAATAAACGAGATATTCAGTTAACACAAGAAATAACAGAAAACACAAGAAAAAACAAATGCTTAGATTTGGTGATCACAAACAACAGAAACCTAATACTTTAAAGAAAGCATTCTATTAAATACTTTTAGCCTATGTTCACGAATTAATACCGGTCTTAAAATAGATTCGACAAGAAGACCGGCTGGACTGATTTTATAGAAATTCAAGGATTCCAAGTTGATCACGAGAGAAGTTATGTAGTCATCTTCCATGCTGCAAAATCTCATCGTTAGCCTGCCTGCTCAGAGCACCGACAAGAGGTAAATTCGAATCCACATCAACACAAAATTTTAGTCGCTAAAATAACAGCCTGAGTATTGTTCATGTTCTAAATTATCTTTGAGTCGTTTTGATAAAATTGAGTAAACTGCAGCCTTTGTTTCCTGATCAGAAACTCTCCGTCTTTTTCTGGTATGGTGCAAGGCTTCGTTGCAACCATATTCACTGCACGAGTCTACTTCACAGTCGTTGCCTTCTAATCTAGATTTGCACTCTTCACTAATGCATTCGATGGGCGAATAATCATCCTGGTTGATATTTATTGACACCACATTCGAGAGGGCTCACTGGGGTAGGGACACTTCAGGTAATGGCGAGGACGCTTGAGGTGGGTCGGGGGACAATCTCCTCAGGTTGCCCTTGTGGCGGGGCAAATATTGTGTGGGGGTAATTATGTGTTCTTCTAAGTAAGCAAAACGGGCCTTATGTAACACAGTGGCAATTAATAATGATTTATGCAAAGATGCACCAGCTCTTCTGAAACGTCTGGATGCAATTTTACCGAGGCGATATATTTATCAACTTGTATGCTTCAAACCCGTTTGGAACGTCAGATATCATGTTCCGCCTAGGAAATGGTCAAGGCACAGAGAGCTAACTAGCACGACTCTATCCTCTATTACCAATCTTGTAATGAGTTAAAGTGAAAGTTTCGCCTGCCTTTATACAATGTCGTTCTGACGTCGTTATCAGCTCCACACAGGGAATTTCCATGAAGTAACATGAATCACGTTGCTGTTCTTTCACACACACACACACACACACGCACACACACCACACACACACACACACACACACAAAGGAGAAAGTGATACGTTGGTTGAAACATGATTTATTTAATAAAAGAAATATTCAAGCCTATATATATATATATATATATATATATATATATATATATATATATATTTACAAACACGTGTAATAATAAGTTAACAACAGACATCAATGCTATATTCAAGACATATTTACAAACGTGTGATAAATAAGTTAACAATTGAATTTCTGTAACCCGAGAGACGATGGACGGAGTCATTACAAGCTCAGCTCCGCCGTGCTTGTAATGACTCCGTCCGTCGTTCTCTCGGGTTAACATAATTTCATTTGTTAACTTGTTTATTACACATGTTTTTAAATATATATGTCTTGAATATAGCCATTGATGTGTCTGTTGTTAACTTATTTATTACACGTGTTTGTAAATATATATATATATATATATATATATATATTATATATATACACGGTGAACCAAAAGTAGGTGGACAGTAGGTGAATACGGTTTGTGTTATATTATATTATAACTATGGTGTTCATTATAACTATGGTGTTTGTGTTATATTATATTAAATATTATAACTAAATTTATTTAAATTTTATTTTGTATTATAGTATACAAAAAAATTAAATATGTATTCTCAAAATAAACGTTATCATTTACTGTCCACCTACATTTGGTTCACCCTATATATAGCTTGAATATTTCTTTTATTAAATAAATCATGTTTCAACCAACGTATCACTTTCTCCTTTGTGTGTGTGTGTGTGTGTGTGTGTGTGTGTGTGTGTGTGTGTGTGAAAGAACAGCAACGTGATTCATGTTACTTCATGGAAATTCCCTGTGTGGAGCTTGATAACGACGTCAGAACGACATTGTATAAAGGCAGGCGAAACTTTCACTTTAACTCATTACAAGATTGGTAATAGAGGATAGAGTCGTGCTAGTTAGCTCTCTGTGCCTTGACCATTTCCTAGGTGGTGAACATGATATCTGACGTTCCAAACGGGTTTGAAGCATACAAGTTGATAAATATATCGCTCGGTAAAATTGCATCCAGACGTTTCAGAAGAGCTGGTGCATCTTTGCATAAATCATTATTAATTGCCACTGTGTTACATAAGGCCCGTTTTGCTTACTTAGAAGCAACACATAATTACCCCCACACAATATTTGCCCCGCCACAAGGGCAACCTGAGGAGATTGTCCCCGACCCACCTCAAGCGTCCTCGCCATTACCTGAAGTGTCCGCTACCCCAGTGAGCCCTCTCGAATGTGGTGTCAATAATATCAACCAAGATGATTATTCGCCCATCGAATGCATTAGTGAAGAGTGCAAATCTAGATTAGAAGACAACGACTGTGAAGTAGACTCGTGCAGTGAATATGGTTGCAACGAAGCCTTGCACCATACCAGAAAAAGACGGAGAGTTTCTGATCAGGAAACAAAGGCTGCAGTTTACTCAATTTTATCAAAACGACTCAAAGATAATTTAGAACATGAACAATACTCAGGCTGTTATTTTAGCGACTAAAATTTTGTGTTGATGTGGATTCGATTTTACCTCTTGTCGGTGCTCTGAGCAGGTAGGCTAACGATGAGATTTTGCAGCATGGAAGATGACTACATAACTTCTCTCGTGATCAACTTGGAATCCTTGAATTTCTATAAAATCAGTCCAGCCGGTCTTCTTGTCGAATCTATTTTAAGACGGTATTAATTCGTGAACATAGGCTAAAAGTATTTAATAGAATGCTTTCTTTAAAGTATTAGGTTTCTGTTGTTTGTGATCACCAATCTAAGCATTTGTTTTTTCTTGTGTTTTCTGTTATTTCTTGTGTTAACTGAATATCTCGTTTATTAAATAACTCATGTTTCAATTAGCGTTTCACTTTCTCCTTTGTGTGTGCACAGGCGAAAATTCTAAGCTCCGCCCACTGTAAGACCTTGAGCCATGTTGCTATCTGTGATTCCCTGCGTGATCAGTCGATTGCAGTAAGACCGAGAGATCAGATGTGTATTCAGAAGAAAAATCAGACGTGTATTCAAATGGCGACCTTTAATATTGTTTGTACAACGTTTATGAAATGGTACTCAGCAAAGTGCCAGGATGTGGCGGATACCGAAAAACTTCCTATTCCCCTCCTCCTATGCCTCTTTTAAAACCACATTGGATTGTGTGAAGTTCCAAGATGCACAAATACTCTACGGATGTTCTGGTGAGACCATTGAAGGCTTTCGTTGCACTGACGATGTGCTGAAGTATGCTGCAGATCTAAACTTTATAAAGTCTAAAGTAAAAGAAACAGCGTGTGCAGAAGAGAAGCAGCAGGTATGGATAATGAGTCTTGCGGATAGGTGGTGTGACAAGCCGCATTACGTCATGCTACACCATGTCGATTACTCATACCCTACGACTGAAAATGTGAATCTCGTGAGCATGGACAATCTTAAGTATTTTTATCACTATATTAATGTATATCATGACGAGGTTCGTAGTGAGGTTGTGGCTAGTGTCCTGCGTGAGTTTTTAACAGACTTTAGAGATGAGTATCGTTTGACGGGCAGAAAGGAAAAATATGAGCATATGTTCCTCTCAAATAATGCGCCGGTGTATGAAGATGTTTAGTAAAACATTATAAAATATGCCTAGTTCGTGAAAATTATACTGAAGAACTATTTCTTTATATAACGGGCAGTTGTCGTAACGATTTAGAAGATTATTTCAAATGCCGCTATGTTGAGTGAAGACGTGTTCACGATTGAAAAGCTCGGGTCGGTAGAAATAAACCCTCGATTGGAAAAGCGTGTTTATAAACTTGTTTAATAATGTAACTAACGATGAACTCTTTGTGCGTGCTTTTGATTGTATTCTAAACGTATTTAAAGATGACTTACCATCCGGTTGTTGGGAACAAAAATACTACTGAACGATATGAAAGCCCTTCATATCGAGTACAGGTTTCTTTAGGTTTCTGTTGTTTGTGATCACCAAATCTAAGCATTTGTTTTTTCTTGTGTTTTCTGTTATTTCTTGTGTTAACTGAATATCTCGTTTATTAAATAACTCATGTTTCAATTAGCGTTTCACTTTCTCCTTTGTGTGTGCACAGGCGAAAATTCTAAGCTCCGCCCACTGTAAGACCGTGAGTCATGCTACTATCTGTGATTCCCTGAGGCAATGTACAATTTAAAGATACTTTATTATTCACACCTTGTAAATTAGCAAAGCTACCCAAGGTGATGGGAGTAGCAGCTGAAGTTTCCAAAGGGTACTTCCCATACACTTTCCTCACCAGCGAGACTTTAAACTACGTAGGCCCACCACCCCCCAAACATTATTTTGACTGCATGGATGAAGACTTTGATCGATACTACGACAGTTTTAATGAAAGTAACCCTTATAATATAGCTGATGAATGTGAGCGTTATTGCGTGAATGATGTGCGCGTGCTTAGAGTATGTTTCCAGGCCTTTAGAAGTATGTACATAGACCGTTTCAAATGCGATCCAGTGCAAGTCGCAACCACCATCGCATCATTATGTTTTACGGTGTTCAAGAATAACTTCATGCCTAAAGACACCTTAGCCATTATTCACCGAAACAACCCCCGCAGTTACGGACACAAGGCTATTTACTGGCTCATACACCTGCAGCAACAAACAGGTGTATACATAAAGCACGCCCGCAACACGGGTGAAGTACCCATTAAGATTAATGGACGTGTTTTTTGGGTTGATGGGTTAAGTGAAAACCGTGTCACTGGTGTGAAGACTGTGTACTCCTTTAACGGTTGCTGGTGGCATGGATGCCCCCGTCCTGAGTGCGGAGTCACCGGAGATATCAACGGTAGGTCTCCTGCCGACTGTCTTGCATCGACCCGCGGTTCAAACTGTAGGTCTAAGGTGGTCATTACACATAATAAAGAAAGTGGTTGGCGGATAAAATGGGCCCCCTACGTGCCTAGTGGTTAAGACGCGGGCTGTTGATGGTTCAAACTGTAGGTCTAAGGTGGTCATTACACATAATAAAAGAAAGTGGTTGGCAGATAAATGGGCACCCTACGTGTCCTAGTGGTTAAGACGCTGGGCTGTTTGGTTCAAACTGTAGGTCTAAGGTGTCATTCCACATAATAAAAGAAAGTGGTTGGCAGATAATGGGCACCCTACGTGTCCTAATGGATGAAGACTGATCGATACTACGACAGTTTTAATGAATAACCCTTATAATATCTGATGAATTGAGCGTTATTGCGTGAATGATGTGCGCGTGCTTAGAGTATGTTTCCAGGCCTTTAGAAGTATGTACATAGCCCGTTTCAAATGCGATCCTGCAAGTCGCAACCACCATCGCATCATTATGTTTTACGGTGTTCAAGAATAACTTCATGCCTAAAGACACCTTAGCCATTATTCACCGAAACAACCCCCGCAGTTACGGACACAAGGCTATTTACTGGCTCATACACCTGCAGCAACAAACAGGTGTATACATAAAGCACGCCCGCAACACGGTGAAGTACCCATTAAGATTAATGGACGTGTTTTTGGGTTGATGGGTTAAGTGAAAACCGTGTCACTGGTGTGTGAAGACTGTGTACTCCTTTAACGGTTGCTGGTGGCATGGATGCCCCCGTCCTGAGTGCGGAGTCACCGGAGATATCAACGGTAGGTCCCCTGCCGACTGTCTTGCATCGACCCGCGGTTCAAACTGTAGGTCTAAGGTGGTCATTACACATAATAAAGAAAGTGGTTGGCGGATAAATGGGCCCCCTACGTGCCCTAGTGGTTAAGACGCGGGGCTGTTGATGGTTCAAACTGTAGGTCTAAGGTGGTCATTACACATAATAAAAGAAAGTGGTTGGCAGATAAATGGGAACCCTACGTGTCCTAGTGGTTAAGACGCTGGGCTGTTGATGGTTCAAACTGTAGGTCTAAGGTGGTCATTACACATAATAAAAGAAAGTGGTTGGCAGATAAATGGGCACCCTACGTGTCCTAGTGGTTAAGACGCTGGGGCTGTTGATGGTTCAAACTGTAGGTCTAAGGTGGTCATTACACATAATAAAAGAAAGTGGTTGGCAGATAAATGGGCACCCTACGTGTCCTAGTGGTTAAGACGCTGGGCTGTTGATGGTTCAAACTGTAGGTCTAAGGTGGTCATTCCACATAATAAAAGAAAGTGATATATTATATATATATCTATATATATATATATATATATTATATATATATCATCATTATATTTCTATATGACACCATAAAAATAACGCGTAAATATTTGTAGAAATAATAATAAGAATAATAAATTAATATCTGAAGCCAGTGGTGATTTCTGCTCGAATAGCTTGTAGAAAGATAATCTCTCGGCCCGAAAAGGTCCCTAGAGACCATTTTCGTTCGAATTCTCCGAAACCAACCTCGCTATAGTGGCTTGGGCAATGAATAATTTCTTTATTTTACGTCATTTTTCATTTTTTCGTCGCAGGAATGAGACTGTATGCTTCATAGTTT
The DNA here is from genome assembly GCA_023014485.1 of Bathynomus jamesi. Lineage (NCBI taxonomy): Eukaryota > Metazoa > Arthropoda > Malacostraca > Isopoda > Cirolanidae > Bathynomus > Bathynomus jamesi. The sequence goes on along the minus strand of JAJOZX010002674.1, from coordinate 170,354 downwards.
TCATCTCGTTTGGTTGAATTGTATCGTAAATTATCGTATTTCGAATTGTATCGTAAATGATCATTTCGTTTCGTTATTCGTGAGGGCTGAATTATGGATAACTACGTTATTTGCTTCGTTCAACTTCAAGGAAGCTAAGTACTCAATGTTCCAAGGTGCACATTGCTTTATATATATATATATATATGTATATATATATATATATATATATAATTCTGTATTCTATGTTGGTTGATTGGTTTCATAATTAATTGGTTTTACTGCTATTTAGGGAAATTGGGAGCAAACGTTACAATAATAATAATAAGCTTATGTCGATATAGTTATGAATTGGAACTCTTTATTCACGTATTATTTATTGAATGGTGGATAATTAGTTGGTAATCCTTATATAAATTCGTTTTCTGTCTAACGAAATAGGGTAACTTTACTAATTCTATTAAAGCGTAATGAAATAGGTGCTTGTGTTATTTTATACGGTTGAATCTTGTATAACCATATATTGTGGTATTTTATATGATTCATTAGCTTATTATATATACAAGGGAATAACAGCCGTTATATATGTGTTACCCGAACCCGTTTCATTGTAGAAATAATAATAATGATAATTGAATCGCTACACGATTAATGGGACACATGGCGCTATCTGGCAACTCAGCCAGAATAGAGGATTATAAAAGATCGCGAATCTGGTGAAGAACCATTCCCCCCTCGGCTCCGGCCGAGTAAGGAGCTCTGCTCCTTCTATTTCATGCCCTTTGGTAAACCCCATAGTGGCCTCTTAGGTTAGGGAAACGAAAATAAATTGGGGGAAACTCCACTCTGTCCTTCAGGTGTCCTCTCCCTCCTTCAGCTCTCTCTCTCTCTCCTTCAGGCGCCTCTCTCTCTCTCCCTGCATGTTTGCCTCCAGCATGTGTACTCCTGCATGTGTACATCCAGCATGTGTACCTACTGCATGTGTACCTACTGCATGTGTACTCCTGCATGTGTACCTCCTGCATGTGTACTCCTGCATGTGCACCTATCCTCTCTCCTTCAGGCGTCTCTCCCTCCTACAGGCGTCTCTCCCTCCTACAGGCATCTCTCTCTTCTTCAGGCGTCTCTGGCTCAGCCAACTGGCTGATTAGGATAATAGTGTATACAATGGAATACATGGCGCTATCTGGCAACTCAGCCAACTGGCTGATTAGGAGCCTATAAAACAACGCCAGCCCGGTTGGAAGTCTCAGTGTGCACTTGGCTCCTGCCAGGTGAACACCTCTCCTCCTTTCTCTCCTCCTTCTTTCTCTTGGGGGATAACGCCGCCTCCAAGTTTTCCCCCCACCCCCTTTGCAGCATCCCCTTTGCAACATCCCCCTTTGCAACAACCCCCCCCCCTTTGCAACATTACATAATAACCTGCAACATTCCTGCACTCTCCCCTTTTGCGGCTATACTACTAATACCTTGTACAAGATCCCGTGGAAAACCATTTTTAAAGAAAAAATCAGTAAGGAATTCAAACTCATTATGAAGCAGAGCAAAGTTTGAACAAATATTATAAGCTCTATGCACTAAAGTGCGAATGGAACTTAGTTTGTAATTAAAATCGCAAAAACTATAAAAATTAAAACCTAAACTCGTAAAAGTAGGCTTCCGGTATGTCGAAGTTAAAACAGTCGAGCCTGATTTGGAAACCAAAACATCAAGGAAAGGAATAGAACCTTGAACTTCCTTTTCCTGCGTAAATATAATGTTCTTATGCAGTGTTCAGAAAATTTAAAACCTGAACTGATTGATTATCCGTTTGGAATAAGCAAACGTATCATCAACATAACGTCTGTACAATTTCGGCTTAAGGTGAGGGGGGCACTCACAGAAGGCCCTTTCCTCAAGATGAGACATGAAAATATTCGCAAAAACGGGACCTAAGGGCTCCCCATCCCCACTCCCCATCCAACTGACGGTAAACTACCCCTTGAAAACTAAAAAAGTTATCCTTGACTGCCAAATTCAGAAGCTGCTCAAACTGTGCTCTGCCAAAGCCGTGAAAAAGTGAGTCCGGCTGTGGAAAAGCTTTATTTAAAATAACTGTAATGGTCTCATCCAAGGGGACATTTGTAAAGAGGGAAGATACGTCAAAACTAGTCATAAACAAAGAATTCATATTAAACTTCTTAATTTCCGACACAAAAGAAAAACTATCCTTAACACTCATGTATGATGTATCAGGTAAAGAATTGTGTTTTTCTAGTGTTTTTCTAGTGACACCGGCCCGAAAATATTCATTGCCCCCGGCACTAACAATGCTTAATCCAGCCCTGCGAAGGTCAAGCTGGTGGCCCCGCCTATATATATATGAATATTTTCGGGCCGGTTCACTAGAAAAACACTAGAAAAACAATTCTTTACCTGATACATCATACATGAGTGATGTGATCAGCTGACTAGGTTCGATCAACAGAAAACGAAACAAAAACAAAGATGTGATTACAGAAAATGTATACTTTGTTCACATAAATAGGATACTAAACTAGGTTTTGTAGAAGCGGAATGTAGAATTTTTTTTTGGTTCTTCACGGTCGACCAATTATTTCAACGGTAGATTGTAGCGTTTACATAGTTTCTTGGGGTCGGTCAGCATCTTGGGGCCGGTCAGCATCTTGGGGCCGGTCAGCATCTGGTGCCGGGGAAAATGCCCCCTTTGCCCCCATTATAATCCGCTACTGGACCTTCGTGTGAAGAGAGACCAACATACAGAACTTAAACGAAGTTAACGAAGTATAATTTTCAATTTACTTTTTTACTAGATTTGAAAATAAAAAGTTACCCCTTTAGATTTTAATGTTTGCTTTTCTTTACTAAATATTTTCTAATTTTATTAAAATTTTATTTACTATTTATAGACTTTCGTAACATTGAAATAAATGTAAACTGTTAAAAACAGAAAGAAAATAGACAATTTATTAATTGCGGCCAACTTCTCAGATGCTAGTATAGAAACTATAATTTTGCAGTCTTCCTTCGGGAAGTCAAAGAAAAAAAAAATGGTGTCAATAATCCAGTAGGGTTGAAGCACCTTAAGCAGAAAAAAACAAACTAGTAATTTACAAATACAAATTTTGCAGACTTTTTTGGGAAAAAAAATGAAGAAGAATGGTGTCAATAATATAGCGAACTTACAGCATCTTAAAATAAAAAAAAAAAGTTTTTTTTTCCTGTGTATTTAAATTTATTTGGTATCCGAATCCAAACGCATTGAACGGTCTCCCATCCAACTAAACCTATTTTCTATTTTAATTAAATGAAACGAAACTTTCCAAAATAATTAAAAACATTTTTACACAGATTCGAGACACACTAAATTTGGAATGCAATCTTAGCTAAATTACTTCTTATTTAATTTTGTTTCATTTTAATTTAAAGAAAACGGGAAAAGATGAAAGAGAAAATGGAGAAATTGGAGTAAAAGAGAAGTGGGAAAGGCATCGGGAAAGCCTGAACGAGTATTACACTTTGAATGACAAAACCAAAACTAACAGTTTGTCTCGAAATGGAGTCCAGAAAATTTTCTTCCAATTTTAATGTCTACATAATTTGTAAAAGTCGTTCTTGTAAATGTAGATTAAGTATAGTTCGGTAGAGACAGGTAGAGTCACGGCCATGCAGAGAGGGGTGAAGCAACAGGGACTTGAACACCTGACCTTTTAACGCCATGACTCTGAAGTCATGGAGGGAAAAGGGCAGCTTGAAACTGGAATTTATACATAGATATGAGCAACGTTTGTGCAGATATTTTCGCGAGCTACGATTAGCGACGGCTGTGAAATTATCCTGCACCTCAAAGGAGGTGTTCTTTGTTGGCTCTGAGCCTCTGCTACTTAAATGTTCTCTGCACGGCACTGGGTAGAGTTAGATTAGGTTAGCTAGTGTAATCTGCATGAAATTCAGTATACACTTTAAGGGTTAAACCACTTCTAACTTTATATATTCATTTGTACGAAGTACAATTTATTTGTGCAATTATATTTTTGAGTATAGAAAATCTCATTAAATTCTAATATTAAGGTTTTCATTTCTTTAGATGTTTGTTTGAGTTGGTGTTTCTGTCTCTTTTGCAGAATCTAAGGTCATATAACTTAAGTGACAAATAAATTTATTTGGAATCCGAACCAAGACCTTTTTACATCACCCTGTGAAGACAAATTTAGATCTGTAGTTCGAGAATCAATGACTAACGAGGTTGGGTAGCGAGTGGCCCGACGGTTCTTGATATACTCTTTTATTCCTGACTTGGACCTATACAGCCTAAGTGGCGAAGCTCTTGTCCACATGTGCCCTACTCCGTCTGAGGTTCATACACTTAATACGACAGTGGACCCTTGAGCTTCAGCGATGTTAAATAATTAGTAATAATGCCACGCTCTCTTCGACCTTATGGTTCTATTAACACTTACTACCACCCCAAGATTAAACCAAACGACACTCACTCATAAATTAGAACAACATCAGTTTACTCATAATTTAATGGAATCTACCGAGATGACGTCACGACTGTCTTTTTTTTTCTGTTTTAAGAAATTATTCAAGTAATGGTAGGTCTATTTTCATAAAATATAAATTATAAATTTCACTTCTCAGTTCAAATAATTCACTTTTCATGGGGTCATTCCGCGGCCGACATACTGTAAGTTTACCTTTATTCAAAATTGGCGTCATAAACAAATAAAATGACTTTGCAAATTAAAAATGGAAAAACTTTCAAAATTAGGTTATCGAATGAGAATAAAACATTATTTTAAACTAAATCACGAGTCACACTCGTAAATGACAGAGAACGTTTTAATATGTTTCCCCGAAGGAAGATTACAAAATCCCAAATAATGGTAAAATAATTATTTCTAATTTCTATTCGGCCGCAATCAATAAATTTCCTACTTTGTTTCTGACATTTACAGTTTACATTTATTTCAATTTTATGAAAGTTTATAAATAGTAAGTAAATTTTTAATAAAATTATAAAACATTTAATAAAGAAAAACAAATTTCGAAAAATAAAGGTGTAACTTTTTATTTTTAATATATAATAAAAAAGTAAATTGAAAATTATAAATGCAAAAAACTTCACTTTTTTTACGTGAAGGTCAAAATATGAGAATAAAAACCCACTCTAATCGACAGAGTTTATTTCCACGACAGTTTCGACGCCCACTGGCATCCTCCTCGGGTGGATACAGAAACACAAATGAAACAAAACAAGAGGGAAAAACAGTTCAGGGATCGACCGTTAAGAAATTCGCACCTAGGTTAGATTCCATTCTCTCGAGACAGGAGGGGCATTTTCATTAAGTACATTCGCACAAATTTTTTAAAAACTATCTTCCTGTTCTAAACATACAGATTCTATTATTTTTACATAATTATTACATTTATAATTAAATTTATTACATTTAATATTGCATAATTATTAATTACAGAAATTATAAATTTATTATTACATTGGTTATTACATTGTTGTTTATTATACAGAAATTATAAACCGAAAAACGAATGAAAAAAGGCGATTAGGAAATAATCCAGAGACCATTGAGAAATTCGCACCTAGGTTAGATATCGTTCTCTCGAAACCAGAAGGGCATTTTATTACAGGGTCAGCTTATAACTACATTTCCACAAATTAAAAATATCTTCTTGTTCTATACATACAGATCCTAATGTTTTGACATAATTACTGCATATATTTATTTCCACATTAATTACTTCCATTATTACATTTACTAAAAGCGAGTAAGGAAACATTCCAATCCAGAGACACACACTTAGGTTCGAACACGTTCCCACGACTCCGTAAGGGATTTATTGACCAAGAATCTCATTAAAGGGTCTAACTTATAAGTACCTTCGCACAAATTAAAATTATCTACTTTTTCTATACACACAGATTCTATTATTTTTCTTTTGACATAATTATTACATTTATAAAGTACCTTACTTGATTCCCAATCTATAGCATGATTATTTTGGCTAGCGTGATAAAAAATGGCATTATTAGTATTACAACTTCTGAAGGCATATTTGTGTTCTTTGATACGGGTTTCAATATTTCTTCCAGTTTCTCCCACGTATACTAAATCACAACTTTTACAGGGAATGCTGTAGACACAGGCTTGTTCCTCTTTTGCAACGTTATTCCTAACCAATTTACTTTTCACGGTAGACGAATATTTGAACGCCAAAGCAAACTTAAATTCTTTCGTCAACGGTTTTACTCTTTCTAAGCCGGCAATGTAAGGCAAACTCACATATTGTTTTTGGTTAACTGAAGGTTCCCGAGGGGCATAAAAAGATTTTCTGGCTTTAAAATACGCCTTTCTGATAAACCACTCAGGATATTTTAAATCCTTAAAAATGTTCCAAATCTTTGAATTTTCCGGATCCAGCAAATGTGGGCTACAAATCCTGAGTGCTCTTAGAAACATGGAAGAAATAATTGAGCTTTTAACCCCTTCATCATGATATGAAAAATAATGAATGTACGAATTACAATGAGTAGGTTTTCTATAGACCGTGAAATTGGGCTTTCCGCTTTCGTTAATGACCAAAACATCTAGAAAAGGTAATTGTTTGTCGTTCTCCCATTCATATTTAAATTTAATAGAGGGAACAAGATTATTTAATGACTGAAAGAAAGTGTCAAAGTTGTTCCAGTGGTCAGGCCAAAATGAGAAAATATCATCTACATAACGAAACCAAATTAGATTCCTGGGACATATTGTTTGCAACAATTCCGACTCATAATACTCCATATATAATGTACTCAGTATTGGGGATAAAGGGGACCCCATTCCCATACCAAAACGTTGCAAATAAAATTCTTCACCGAAGGAGAAGGCATTATTGGTGACACAGAGTTTTATCAGTTCTAAAAATACAGATGTGGGCATGCCTAGTTCTACGTTACATGTTGGCAATTTTCTATCTAAAAAACTAAGTACATCATCAATGGGAACTTTCGTAAACAAGGACTCAACATCAAAACTTATCATTCTTCCCCGTTTTAAATCTAAGGACATAACTTTGTTAATAAAGTCACAGGAATTAGTGATGTGCGAGCCTGAAAATTTACCAACTAATGGGATAATTTATCTGCAAGAAATTTAGATAACCTGTAACTAAAGGAACCCCTGTGTGAAATAATGGGACGGAGTGGTATATTAATCTTATGGGTTTTGGGTAGGCCGTAAATGTGGGGGAGTTTGGGGTTAATCTGTAGAAATCTTTTAGGATCAATCGCCGGGACATCTTTTAATAAGTTCCTGATGGTTTTGTTGAATTCGGCAGAAAGACGCTTTAGGGGGGACGATCTCACTTTGGTGTAGGTGAATTCATCACTAAGTAACGCTTCCATTTTTTGTTTATAATCACACTGTCCAAAATAACCACAGTGTTACTTTTGTCCGCTTTAGTGACAAATATTGCTTCATTCTTCCTGAGCTTGTCTAAAGCTAACCGGAATCTTTTGGGAATAGAGTCCAATGAGTTGAAATGTTCCAGAAACTTGCTCAGAATCAAACCATTTAAACACGGAATATCCACCCTGGAATTAACTACGGAAGACACAAAATCTAAAACAATGTTTTTATCGGGTTTAAGCGCAAACGACAGCCCTAAATTAAGAACTTCCTTTTCGGATTTGGGCGTCGAAACTGTCGTGGAAATAAACTCTGTCGATTAGAGTGGGTTTTTATTCTCATATTGAAAATTATACTTCGTTCAAGTTCTGTATGTTGGTCTCTCGGTACTTTTAGGTTATCTCCCCCTTACCAATTCTGACGGAATATTTTCGTTAAAGCTAACGAAAATATTACGACTTAACCTAACCAATTATCAAGGGCGTACAGTTCATCTATTAGTAAATAGTAAATACTATTCCAGAAACAAACAATGTTATAATTAATAAATAATAGATCAACTGTACGCCCTTGATAATTGGTTAGGTGAAGTCGTGATATTTTCGTTAGTTTTAACGAAAATATTCTGTCAAAATTGATAGGGGGGAGATAACCTACAAGTACCGGTCTTTCTTCACACGAACTTCAAACTGGTTGCCCCGCATATATATATATATATATATATATGGGAGTGAAATCAGAATGGTCCCCTGAGTTTTTTATGATACACACAGACAGTGCATGGAACAAGGAACTCTTCTGGGAAAATTAAATCCACTATAGTCCGAATAAGTAATGGTAAATGACAAATATTATATATATATTCAACTCGCTTTACACAATTATCTCTCTCTCTTTTCTCTCTTTCTGAATCTGTCTCTCAAGTTTATAGGAGCTACAGCTACGAGTGCTACAAATGAGTAAGTGTTTAGTGAACTAAAATTTATTTAAGATCCACTGAGAAATCGCTTATAATAGGTAATAAAGCCGCAAATTGCCTAAAATACAGTTTATCAGTCGTAAACTACGACTATGAACAGAGAGTACAGAGTGGCTACAAAGTTCTTTTGCAGTGACATTAAAGCATATCTGTATGTTGCCCTGGTTTTTCATGCAAAGGGACTTTGTGGCCATTGTGTATACTATGTAAGAATGTTAGTTGATTTACAATAAGAATTAAATTTTAAAGGAGTTGAACAGAGTAAGTTTTCTTTGTTATATTTTAAAGAGGTTGAGAAAGTTATGGATGACCTGAAGATCAGGGCTCTCAGTCTTCTTTAGTTAGCCTTGTTAGGCTAACTAACGAAAATATCACGACCTAACCTAACCAGTCGTTCGGTCAACTGTATGCCCTTGACGATTGTTTAGGTTAGGTCGTGATATTTTCATTAGTTAGTCTTATAAACCTAACTGAAGAAGGCTGGGGGCCATGATCTTCAGGTGATCCAAAGTTATTTCTATTTTTATTTTAAAGAAATCATATTAAATAAACATTTATTAAGTTCCAAAAATTGTAAATTACTGTTGAATTAATATAAGGAATTAATTGTGTTCATTTCCTCTCGATTTTAGAGTGTTTAAACTAAAATCAGGAATTTACATGACTCAAGGTTATTTCTGAGTCATTATGTCAAAACGTTCTCTAAAGTAAACAATTTTGAGATTATATTAAAACGTTCTCTGTCATTTACGAGTGTGACTCGTGATTTAGTTTAAAATAATATTTTAGGATCAAATGTAGAATTCGGACCCCAGCCTTCTTTTTAGCTTTATAAGGCTAACTAACGAAAATATCACGACCTAACCTAACCAATCGTTAGGTTAACTGTACGCCCTTGACGATTGGTTAGGTTAGGTCATGATATTTTCGTTAGTTAGCCTTATAAAGCTAACTAAAGAAGGCTGGGGTCCGAATTCTACATTTGATCCATATTTTATTCTCCTCTTTCGACAACCTAATTTTGAAAGTTATTTAAATTTAATTGCAAAGTCATATAATTTTTCTTATTACCCCAATTATGAATAAAGTAAACTTACAATATGTGGGCCGTAGAATCATCCCGTGAAAAGTGAATTATTTGAACTGAGAAGTTAATTTTTTAATTTACATTTTATGAAAATAGGCCTACCATTACTTGAATAAATTCTTAAAATAGAAAAAAAAAGGAGACAGTCGGTGACGTCATCTCTCGGTAGATTCCATTAAATTATGAGTAAACTTATGTTGTTCTAATTTATGAGTTAGTGTCGTTTGGTTTAATCTTGAGGTGGTAGTATGTGGTAATAGAACCATAAGGTTGAAGAGAGCGTGGCATTATTACTAGTTGTTTAACACCGCGGAAGCTGTTCTCAAGGGTCCACTGTCGTATTAAGTGTATCAACCTCAGACAGGGTAGAGCACATGTGGACAAGAGCTTCGCCATGTAGGCTGTATAGATCCAACTCAGGAATAAAAGAGTATACCAAGTACCGTCGGGCCACTCGCTACCCAACCTCGTTAGTCATTGGTTCTCGCACTACAGATTTAAATTTGTCTTCACAGCAGTGTTGCCATTTCTACAGATTTTATGCTTTGTTTCAGATTTTTCCCCCAAAATGGGCGAAATCTACAGATTTCTAAAATTTATGATTTTTTTTATGCTTCTTTTCAGATTTTCCTTCAAAATGGGCAAAATTTGCCGATTTCTAAGATTGAGGTTTTTTTTACTAACCACTACGGACTACACTGGATATTACAGTAATATTAATGAGTTTCTCCATGAGAACCAACAAATTATTTTCGTGCGCCACCTGTCAGTAGAGAGTGGCAACATAACATAAACACGCCACACTCAGCTGACTGTGCGTCGGTTCTTACTAAGTCATCAACAAAACACACTGCTAAAGAAAGCAAAGGGTGGAATCCACAGTACAGATAAATAGCCCTCTTGTTGTTAATGATAATGTTCATTCCATAATTCCAGTACAGCACAAAATTATGTATTTTATTGAATTCCTTTTTCCATTTTGTATATATGCATCCTTATTTTGTTGCTGTATACTTGTTCTTTCTATTTGCTGCTTTTTGTCTAAATCATTCTTAAACTGGCCTATAGACGTAGCTTGAATAGTATTCTGGTTTAAAATATTCAGTTTATCTACCTTTCATTCACTAAATTTTGTGTTTAATTGACCATCTTTGTATTTCTGTTTGGAATTATGAATATTATTGTATATGTTACTTACAAAAATAAACTTTAAAATCAAATGGTAGTTTACAGATTTTGTCTACCGATATTTTTATTGAAACTACAGATTTCTACAGATATTTTGACACCAATCTTCAGATTTTCATTATGTTTGGATGGCAACGCTGCTTCACAGGGTGATGTTAAGAGGTCGTGGTTCGGATTCCAAATAAATTTATTTATCAATTACGTTATATGACCTTAGATTCTGTAAAAGAGACAGAAACACCAACTGAAACAAACATCTAAAGAAATAAAAGTCTTAATATCAAAATTTAATGAGGATTTTTTACACTGAAAAGTAGAATTGCACAAATAAATGTTATTTCGTTCAAAAGAACCAGTATATGTAAAATGTGGCAGCATCTTAATATGTAATTTAATTTTTTATTTCTAATTTTTTAAGTCAACATCCTTTGCCGATGACATAAAGATCAGTAGAAAAATATGAAACCCAGAAGATATAGGATCTCTACAAACCGACATGAACAGAATCTACAAGTGGACGGAAGACAACAATATGAAGTTTAACACTGAGAAATTTTAGCTATTACGGTACGGAAAAAGAGAAAACCTAAAATCCATGGAATATTATACCCCAAATGGACAGGAAATTCACAGAAATTCTAGAGCAAAAGATTTAGGTGTTGTAATGACTGATGATGCGAAATTTGAAACACAAAATAAGATAGCAGTAAACAGAGCAAAGAGAATAACTAATATATAAATACATTTCACTTTTTTTTCAAAATACTAAACTCGGTCTTAATCGAGTTTACAATTACATCATTATTGCTCTGCATTACGCAGTATATGCGGCTTAATAATATTTCACCGCTTAAAGTATAGGGAAACCTGTATTCGATATGAAGGGCTTTCATATCGTTCAGTACTATTTTTGTTCCCACTTTACAACCGGTTGGTAAGTCATCTTTAAATACGTCTAGAATACAATCAAAAGCACGCACAAAGAGTTCATCGTTAGCTACATTATTAAACACAAGTTTATAAACACGCTTTTCCAATCGAGGGTTTATTTCTACCGACTCGAGCTTTTCAATCGTGAACTCACTCAACATAACGGCAATTGAAATAATCTTCTAAATCGTTACGACAACTGCGCGTTATATAAAGAAATAGTTCTTCAGGGTGAACGGTGTAGGTGAGCTCAGCCTTGTACCGATCAATTGCTTTGTACCAAAGTTCATGGTATTTCAAAGAGTCTAAACTTTTTAAATAAACGTCCAGCTCTAGACCATTCTCACCAGCCCTACACTCGGTAAACCCATCGAGCAGAGCGGTGTATGCGTATTCAAGTACTGTATCAAAATAAAGCATATCCGTAACACGCGCGTCTAATATAGGTTTCAGCTTACGGAATCCGACGATTTCAAACATTCTGTCGAGGGTGAAACGGTTTCGCATAGGAACAAGAGCGGTATTATCAGAAGCATTCTTCCACATCAGCCGTATATCAATGCACGGCCGATCGTTATTTATACACAACGTACATACAACGGCGTATGAGGGTGCGTCACTAATCTGCTCTCTTCTTGTACCTACGTTAGCAGGTATTTTATAACGATCTTCACTCCACTTCTCAACTATCACGAAGATTCTATTCATCTCCTCGACACTTAAATAAACCCGTTTGTTTGTTTGTCTACATTCCGTTTCCAGTACATAGCTAACGGTACCGGAATTACGCCTGAACACGCGCAACGATTTCGTCACGGACACATCATACGAGGCGTTGAGAATGCTGCTCAAAGGAAGTTCCATCGTGTTCGAGGAGCGCACGTCCACTCGGTTCAAGCTCTGAGATAACTATGAGCCGTGTGAGGCACGCAGGTAGGCAGGAACGGTTCGACGGGCGGCTGACTCGATGATACGTGAATGGGCTTGTTCGTATGATCCGCGAGTCGTACCGAATTATTGTACATATTTGTTTTTCCGGTACAAGAATTAATTTCATCACTACCAGCCTACGCACCAGACATTTTACCTCAGGATAAGAACTAGGAACATTTTATGTTTTACTAAACATCTTCACACTCCGGCGCACTATTTGAGAGGAACATATGTTCATATTTTTCCTTTCTGCCCATCAAACGATACTCGTCTCTAAAGTCTGTTAAAAACTCACGCAGGGCACTAGCCACAACCTCACTACGAACCTCATCATGATATACGTTAATATAGTGATAAAAATACTTAAGATTGTCCATGATCACGAGATTCACATTTTCAGTCGTAGGGTATGAGTAATCGACATGGTGTAGCATGACGTAATACCGCTTGTCACACCACCCATCCGCAAGACTCATTATCCATACCTGCTGCTTCTCTTCTGCACGCGTTGTTTCTTTTACTTCACGGTGTATGTGGGACTGAAACTGGCGTTACGTGAGTTCCCTGGGTATAGGACCTATGTCCCTATCGGGGAACGACCGATTTCTCCCCCTCAGCATAGATTTCGAAGCAATTTACGAAGGGGTCCGGGGCTCAGGAGATCCCCCATCCCCACCGATGTGGGAGGTGTTCTTTTCGGTCACGTGATTGACCAGTGCACTACGTCGATTAGCTGATCATTCCATTTCTAGGGCTAGGAGTCGGGGGGAATCTTTCCCCTAGCCATTAGCCTATGGATAGGCTGTATTGGGTTCCCGGAGTCAACGGGACGCGATAAGTCTTTCGGGGTACGACAACACGTGACGACCGTACCTTGCACCACGTCGGTTAGCCTATGATTCCATGAATTTGTGTAAGGCTAGGAGTCGGGGGGAAATCTAATCTAATCTTCTCACCAGAGCCATAGGCCTAATGGATAGGCCTCGTATTGGGTTCCCGGAGTAATGGGATCGCCGATGAGTCTAAACGTGTGCCGGGGACAACCTGGAGAATTTTGCGAATGGAGCTAGTAGCCGCGCAAAGTAGCCTCTGTAGCCGTTCAATTAATTCTCGGTTCACGTCCCCGGGTACCTATCGAAGTTTGACCGTGGCTGAAAGCACCTATGAAATGGTAGATTTCTTTTTGGTCAGGTGATTGACGACTGCACTACGGCGATTAGCCGATGATTCCATTTATAGGGCTAGGAGTAGGGGGGAATCTTCTCCCCAAGCCATTAGCCTATGGATAGGCTGTATTGGGTTCCCGGAGTCAAGGGGACCCGATAAGTCTTTCGGGGTACGACAACACGTGACGACCGTACCTTGCACTACGTCGGTTAGCCTATGATTCCATGAATTTGTAAGGCTAGGAGCGGGGGAAATCTAATCTAATCTTCTCACCAGAGCCATAGGCCTAATGGATAGGCCTCGTATTGGGTTCCCGGAGTAATGGGATCGCCGATGAGTCTAAACGTGTGCCGGGGACAACCTGGAGAATTTTGCGAATGGAGCTAGTAGCCGCGCAAAGTAGCCTCTGTAGCCGTTCAATTAATTCTCGGTTCACGTCCCCGGGTACCTATCGAAGTTTGACCGTGGCTGAAAGCACCTATGAAAAGGTAGGGCCGGGGTGATCCCAGCCCGGCCGCAGACCCCTCTATAAACCACTCGTTGACTTATAAGTAGCGCGTCATAGGGCCTATGACTTCGGCCAAAATTTTCCATCAATCGCGCGCCCAACGCCTCGGCTCGTCGGAGCAAATGTCTCCCCGGTGCCTATGGCGGCCCATAGGGCTAGCGATCAGCAATAAGTAGAAGATGGAAGGTCGCAGATTGGGCTCTGAAGGCGCCCGAAATCTTGTGAGTTTCAACAGAGAGGTAACATCTTGCAAGGGGTGAGATTGTGAGTTTTAGTCCCTGCCTTCTCACGTATCTACCGGTTGAATTAATTCGCGTAGCAATGTGACGTAGGATGCTGCCTAATCGAAATTCTCACAACTTACCCAATGGGTGTTGTAGACCGTCTGTGCAACGAAAGCCTTCAACGGTCTCACCAGAACATCCGTAGAGTATTTGTACATCTTGGAACTTCGCACAATCCAATGTGTTTTTAAAAGAGGCATAGGAGGGAGGAATAGGAAGTTTTTCGGTATCCACCACATCCTGACACTTTGCTGAATACCATTTCATAAACGTTGTACAAGCAATATTAAAGGTAGCCATTTGAATACACGTCTGATCTGAATACACGTCTGATCTCTCGGGCTTACTGCAGTCGACTGACCACGCAGGGACTCCAGATAGTAGCATGACTCACGGTCTTACAGTGGGCGGAGCTTAGAACTTTCACCTGTGCACACACACACACACACACACACACAAAGGAGAAAGTGAAACGCTAATTGAAACATGATTTATTTAATAAACGAGATATTCAAGTTATATATATTTACAAATACGATTTAATAAACGAGATATTCGAGTTATATATATATTTACAAATACGTGTAATAAATCAATAGATACTTTACAAATACGATTTAATAAACGAGATATTCAAGTTATAATATATTTACAAATACGTGTAATAAATCAATAGATACGATTATATACAAGAAATACGTGTGAGTTAACAATAGAAGCATCATACGTTATGGTATCCAAAGGGTACGTATCATAGGTACCAGGTAACTGGTAACGTTTCCTATAGGTGTTACGGCACACCTTCGTACCCCTAAGTTCCTTCACGCCCCCCAGCTTCTGCGCCCGAAAATTGTGGGTGCCTACAATTAGTTGGGGAGGTTGTTCGCCCTCATCATCGTCCAAACATACTAGATCCTTCAACGATTCAAAGTTAACAACCCGCCGATTCGCATGGTTGAGCGTAATACCCTTTGCCTTCACGATATATTTCATTTCCTCCCCCACCCTGACCCGTACCCCATAAGTCTTAGGTCCTGTTGAGACAAAAGAGTCGGCGTAAGCGTTGTCCCCATACTCGTCCTTGATCTCATCAGTGAGCTCGCCGAGGAACTCCCCAATAGCGGGCATGTATTCACCCTCCCTCTCTGTGAATATCACGCTATCTGTATCGGCATACAATACTCTCCGCCCAAGAGAATGCAATAGACCCCAAGTTTTATAAGGGCGTAGGCTGTTGTGAAGCTGGCCACAGGTATGTTTGTAACCCTTGAGGTATCTGTGGCAAATTCAGTGTTGTTGTACTTTATTATGTAAGTATTACCTACATTCACGATCTCCATGACCTCTTTATCGGGAGCATTGGCATAATCCAGACATCGCTATAACTTTGTGCCAAATGAATGCTCCCTCTGCCGGTATTCTGCGCAAATTTTCCCCATAGACTGTTTAGACACAACTTTGCACTAAAGCGCTTGCCAGGATTCTTTACAATTTGGACACGATCAAGTTGTATACCTTGCGGTCGCGGTAACGTTGAATATAGGCAGACTTTTCATCTTCGGTATCAACTCCTCGCGGATACCCTGATGCCTCAACCTTATCCTTCAAAAAGGCGTTTATATATGGTGTGAAAAGGTTGGGTAGCTTCTGAAACCTCCACACCTCATGTATCTTCAGTATTCTATAACCATGGCGTACGGCTAGGGCCAGCTCAGGACTTGTATATACGCCTCTGATCTTACGCTGGTGGGGTATATGGTTACATTCGCCGTTATCCTCTTCCGCGCACTTCACGCACAGGGGAAACATGAGCTTGTCGTCGATAACGACAGGTAAGATCGGCATCCATAAATTGCGTGGGGGAGTACGTCTACGAAAGAGAGCCCAAAGTAACGATCATTCAAATTTTTTGAAAATTCATTGA
Organism: Bathynomus jamesi; assembly: GCA_023014485.1. Classification (NCBI taxonomy): domain Eukaryota; kingdom Metazoa; phylum Arthropoda; class Malacostraca; order Isopoda; family Cirolanidae; genus Bathynomus; species Bathynomus jamesi. The sequence goes on along the minus strand of JAJOZX010002674.1, from coordinate 153,960 downwards.
TGGATGGTAGGCTAGGTCCCACCAGTTTCTCAGGAGCGCCCACGGGGTACGGATTGCTCTTCATCACGTATGGGTATAAAGAACAGAAATCGTAGTAATGGAGCTTCACGCCCTCCGTAGGTGGAAAGTATAGTCTGAAAGGATTTGTACGTCCTCCAAACAAGCTATCACCACATTTGAGAGGATCCAGCACCATTGAACGCTTGATCGTGTTTATTTCCTCACGGTACACCTCGTCTGTCTCCATCCGTGCATCATATTCATGCTCCCACAAGACTTTGTGAGTGAACTGTGATCCTATAAGTTGATCGCGGGTGCGGGTCGATGCAAGACAGTCGGCAGGAGACCTACCGTGGATATCTCCGGCGATTCCGCTCAGGACGGGGGCATCCATGCCACCAGCAACCGTTAAGGAGTACACAGTCTTCACACCAGTGACACGGTTTTCACTTAACCCATCAACCCAAAAAACACGTCCATTAATCTTAATGGGTACTTCACCCGTGTTGCGGGCGTGCTTTTGTATACACCTGTCTGTTGCTGTAGGTGTATGAGCCAGTAAATAGCCTTGTGTCCGTAACTGCGGGGGTTGTTTCGGTGAATAATGGCTAAGGTGTCTTTAGGCATGAAGTTATTCTTGAACACCGTAAAACATAATGATGCGATGGTGGTTGCGACTTGCAGTGGATCGCATTTGAAACGGGCTATGTACATCCTTCTAAAGGCCTGGAAACATACTCTAAGCACGCGCACATCGTTCACGCAATAACGCTCACATTCATCAGCTGTATTATAAGGGTTACTTTCATTAAAACTGTTGTAGTATCGATCAAAGTCTTCACGTTCATCCATACAGTCAAAATAATGTTTGGGCGGTGGTGGGCCTACGTAGTTTAAAGTCTCGCTGTGAGGAAAGTGTAAGGGAAGTATCCTTTGGAAACTTCAGCTGCTACTCCCATCACCTTGGGTAGCTTTGCTAATTTACAAGGTGTGAATAATAAAGTATCTTTAAATTGTACATTGCCTCTTATCTGCATCTGTATTAATTTGTTGCCTCTTTTCAATGGATCACCTGTAAATATCTCAGAGGATTCGTGTTCAAGCAACTCCTTATAAAGGAACTGCGTGTCAAACTTTGCCCCGTTATGGGCGAGAATATACACAGTCATTTTTTTGAACTTGTCGGCTAACTTGACAATATAGGACACAAATAGTTTCACAGGACTATCGCGGACATTCGTTTTAAAAACGTTTGTCCGTTTACCGCATTTGGGGCACTCGTCACATTCGATACCCATACACTCATCACAGATGGTCTGGCTCACAAGTAAATGTGGAATTACCTCTTTGGTTTCAGCGTTCGTATATGTTTCTATATCGTAGTATACAGTTATACAAGGGTTATTTTTAGGCTTACATCTTTCATATAACACACATGCTTTACTCCATCCGCCTTATATTCCTCCTGGCATGTAGGACAGTGAATTACGTCACACTTGTGCTTAAATTTCTCCCAATTATCCATTGTGTGAAACATACCACATTCACAGATTCTCATTTTCCTGCACGTGCCAATTGATTTATGGAAATCAAAACAGCTATTATTGAAAAATGTGCGTCTACACACATCACAGTCTCTCTTCTCAGCTTCAACTACATGGCTTTCACATTTGGTGCTTTTACACTGCTCACATACCATGTGACATTCTTTACAATGTCTCACTATATCATCCGCAAACTCGAGGCACCCTTACACAAATCATGATGTCTCCCATATTTTCGACTTTTGTCATAACTCGCGTAAAGCCACCTTATATTACGGATGGGGAGATACGTTGTCCCTGACAATCCTAAAATAAGTAGGGGTCTTGTACGATCTCTCACACAGCTTTTAAAAACATACACAGTCCTACGACGATCAACCAACCCAAATACAACTATGCGGACATTCATTTCCTGTTCTACCCTTCTCAGTCTTCAGGACCCATATTACAGTCAAATTCAAGTTCACAGTCTACAGCTAGTTTACGGGCACGCTCCACGACCGTAGGCAGCCAAATTTTTTGAGTCCGTGTATTTTGTACAGTAAACATACGTGCTAAGAGTACTGCTATAAAGCCGCAACCACGATCGACGTTTATATGCTTTCGGTAAATAGTCGGAGAATTGAAGTTAAGAGTATACGGTATGGCACTATGACCCGCAACACGGAATACACGGTCAATATTTACCGTGAAGTTGTCCATATTGAAGGCTATACTTCTTTGGGCGGCTTGCATTATACGTCCTAATATATATTCTACATCTTCAGCCGCCAAACGTCTAAATGGCACTATCACCCAATAATCGTCTACATCACCGTCATCTGACCCAATCCAAAGGACAGACTCGTCCTGCTTCACGCTCGTCGCGATTCTGAAGAGCAAACTCTATAATACGCTGTACAACCCGGCGTAGCCCGCGCTCAATTCCATTGCTATACATGGCTCTAGGGTCGACCCTGACTCTATACCGATTCTAGTCAAGGCTGGGGTGGGGGCTGCGGATCGAACCAATTCGAGCGTTATAGCATCCTCAACAGAACGGGGGGCAACTGTGGCGATGAATTAGTGGATATATTAGCGGAAGGTGCTGATGGGGGGCCTGTTGCGTAGGAGGTTGAGGGTTGGGGATCTATTATTGTAGACTTAACAGAACGGGGGCCAACTGTGGCGGATGAATAAGGGAATATATTAACGGGATGTGCTGCTGGGGGGATTGTTGCGTAAGAGGTTGAGGGGATCTATTACCGCTGCAACAGGCGCGTATTTCGGGCGCTTTATACCTGACGTGCTTTTCTCATACCTCCGCTTTGGACGTGCTACCGGTATCGCTGGTGAGGGTTCGTTGGCAGGGGAGGAGATCACAACTACACTGTCGTCGAGGTCATCCGTAATGTCAATGATGGGGTGCTCTACCTCATCGTCATTCACGGTTCTATGGGAGAAGAAAGCAAAATATAAGGAACAGCACTCAAAATTTGTAATATTTTGTAAATGACCCACTTAGGAGTGTGACGTGTTAGAAATGGACTCTGTAGAAAAATTCAGATTCATGAGCCCATCCACATGTATTATATCTGAACCTACAGGATGTGGTAAAACTGTGTTTATGCTTAGAATCATTAAAGAAAAGGGAGAGATGTTCTGGAAATTTGTGCATAAAGTTATATGGTGCTATTCGACGTATCAATCAGTGTTCAAAACGAGTACCAAGATGATATTTTGCTCCACAAAGGCGTATATGACGTTAATTCGTTAAAGGGAAATGAACATACAATCATTGTAATTGACGATCTCATGTTGGAGATGGATAAAACGTTTGCCGAGACATTTACAGTATTCTCCCACCATCTTAACATAAGCGTGTTCTTCATCAACCAGAATCTATTTTTAAAAAATAGATACATGCGCGATGTGTCGTTAAATACGCAATATCTAGTCTTATTCGCGCAACGTAGAGATGTATCACAAATTGGGGTGTTAGCCAATCAAATGTTCCCGAATCAGCGTAAGGAGTTTTTGGAAGTTTATAAAGAAGCTACAAGCACGCTTTACGGATATTTGCTTTGCGACCTTCATCCGCGAAACACGTTTAGAGTGCTTCTACGAACGAATATATTTCCAAACGAGCCTGAAACGGTGTATATTCCAGAATGACAAAGAGACTGAAGAAATACCGTGAATTAATAAAATCTATCATCGACTACCCGGGCAATGCAGGATGTTTATTAAAAATATCGAGGCCGACTTTTTAAAATGCATCTGTGAAATCTGTCTTAACGTTATAAATTGCAATGTATCAATGAAAACCCCTCAGAAGGCTCGCCTACGCTGCTACAAGAACATAATACGTGCACTCGCTCGTAAAAGTCAAACTGTAGCGAAGAAAAAACGAATTATTGTACAAACAGGAGGGTCATTTCTCCCCATCTTATTTTCAGTTTTGGGCCCTTTACTGACTAGATTAATATAATGAAGAAAGTGGTAGTGATTCCCCACGAGGTGTACGCTTCACTGCAAAGGAATCCAGACACGGATCTAGATCCCCGTAAAAGCAGACTTAAAAGAATGGAAAGCGAATTGCTAGCCCTATTAAACAGTGAAAAAACATCTGATGAGAAAAGAATCTTATACCAAGAAGCTCTGCAGAAATTTTCTTCTCACGAGTACGAAAATTATAAGAGCCCTACAGAGATTCCTGTGGTTATTAGGCACAGCATGGAGGACGATGGACATGGCGGCATAGGATCTGTGCCCGACGATACAGCTGACCAACTAAAAAGATTAGCCACACAGCATATCGAACATGTATTAAAAAGCACCCTCCCACATACATTGATGAGTAAAGGCTTAAGTCTTTATAATCTATTGAATGAGGATCCAGCCATAAAATGGACCGATACAGGCGAGATCATTATGGAAGGATCAAAGGTACAGGATCGAATATCGTAGACATTGTCCATGATCTGGTGAGAAAGTGGGATAGGCCATCACCATCAGGATGGAAGCATATTAAAGCAGACTACAACAAATAAATGTCCCTAAAACGTTGATAGGAAATCTGAACAGGTTAAAAGACTTGGAACATGCAACGCATGTGACACAATTGAAGGCGCCGTCACCTCCGGCGGTAACACCTTTGAAGAGGAGAAAGAAGAGGTTAAACCAACCCTACCCACGTGCCTCTAAAATACGCAAATGGCTAACGTATTAACTAAACGCTATTATGACATTTCTACCCCATCCTCTTACGGCGGCGTAGATAGACTGTACAGAAGTGTTTACGGAGTAGGAAAAAAAGATGTGAAAGATTTTTGAGGGAGCAGGACGCTTATACGCTTCATAAGCCTGTGAGAAAAAGGTTTAAAACAGCCAAGACAACGGCTTCCTCGATTGATTGTATTTGGCAAGCAGATTTAACAGACATGCAAAGATATTCTGTGTATAACGATGGTTACCGCTACATTCTATTCATAAAAGACGTATTCTCTAGATATCTGTGGCTAGTTCCTCTGAAAAATAAATCACCTGAAACAGTTGCTAAAGCCACCAAAACGCTAATGTTAAAAGAAAACAGGGTTCCTGGCTATTTTTGTACGGATATGGGGAAGGAATTTATAGGCCGTGCTTTTCAGAACATGTTGACAGAGTTTAATATCAGCTATTACACAATCAATTCTATACATAAGGCTTCTTTAGCTGAAAGAGGTCAGCGCACCATAAAGGAACGCATGCACCGTTATTTTACACATAAAAACACATACAGATTTCTGGACATTCTGGAATCATTGGCATCATCCTACAACCGCTCACACCATCGCACGATTGGGACAACACTAACGAAGTTTTAGAAAGAGGTACGCCGGAGGAGAGATGGATCACCACCACCACCACACTCTGCGCGCTTCAAAATCAATGATTATGTAAAGCTGTCGCGTTCGGGAACAAATTCGCAAAGGGTTTTGAGCAAGGATGGACACGCGAGATTTTTAAAGTTAGGGCTATGAGACCTAAAGGTGAGATAATGATGTATTACATTGAAGATTTGAATGGGGAAGAAATCTCAGGAGGCTTTTACCGCGAGGAATTGCAGAAAGTTGCGTTTAATTTAGGAAAAAATGTGTTAAAATTGAGAAAATTTTAGGAAGCAAAGGTTCAGGAAAGAGAAAAATGTACCTGGTGAAATAGCTAGGGTACCCAGAAAGCTTCAACACCTATATAAAAGCTGATGCAATAATGAAGCATAAATAGTATGCAACATGGCTCCTAACCATTTCTACGCCACACTCCCGTCCTCCTCGTCCCTGTCTGTACACCCTAACAACACACTAGCCAACTTTGTAACAGAGCTCCACAAGCACATTGAATTGGGTCGTGATTCGTATGAGGTGGGGATATGCGAAATTCAGCTGGACACCATCTTTTTAAATATTGAACATAAAGAAACCGTTTTTACGATTCTTAGAGACATTGACGAGTGTGAAAAAGCTGGGGTAGCTATGGATGAAACTATGCGTATCGCTCGGACTAAGGTTGCACGGTATTACAGTACAGAAGTAAGACTAGGACCGGGTCAATATGGTTCGGCCGAGGATGTTGTGAGAGGCTTAAACGTAAGTTTAAGAAACTCAAACCTTACGAATGATTTAGTATACGAAATCGTAAACAACCCTGCACATACACTAATCCTAAAATCAAAGACTATCAGACGTATTAAAGATCATAGAAAGTTCCAAATTCTAGCCAATGGCCGATATAGCGCAGCCTTCCAAAGAGACACATTTCACGAGACACAGCATGACTTGTCCAGATTAATGTATCAATTGAAGATGGAGAAATTGGCTGAAAGGTCCCCAGACATGTGCTATATTTACAGTAATATAGTGGAGCACCAGTTTGTTGGGGATACCCAGGCACGCCTGCTGCGCATTGCTCACATCCCCAACCATAGAGGAAGGAGTTTGAGTATTACATATGACAGACCCCATTATGTGAATGTCGCAACTAATTTAATAACCAATATCTCAATATATATAAGAACGATTGAGGGTGAAAACTTCCCATTCGGTAACGGGAGCTTAACAGTGAAGCTACACTTTCGACGCACTGAGTTATAATGGATAGAAAGCCTTTCACCGTCTATCGAGGGGTGCGATACCAGCGCGGTAGTGGACTTGGGTCCATTTTTTCATCCATACTACGTACGGCTGTTCCTTTGCTGAAGAGGGGTGCCAGATACCTTGGAAGGAAAGCGCTACAATCAGGTATTAACACTGCAGAAGACATATTGGCCAGGGCTAAACCTAAAGAGGCTCTAAAAAAACATTTAAAGCGTACACGGGACGAAATCATCAAAGATGCAAAGAGAAAAATGCGTGGTGGCGGGAAGAAGAAGAAGCGGGCTGCCCGGAAGAAGAAGGGGTCACGTGGTATTAAACGTAAAAGGCTATCAAAAAAGTAGTGCTGTAAGCGAATGAAACCTATGGTTGACCACTTTTTGACTGATATAAGCTAAGGACATTGATCTCATGAATCATAGTTTGTTTACCACTTGCCGAGAGAGGAGTCACTATTTCGCCATGGCACGCTTCATCCACCCATGTCGTTCACAATGCTGTAAATCGGAGCTGTCCCTTTTTGAGCTACCTCCAACCCAAGTTTCTATTGAGCACAGTGACTTTATTACAATTAACCCTTTAAACACAATTAGTTCCCCGAGTGCACCTATAGAATTCGTGATACCCAGCTCAGGTCCTTACTTTTTTGATCCAAGCTGTGTGCACATGTACGCTAAGCTACGTATAGCCCATTCTGATGGAACGGTCTGCGATGACAAATATGCTGTATACCCTGAAAAAACTTTCTGCACTCCATATTCAACCAGTGTGACGTATATTTAAATCAGACCAACATATCGGCAGGCACGGGGTACTATCATCTACGAGCCTATTTGGAAAATGTCCTCAACTTTTCCAAAGAAGAGAAGGCTACCTTTTTAAGTGCCGAGGGATATTATCAAACTAAAGATGAAATAGTATAAAGGACAAATTTAAAAATTCTAAAAGAAAATATATACGAGTGTTTTGGACGGTTGCACACAGATTTCACCTTCCAGGAGAAGTTGCTTGTCAACGGGGTGGATATGAAAATAAAGCTCACCCGCACGAGTCCTGAGATCTGCTTAAATCTGGATGCTGATCAAGAAGAGGGTGCAAAGCCCGTTGTGGTTCACATTATGGACACATACCTCCGCGTACGGCGAGTGAAATTAAGTTCACCAAACAACTAGAAATTGAGAAAAATTTACTAAACGCTACAGTGAAATATCCTATTAACAGAGTGCAAATCAAACTATATACGGTTCCTGCAGGGTTGGCATCGAAGCAGATAGAAAACATTGCGCTGGGAAATCTTCCTAAAAGGTTATTAATCGGCATGCAGGACCATGCTTCGGTGAATGGAAATATAAAAAGAGTGCCTTTAAATTCGAGAATTTCGGACTTAAAAATATAACTCTATACGTTAATGGCACTGCTTTGGGTGGAACAATGGGTACGGACTATTCATCAGACGCTGTGTTACCTCTTTGTGCCAGAGCCTATTGTAATCTGACCCATATTGCAGGTGATTGTGATGAGCTTGGTAATGGGGTAACGCAGGAAGAATTCATTGATCAATTTAACCTTTATCCGTTTGACATTACACCTGACTTATCTGCTAGCGTAAATACCCATTTAACCCCACAGCAGAGCGGAAACATCTCAGTGAGGCTGGAATTCGCCAAGCCTATAGACGCTCCTATTAGTGTACTAGTATATCTCGAATCGCCAGCCCTAATAGAAGTAGATAGATTTAGGAGCGTCATCACTGACTTTTAAAATGGATGCTAATACACTTCAGAAAGTAATGGAGCGAGTCACACGTTCCAAATTTATCGGCGTGTTTGCGAAGAATGAAACATTGAGTTTGCCAAGTACGCGAGAATGCGGTAGTCTTATTGTGAACACAGATGTCATCGGTAATGAAGGGATTCACTGGATCGCTGTCTATTTTAAAAATAGACAGCGCCTGTACTATTTTGATTCACTCGGTACTCAACCCTGGAGTGACCCTATTATTGTAAAATTTCTCGCTCAGTTACATATTCCCGAAGTTGTATGGAACCCATTTCGTATACATGGATATTTTAGTAATGTTTGCGGAATGTACTGCGTCTCATTACTCACGCATATGTCATGTGATAAAGAATTTATAAATTTTTTAAATTTATTTGACCCGTGTCACACTCGCCGAAACGATGAAATGGTATGCAGACAGATAAAAATCCGCTTTCCAATTGTACGTACTCGTTGTATAGTATAATGTTTTTGTTCGTATATTTGTAACGGTATATTCTGTAGTTGGTTATTGTACTGATTTCTTTCATTTAATAAATTTATGAAAATATATTGTGTCTTCTTATCTCAAAAAGATCGAAAAACACTTACATTATTTCGGTGACATTGTTGACTGATCAGTATATCCTCCGTATTCATGACACGAGATTCTTCACAAAAGATTGTATAACACGTGTCAAATCCTCATCGGCCCTTAAAGGAATAATGTTCATTCTTTTAAAACATATACAGAGTATTCACACAGATCCCCATTATGTGAAGATGTCTTTGGTTCATTTAAGAGGAATAACATTGATTGCCATAAAAAATTTCGATTTTAGCATAATGGGGATAAGAGGTAAAACCAAATAACATTGATTGACATAAAAAATTTCGATTTTTGGCGAGTATCTAAATGAAATATTTGACGAGATACAACAACCCATCCATATATATAAATCGAATTATAAACACTTACATTTCTATGGTAGTCCCTTGCGTCGGATTGTAAGGAGCGTCACTGCAAATATCTTCTACGGTTTGCGTTGGAAATAATTCATCACGGTCAATCGCGTTAAAAAGATTAATTGCCGTTAATGCTGCAGTGTCACTTTCTTCATACAAATCTGGGGAGACGTACAGGTCCATGGTGGAGGATGTGTGACATTGCTGACTGTTCAGTATATTCTCCGTATTCATGACACGAGATTCTTCAAAAGATTGTATAACACGTGTCAAATCCTCATCGGACCTTAAAGGATAATGTTCATTCTTTTAAAACATATACAGAGTATTCAGACAGATCCCCATTATGTGAAGATATCTTTGGTTCATTTAAGAGGAATAACATTGATTGCCATAAAAAATTTCGATTTTAGCATGATGGGGATAAGAGGTAAAACCAAATAACATTGATTGACATAAAAAATTTCGATTTTTGGCGAGTATCTAAATGAAATTTTTGACGAGAATCAACAACCCATCCATATATAAAAATCGAATTATAGACACTTACATTTCTATGGTAGTCCCTTGCGTCGGATTGTAAGGAGCGTCACTGCAAATATCTTCTACGGTTTGCGTTGGAAATAATTCATCACGGTCAATCGCGTTAAAAAGATTAATTGCCGTTAATGCTGCAGTGTCACTTTCTTCATACAAATCCGGGAGACGTACAGGTCCATGGTGGAGGGAATGATTATTCACTGAAGCGAAAATAGCTACTGTTACTCCAATCTGAAAAATATCCCCTTTTATATGCACAATCGCCAAGCTCCGCCCAAAAGACCAGATGTTCGTAGTGATTGGCTGCCGGTGTAGCTGGGTGGAGCTATGATATGTACCAATCCGCTATAACGGGTCCGGACGAGTAACATATATATAAAATCGTGTTTCTTGTGAATAAATTATAGACACTTACATTTCTATGGTAGTCCCTTATATTATATTTTTATTTTTACTTACAAGTTATTAGTAATGTTTCCACAAATTCTTGTGTTAACATAATTTCAATTGTTAACTTATTTTATAATAAAGAAATTATAAATATATCCTAATTATATTTTTAAAAGAGCATTCGGTTTCCACATTAAACTGTGGGTCTAAGGTGGAGTGAAAACTTTATCCGTTGTCACTCTTCGAGCTAGTTGTTATTATTACTAAAGAGAAAATCATGCATGCTTTTCGGTCATACTACTGACTCGGTTCAAATGATGCATTAACATGCTTTTCGGTCATACTACTGACTCGGGTCAAATGATGCATTAACATGCTTTTCGGTCATACTACTGCCTCGGATCAAATGAACCTGTTATTTTAAATCCGGTTCAATAATCCTGTTATGTTGAAATGTGGAAGAGTAAGCAACGACTCCCTGACGAGATGTATTTCGATCCACAGAACAGCTATTCACTGAAGGCTGCATGTTCCACATTTTATAATAAAGAAATATATCCTAATTATATTTTTAAAAGAGCGTTCGGTTTTCACGTTAAACTGTGGGTCTAAGGTGGAGTGAAAACCTGAACCGTTGTCACTCTTCGAGCTAGTTGTTATTATTATTATTAAAGAGAAAATCATGCATGCTTTTCGGTCATACCACTGACTCGGTTCAAATGATCCTGTTATTTTAAATCCGGTTCAATAATCCTGTTATGTTGAAATGTGGAAGAGTAAGCAACGACTCCCTGACGAGATGTATTTCGATCCACAGAACAGTTGTTCACTGAAGACTGCATGTTCCACATTTTATAATAAAGAAATTATAAATATATCCTAATTATATTTTTAAAAGAGCGTTCGGTTTCCACGTTAAACTGTGGGTCTAAGGTGGAGTGAAAACCTGAACCGTTGTCACTCTTCGAGCTAGTTGTTATTATTATTATTATTAAAGAGAAAATCATGCATGCTTTTCGGTCATACTACTGACTCGGTTCAAATGATCCTGTTATTTTAAATCCGGTTCAATAATCCTGTTATGTTGAAATGTGGAAGAGTAAGCAACGACTCCCTGACGAGATGTATTTCGATCCACAGAACAGCTGTTCACTGAAGGCTGCATGTTCTACATTTTATAATAAAGAAATTGTAAATATATATTTAATTATATTTTTAAAAGAGCATTCGGTTTCCACATTAAACTGTGGGGCTAAGTTACGTTAGGTTAATTCGTAATATTTTCGTTAGTTTTAACGTTTTATTTGATGGATTCATTTAAATAATTTCTCCTAAAGATCCTAGTGTAGTTTATGTCCCCGTTTGCGTCAGGGGGACGTAAACTACACTTACTCCGAAAATAGTTTTGTTGTGAGAGGACGAAAACTGTTTAATCAGCTGACCAAAGACCTAAGGAACACGAATGGTGTTGCAGTGGACATCTTCAAAAGAAGATTAGACGCCTGGCTCAGAACAATCCCCGATGATCCGGGCGTACCTGGCTGTGTGAGGTGGAAAGTACAAGAAACCAATTCACTACTTCACCAGGCCAACTCGAGAGGAGGGGCGACAAGCTTGACCTTCGTCAAATGAGAAATCATCGCACGGAACCTTTGAAAGGTTGAAAGGAAATGTATATATATATATATATATATATATAACCGATATTAGCATTTCTGTTACTGATATTTTTATTACATGTCTCATTGTACGGGGCTCCAATAAACCTTAGCCCCCCGCCCATGCTCATAGATCTTGATCGTTACGCAAATTTGCTAAAACAGTTTCAATGTGTTGCGTCATTGTATCCTTCGAAAATCAATTTGCTGCAGGTTCTTGAAACAAGGAGACATTCAACCTTGTCCTTTATAACTGATCCAATATGTTCACAGACGTTCAAGTCAGGAGAATTTCCTGGCCATTCTTCGTTTCCAAAGAAATCGATCTCATGGTTCCGCAACAACTGTTGAGTGGCTAATGCCTTAAAGCAGGGGGCCTTATCGTGCAGAAGTGTGACCTGATCGACATCCATAACATTGTTTGGGTTTCTTAGAAAAGGAATGACATGCTGGGATAGAATAATATCACGAAAATACTGTCCATCCCAACTCTGACCATTTGGCTTCAGCACCCACATGAGCTTCTTTGCAGTGAACAAAACAAACACACCAACACAGTCTGGACTTTTTAATAATTCGCGATAATGTTCATTGTCATCGATTTCATCTGGTGTTGTGGCCCACAATCGATCATCTTGGTAGTTAGGCCGACGTGTAACGTAAACAAAAAATTCATCGGATACAGCTAAATGCATGAAATCATCCACATCCCAATCTTCAAGATAATGGGCAAACCACATTCTGTCATCGATGTTAAGTTGAGTTTTTCTTGGCTTTGGAAGTTCATGCCAAGGCTTTAAACCTTGCCTGTGACGGTACAGTCGAATGATCTCACCACTAACGATCTTTCCTCTCAACACTTCGATCTCTCTAGAAAGTTTAGCACAGCTGTTTTTCCGCTTACGCGTACCACTTTCAATGATGTTCTTTGTTTCCTGAGAGAGTGGCAAATTTGGGCGCCCAGATTTGGTTGTATCCATTTCACATTCATCCAAAGTTTTATTCCAATTTCTTTTGACGAAGTCCTCACTTCTTCGCAACTTTTTGGCAACCCATGAACGTGTTATAAAGGTGGCTCCAGCATCACGAGCTTCCCGAAATGTTATTACTCGTATGCGATCTATCACACGTTGCCTCTCCAAATCACCAATTAATTGAGAAGCCATTATATTATCACTTTATCAGCTAGAGTAATTTTAATACCTGCAATAAATAAAGAATTTTATATATTTATATAATCACTAAAAACTATTTCGATATAAGTAAACCTGTAAGCTGCAAATGGGGGGGGGGGCTAAGGTTTTTTGGAACCCCTTATTATGATAATTCCTTTGTTTTTCTCAAGAAACATTTAAAGAAGTGACAGGGAGATACGAGCGTGTTGCTAAACCCTTTTCTGGTTCTTCCTCAGTGTGTATACTGAATTTGATGCAGAACCTTACCTAAACTAATCTAACTCTACCCAGTGTCGTGCAGAAAATATTTAAGGAGCAGGGGCTCAGAACCAAAAAAGCGCACCTCCTTCGAGGTCCAGGATAATTTCACAGCCGTCGCTAATCATAGATCGCAAAAATATCTGCCACCAAGCCTTGTTCATATCTACGTATATAGTTCCAATTTCAAGCTGCCTTTTCTCTCCATGAATTCTAAGTCATGGAGGGAAAAGGGCAGGGGCTCAAGCCCCTGTTGCTCCACCACCCCTCTCTGGACGGCCGTGACTCTACCTGGGTGCTGGTTAAGTGTGCGGTCTACCTAGCTTCGAGCATTCTACCACAATTAAGCTGCGACCAACCAACCTACCAAAAAGGCAACCGTGAAGGCTACGATAAACTTTAATATATCTTAGTTTATTTGGTGCTGGTTAAGTATGCGGTCTACCATCTGAGTTTTGACAGAATATAAACTAACGAAAATATCACGACTTAATCTAATCAATTATCAAGGGCGTACAATTGATCTATTATTAATTATAACATTGTTTGTTTCTGGAATAGTATTTACTATTTACTAATAGATCAACTCTACGCCCTTGATAATTGGTTAGGTTAAGTCGTGATATTTTCGTTAGTTTTAAGAGAAGAAAAGGGGCATTCCTGTGCAAATGCTACAATCTCATTTAAACCATTTTTGTTGGAAAATGCTAAGAAAGGAAGAGGAGGATCTGTTCGTAGCCTTCTTAAATGATATCCGCACTGTATACACACAGTAATGCCTAATATAAGAGTTTGCAAAACATTTTTTTTTAACAAAATTTTACAAACTTTTTTTGGTGTCTTTTAATAAATAAAATTCTGTAATTAAATATATTTCTTGAACTAAATTTCTTATATTTTAATTCCTTTCCTTAAATACATTTATAAAAGTGTAATTTAAGATGATGTAGACCGCACACTTAAACAGAACCTAGATGGTAGACCGCATACTTAACCAGCACCCTCTACCTGTCCCTACCTAACTATACTTAATCTACATCTACAAGAACGACAGTTACAATTTTCATAGACATTAAAATTGGAAGAAAATGTTTCTCGACCCCATTTCGAGACAAACTGTTAGATTTTGTTTTGTCGTTGAAAGTGTAATACTCTTGCAGGCTTTCCCGACGCCATTCCCACTTCTCCTTTACTCCAATTTCTCCATTTTCTCTTTCACCTTTTCCCGTTTTCTTTAAATTAAAATGGAACGAAATTAAAATTAAATAAGAAGTAATTTTGCTATGATTGCATTGCAAATTTAGTGTTGTCTCGAATCTATGTAAAAATGTTTGTTTTCATTATTTTGGAAAGTTTTGTTTCATTTAATTAAATAGAATTAAACAAATTTATTTTTGGAGGAATAAAAAAGGTAAAAACTGACCTTAAAAAAGTAGAAATAATGTTTGAATAAAGAAATTTTTTTTTTCATTATTCTCCGTTCAAAAACTTGTATTTCATAACAAATGGTGGTACATTGTGGCCAATGTGGTAACATCGCTTTCTGTCGATCAGCAAAATTAAGCGACGTTCTGTGTGATAAGCAGGGTTTGGTTGGATAAGGGACCGTTCATTGCGTTTGGATTCGGATTCGTGTTCAGATCCCAAATAAATTTTTTGGTCAATTACATTATATGATCACAGATTGTGCAAAGGAGAAAGAAACACTTCAAACAAACATCCAAAAAAATAGACGCCTTAATATAAGAATGAGAGTTTCACACTCATAAAGAGAATTGCACAAATAAATTGTACAGTCTAAAGATCAACGTCTGTTTGTTTTTTTCAGATTAAGGTGCTTCAACCCTGCTGGATTATTGACACCATTTTTTTTTTTTTCTCCCCGACTTAAGTTTATAAATAGTAAATAACTTTTTAGAAATTTTGAAAAGAATAAGTAAAGAAAAATGAAATTTAAAATATAGATGGGTAACTTTTATTTTCAATATGTAGTAAAAACGTAAATTGAAAATTATACTTCGTTAACCCTGTTTAAGTTCCGTGTGTTGGTCTGTCTTCACACGAAGGTCATTCTGGTGGCCCCACCTATATATAAAACTTGATTGAAGTGTTTGTTCTTGGGGAACCGTAACTTAGTGAACTAGGGAAGATTTTAGTATCACTTCTCTTTCCCAGTCTTGCCCTGTGTTGTTTCGGGTCACTTTTGTTGAGCAAGGTTCAGTGGGTATTCTGGTATATATAAGAGTTTATTTGAGTAAACTCATTGGATTAATCTGAAGGAGAAATAGCTTCCAAAATATGTTTGAATTTTGGTACAAATTTGAGGAAACACTCATTTATGTCCAGGGCTACGTCATAACCACTTGAGCATTTTTTTTTCCGCTTGTTGAATGGGTGAACACTGACCACTTTCTGCGTTCAGATGAGGTAACCAGTGTTGTAGTCAAGGCCACGACCTCCGAGGCAGAGACCAAGGCCGAGGCCGCAGTGTTCGAGGCCGGCCCAAGGTCGAGGCCACAGTGTCCGAGTCCGAGGCCAAGGCCGAGGCCAGTAACTATTAGCAAAAATAAACTTATTATAAAAAAAATTCGCGATTGTTCCACTTATATTTTCATTACAGCAGTAACATATAATTTATATTTACTTGAGCAAAAAATTTATCGCTCCATCCGGCTGCAATATTATTTTGTATTCAAACAGTGGTACGCTTTGAAGCTATGCTATAAGTTTCATGTCACATGAATTTTTAAAATATATTTTAAGAATATTTATTTTAATATCTTAAAATTAATATTTTTTTCTGTTAAATTAATATTTATCGTTTCATGCAAGGGGGAGCGATCGCTCCATCGCTCCTATACGCCATTCCCCACTGATTAATTATTTGTATTATAAATTAATTTATTAAATTTGTATTCTAACATAAACGACATTGTGTTACTTATTACTTAGTTATAGCTACCTGTCTGATCGCGAGAGAAAGATGGTGTTCTCACCACTCTTATTGAAATAAAAATATCCAATATAAAAATTAATTCAAAACGGGCGGCCTCGACCGGCCTCGGCGTATTTTTCGAGGCCAGAAGGTGTCGAGACCAAGGCCGAGGCCGAGGACGAGGCCGAAGACAAGGCCGAGGCCGAGGACAAGGCCGAGGCATTACATAGCGAGGCCAAGGCCGTGGAAAATCGGCATCGAGGCCGGCCTCGAGGACTCCAACACTAGAGGTAACGTTAAGTTAGTATAGGTTAGGTTAGGCTTTGGTTAGGTGAAGTTAGTTTAAAGTAAGTTAGTTTTTTAAGGTATGGGAGAGATCGGGAAAGATTTAGCATTCAACTCGCTTTACACAATTATCTCTCTCTCTCTCTCTCTCTCTCAAAAGTTTATAGGAGCTTCAGCTACGAGTGTTACAAATGAGTAAGTCTAAAGACTAAAATTTATTTAAGATCCACTGAGAAATCGCTTATAACAGGTAATAAAGCCGGAAATTGCCTAAAATACAGTTTATCACTCGTAAACTACGACTATGAACAGAGAGTACAGAGTGACCACCAAGTCTCTTTGCAGTGACATTACAGTATATCTGTATGCTGCCCTCGTTTTTAATGCGAGGGACTTTGTGGCTATTGTGTATACTATGTAAGAATGATAGTTGATTTATATTAAGAATTAAATTTTAAAGGCGTTGAACAGAGTAAGTTTTTTTGGATCACCTGAAGAACAGGGCCTCCAGCCTTCTTTAGTTAGCCTTATGTGGCTAACTACCGAAAATATAACGACTTAACCAATCGTTAGGTCAACTGTACGCCCTTGACGATTGGTTAGGTTAAGTCCTGATATTTTCGTTAGTTAGACTTATAAGGCTAACTAACGAAGGCTGGGGGCCTGATCTTCAGTTGATCAGTTTTTTGTTAAATTTTAGAGTTTGAAAAAGTTATTTTTGTTTTTATTTTCCAAGAAATCATATTAAATAAACATTTTTAAGTTCCAAAAATTGTAAATTACTGTTGAATTAACATTAGAAATTATTTCTGTTTATTTCATCTCGTTTTAAAGTGTTTAAACTAAACTCATTAGTTTTCATGACTCAAGATTATTTTTGAGTCGTTTTGTAAAAACGTTCTCTAAAGTAAACATTTTTGAGATTATATTAAAACGTTCTCTGTCATTTAATATTATTTATTCTCCTTATTCGATAACCTAATTTTGAAAGTTATTTCAATTCTAATTTGAAATGTCATATAATTTTTTGTGTCCCCAATTTTGAATAAAGGTAAACTTACAGTATGTCGGCCGTAGAATGACCCCGTGAAAAGTGAATTATTTGAACTAAGAAGTGAAATTTATAATTTATATTTTATGAAAATAGGCCTACCATTTCTTGAATAATTTTTTAAAACAGTAAAAAAGACTTCGTCACTTTATTTCTCGATAGATTCCGTCAAATTATGAGTAAATATATACTGTTCTAATTTGTGAGTTAGTGTCGTTTGGTTTAATCTTGAGATGCGAGTAAGTGTTAATTATTATCGTTAATTACAGTTTCATTAAAGTACATAAATTACATCATATTAAATTATTACAGTTAATTATAATTAAACAGTTAACTATAGTTTTCTACAGTGTTTCATATTTACAGACAATTAGAATGTTAGGAGTACACCATAAAGTACATGGTTATATATATAAAACAACACACATAATATATAACGATATATAACATGATAATGTTTTTGGATTAGAAGCAAGCAAGAGAGAGGAGATTTTCACTTCAGAAGCTCTCGCTTTTGCCGTCATCATCGGAATTCGAACACTTGCATAAGCATTTACGAGTCTATTTCGAGAAATTAAATAATTTAAAGAAAACTAAAAAGTATACATGTGAACGTACTTACATGTAAGGTAACTATGTACGTGATCATGATCATTTGTGAACATGTACGAATGCATAAAGTTTTGTGCACATATTGGTAGTCACACAATAGGTTGATAATAGGCAGACAATAGGTAGCTGAATGAATATAATTAATAAAATTAACAAAAGATAAAAGTCCAGAAAGGAAATGGAAGTATGAATGAACATATAAATAATACTAGGTTAAAGAATTTACCATACATTGAATACTAAAGTCATCCAAATTTGCATTATGTGAGTTTGGTCCTTCTGTAAAAATGAATATTTGAATATAAAGATTATATAGGAATTATTCAGTTTATTATATATATATATATATATATATATATATATATATATATATATATATACACAAACTCAGAATGGTTCCCTGAGAACATTATATGTTAAACACATATATGCTGCAAACCCACAAGGAAAAACAAAACGATTCCAAGGACTTTCGTGTATTCAGAGCTACACCTCTTCAGGGAATATATATATATATATATATATATATATATATATATATATATATATAAAATCCTACTCAGATAACGTCTTTACTAGAAATTGAAAAGAAAACGTTATTCCTCTATTTTTAAATGATTCTTTGTTTTATATCCTCATTTTTCAGTTTTCTTTAAAAATTAGTATTACTTGAAATTTCACAAAATTTTAATACATTTTTAAATTTTGAAAATCAGAAAGAAAAATAGCATTTTAAAAACGCAGAAGAAACACAATAACATATGAAACAAATACAATGTCATACTTTTTAAGAGATTCTTCAGGAAGCCAATATTATTTTTTTTAAATCTCTTCGTGAGGTGATATTTTGTCGAAAATCCTTGTTAGGTTCGAAAATTTGAGATATTGCAGAAGTTAATTAAATACACCAATCAAACAACAATAACTCCATGTACTTTTTATTGTAATTACTAGATATATACTTAAGTTTGCCTCAAACGAAGCTACAAAATATCATACATAAAAATGAAAAATCTACACATTACGTCCGAAAGGTCATTTTAAATATTAAATTTTATCTCTGAATTTCAAGACTTAAATATTTAGGAAACTTTACGAAACAAATTTAAAAGTGTGTTCCTAATTTTAAAAATTTAAAAGAAAAATTATAAAACAATATTTTTTATATGTTATGGGGAAACTTTTCTTTTTCAATTTCAATTAACAAATTAAGTTCTTTCGAAGAAGATTTTTACTTTTGTGTATATAACGAATCCGCCAAAAAAAAAAAAATGTGCTCGATTATAATCTAATAAGTCAAAATGTGTTTGGATGATTTATATAAAACTTACAGACAATAATTACCATTAAATTTTATATAAACCACCCAATTTTTATAACTGAATGATTAAATTTAGTTGTTTAATATTAACTTGATTTTTGAGTTCCATAAAGCTATGTGCACATTGAAATAATTTTTCTCTCTTTTATTTCAGTAAAAAAAATGGATATGGAAGGCACAAAATATTGGCGGGCTTCCCCAATAAAGGATGGACACTGGGCGGACTGGATACGTTGCTGAAAAAAATGTATGCTACAGGCAGTACTGTAAGAAAAAAGGTAGTGGTCGTCCAAAGAGTGTTAGAACGGAAAAACATTGAAGAAGTTTCTTCCCGAATTAATTCTTAGCCAAGATGATAAGCCAGGCACTCACGAGACTCCAGTGCAGATTTCAAAGTTGATTGGAATATCAGAAACTAGTGTAAGGCGAATTGTAAAAGAAGACCTCGTGCTTAGACCATACAAACGTGTACGTGGACAGAAGATCAGCACCACTGACCAAGAAAAACGAGTCGTAAATGTAAAAAAATCGAAGACGCATCACAGTTATGAAAGCAAATCAAACATTTTTTAGTGATGAAAAAATATTCACTCTAGAGTCTAGAACCCCCGATGAACTCTCAGAACAACAGAGTATACTCAGAATCCCATCAATTAAAGAATCGAATTTCGGACGAAAGACTGTACGCAACAAGAAGCCACTTTTCCAAAAGTATTATGGTGTCTGTCGGTGTTTCCAAGCTGGGGAAAACATCTCTTCATTTCGTTGAGCCCGTTGGGAAAGTTAATGTCGAATATTATTGAAATGTTCTTTCAGCAATCATGATTTCAGAGATGCGTGCTCTCGCAAATGGAGTTAACTTTGGTTTTCAACAGGATGGAGCAAGGGCACATACGGCAAAAGACACTGTTGCTTATTTAAATGAACATGTTCCCGAATTATTGAACCGGAGAATTGGCCTCCGAACAGTCCTGATTTGTATCCTGTTGATTATGGTATTTGGGAAAACTTGTCAGAACGAGTTTATCGCGGTAAGAAAATCAGAAATGTTAACCAGTTGAAAGATGTTCTGATTGAACAATGGGCCGAATTCCCACAAGACCAGATTGATTCAGTAGTAGATAAATTTAGACGAAGATTTCGAAAAGTAATAGAAGATGGAGGAAAACATATTGAACAGTATTTTTAGTTTGACATTTTAATAACAATTTTAATGAAAGGAATTTTTGGTTGTATAATAAAGAAATTATGAGTACTGTATTTACAATATCTTTACATTCTATTTTTGTTTACATACTAAAATGAGGTCCATTCAGCTACTGTGCTAAAAATTTAAAGAAATGTTGTCAGATAACGTTATTTTATTTTGTGAAAGTTTCATCAAAAGTTAAGAGAAATCAGGGTTGGGTCGATTAACCTCCAAAATTAACTAGTTACGTTAAATTAATATGAGATTCTTACCAATTAAGTGAAGTTAACTTAATGCAAATTTAAAACATTAACCAGTTAAATTAAGTTAATTTTGAAAGTAAATCAATTAAATTAATCAATTAACTTTTTCTTTCCTGGAAGTAGTCTGCAGACTCATCATTATATATAATTAATCAAAATAATGATAAACCTGTAATTATGTGGGATCACTTTGTATGTGTGGTTGTCAATGTCTGATAAATTATATGTATTTTTTTTGCATATTATGTATACAGGGCAAGACGTAAGGATAATGTTTTCTATAAACTTTTATTATTTTTCTGTTTCTTATAAATAAATTAAATTTGTTTATGGTCTCAACTCAACTTTTCACCACAGGTCTCAACTTTTAGGCATATAATAGTTTTCCATTGTAAAAATGAAGGCAAAATGAATTTAATAACAAATTGTTTTCTAAACTGTATGTTTTATATTGTACATTATTGACACTGAACATAATCCAGATTCCTTACCAACAATAGTCAAATTACACACATAAAACATATACTTTACTTACAAATTAAACATGCTTGTTAACTTTACAGAAGATGAAGTTCTCAAACCTTTCATCTCTTAGCCTATTACATTTCACTCAGATAAAAACAGCATTTTTATAGGAAAATTAATTGAAAATTAATTAAAGTTAATCAATTAATTTGGAGATATTTCAATTAAGTTAAGTTAAACTTTTTACAAATTTAACTAGTTAAGTTAAATTAATTAACTTAATCGGTTAATCTGCAAAAAAGTTAAGTTAATTAACTTAATTGACCCAACCCTGATATATATAAAAATTAGAAATGTAGTTAAAAAAGCAAGGTAATGATCTACGGACTGTAAAATTGCTATGTTAGATCTTATGTGGTAAGGTCACCACATTACGCAAAAAAATTCGAGGATGTAATAAGAGTTTAAAAATAAACTAGACTAGATCTATGCAAATGCTTTTTGAGCTTTAGCAGTATATATATATATATATATATATATATATATATAAAATTTCGTGGAGACTAGATTACACTACGTGAAATGGTCATTAGACAAAAGCGCTTGAGCACCATTCTGTGTTTCCTTTCCTTCGTGGTTTTATTCATCATATATATATATATATATAGTTACGATAGAAATGTTCTTCGGGAACCTTATCCTCAATAGGAATATGAAAACAAGAGATACGACTCTCAACATTTATTGGCCACGAAATATAACTATTTAAAATAATAAAATAAAGCTGGAGAAGGCAAAATTGGACGCTCGTTTCTTAACAATTTGCAAAGGTTACGGTTATGTGCCCCAATTTATTCGCTTTAAACTATATAAGAAATCTTTGATGCACAGTGAACTCTATCATTCTTGGACTAGTAAACTTCTTTCCCTCGAATTAGCCTCAAAACGTAAACTTGTTTTAAAATTGGGTAATCAATTGTTCATATTGTCACAACATTTTAAGTCTAATGTGTCTCGCCTTGATTTTATTATTTTAAATAGTTATATTTCGTGGCCAATAAATGTTGAGAGTCGTATCTCTTGTTTTCATATTCCTATTATATATATATATATATATATATATATATATATATATATATATATATTCGAGAAACTTCAACTCTTGAGATATGGTAGAATGAAGAATTTAGACTGCATCTTATTTTTAATGCTTTCTAATCGATAAAGGCGTGTAACATTATTCTGTTATGGTTATGACACACATATATCATAAACCGAAGTTAAAAATAACGAGGCTTTAACGTTCTTTTTCCTCACGCAGAACTATAAAAGGGAAAGGTAAGGATTAACACTTTCATCGACTCCACTTATTCTCGTTTCATTTCCCCCTTTCAGAGAACCCCTTTGGTACCCCACCGGACCATAAAGGTCAAACAAAATCCAAAACAAGACGTCAATTTGAATATTCTCGAGGAATTTTTTAAAACACCTTAATTCAGCATCCTTGCTTAATAAAAAATATAAATTTAATATATATATATATATATATAGTAACGGTTAAGTTTTTATATATGTTAATTAATCTCACTGATCGACTATTTTTGGATATTCTCTATTCAAAACAGTCATTTCGTAAAATTGTTTATTATTTAAACTTCTTCCTTTTCTAGAGGGAAGGCACTTTTGGTTAATTGTTAATTTAACTATGAGAGAGAGAGAGAGAGAGAAGAGAGAGAGACTTACATGATTATTATTACGTTATCCGGGTTTATACACTTAAAATTTGGCAGTAAGCGTGTTTCGAAATAATCAGTATTTATATTTACAGCATTTTAACCAAAACTCAAATAATTAGCAAATCATATTAAAATAATCATATTAATTCCATTTTACACATATATATATATATATATATATATATATATATATATATATATATATTAAGAGCATGTACAATAACATAGACAAAAGTTTCAGTATTTAATCTTATATAATATTTCATCGAAGATCTTGAACTGTAAAGATAAAAGAAATTGATTTGGCCGTTTTCAAATGTTATCTCTTTAAATGGGTTGGCAGACAAATGGGTACCCTGGGTGGCTGGATTCGAACACCCTTTAGCCTCCTAGTCTCGAGTGTAGTCAATTTTAGCTCCTTAAGCCTATCCTCGTACGACTGACCTAAGCGACGGATTCATCTTAGTTGCTCGTCTTTGAACTCTTTCGAGTTTCTCTATATCTTTTCGCATATGCGGTTTCAAAAATTGGATCGCGTACACCAAATGGGGTCTAACTAATGTTTATAAAGAGGAACTATAATATCGCGCGATTTGTACTCAAAATTCCGAGCTATAAAACCTAACACTTTGTTCGCTTTATTGTCCGCTGCTGTAGTTTGTTTCGCTACTTTTAAATCGACCGTGACAAACTTACATTTTTCAGTAACTCGTTACATTTCCTGCGCATCAACGATCTTAAGCGGCGTTAGCTTTGCACATTATTTTGACTGGTGACAACCTCACATGTACAATATTGTTCATTCGTAAAGTAGATTTTGAGCTTTAGACGATTGAATGGTGAAATAAATTAACAAATTAGTTTTTATTTTTATTCAACATTATCATTTTCATCGTCAAAACACGGTGGATAAGCTCACGTATAAATAAACGTCATTTGAAATGTTTGTGATACGAAACGTTTAACAAAATATTTACCCATTCACCACGAAACAGTGGATAAATAAAAATAAGAATGTAAAAAGTAGATATGCTTCTAGAAAGTAACCGGGAACGATGACCTTCTTTGAAATTTAGGCCCAACAGTACTCAAATTTAAATTCTTAATTGCTCAGAGAATACGTACAAATTA
The DNA here is from genome assembly GCA_023014485.1 of Bathynomus jamesi. Classification (NCBI taxonomy): domain Eukaryota; kingdom Metazoa; phylum Arthropoda; class Malacostraca; order Isopoda; family Cirolanidae; genus Bathynomus; species Bathynomus jamesi. The sequence goes on along the minus strand of JAJOZX010002674.1, from coordinate 129,569 downwards.
CAAGGACATACTACAAACACAGTTTTAAGTACTATATCTTAAAAACTGCCAAATTTGAGGAAGCATAATATTCATTACATAGCTAACAACGACAAGAGGTGAGATCGAGCCCACATGAACACAAAATTTTGGAATCGCAAAAAATAGCAGCCTTAGCATTGTTCCTGTTCTAAATCAGATTTTAACACGGAGGTAACTAATAACGACTTATGCAAAGATGCACCAGTTCTTCCGAAACGGCGGGCTGCAATTTTACCGAGCTAAATATTTATCAACTTGTGTGCTTCAAACACGTTTGGAGCGGCAGATATCATGTTCACCACTTAGCAGTTGGTCAAGGTACAGAGAGACAACTGACACGGCTCCACCCTCTATTTCCAGTCTCTTTTAAGTATTTAAGTAAGGATGGATTCAAAAACATTACAAATGCAAGAAAACAAAGCAAATGGAAGATGGTTGGAGGGTTGAGAGTGATCACCCTTCTCTAGGACATGCTGAATGAAAGCGAACTTCGAACAGGAAGGAACAGTATCAGATGAAAGAGTTTTCCACGGCTAAGGTATCTTTAGGTGCGAATTTGTTCTTGGCCACAGTAAAGCACAATGAGGCAAATGTGGCTGTTTCAGACATAATTATATCGGATGAATAGCACTGGACACGTTCAGGGTTGAGTTGGAGGCGAGAATTCGAGCGAATAGTTCAGCTTTGTGAAGAGAAGAGAAGGCTCTTGCGCTAGACTGGAAAAAGGTGAGGAGAGGAAGAGCATGTAAACTTGATGTAGATGTTCTTACTAGAAACCAGAAATAGAGAGAAGACTTAGAATTGTATAGATTTTCACAATTTTATTGCATGAAGGAAATTTTGGCGACTCGAGGAGCAGATTTTGCACGATTCGGGCACAAATATGAGCCAGGAGAGGGCTGACTTGCGCTAATGTTACACATCGAGCTCAGTGTTACAAAAACGCTTCGTTCAAATGCCTAACTGAGATACAACATGTATGTAAAATTTAGCAGTGATAGGATTTCACTCGAGAATTGAATACTATAAAAGTGTGAATTGTAAGAAAAGGCCTACTCTCTCCTTCGCCAGCACAATACTCCTCTAAAGAAACTTATCTCCTATCATTTGAGAATAAAGTTATCACAGTAAGAAATCACTTCTACGTCCTGGGCTTTCAGATAACAGAGCTCGGAAGAGGACGAACTATTAAGTCTCAAATAGGTAACTGTATTTAACACATCACAGAAAGCAAGTTTAAAGTTAACTAAACATCGGGTGTGTATATATATATATATATATTTCTCCTGTACTTATATTAACGGTTATATTTTTTGTCTGTAACTGCCAATAGTGTATACTGCTAAATTATTCTTTTGAAAAATGAACCTAAGCTACTGCGTGTATATAAATATAAAAACCTTTCATTTATAAGGTATGTAATGAATATTATGCTTCCTCAAATTTGGCAGTTTTTAAGATAGAGTACTTAAAACTGTGTTTGTAGTATGTCCTTGTAATTTGTACATATTCTCTGAGCAATTAAGAATTTAAATTTGAGTACTGTTGGGCCTAAATTTCACTGAAGGTCATCGTTCCCGGTTACTTTCTGGAAACATGTCTACTTTTTACATTCTTATTTTTATTTATCCACTGTTTCGTGGTAAATGGGTAAATATTTTGTTAAACGTTTCGTATCACAAACATTTCAAATGACGTTTATTTATACGTGAGCTTATTTGACGATGAAAATGATAATGTTGAATAAAAATAAAAACTAATTTGTTAATTTATTTCACCATTCAATCGTCTAAAGCTCAAAATCTACTTTACGAATGAACAATATTGTACATGTGAGGTTGTCACCAGTCAAACTAATGTGCAAAGCTAACGCCGCTTAAGATCGTTGATGCGCAGGAAATGTAACGAGTTACTGAAAAATGTAAGTTTGTCACGGTCAATTTAAAAGTACCGAAACAAAGTACAGCAGCGGTCAATAAAGGGAACAAAGTATTAGGTTTTATAGCTCGGAATTTTGAGTACAAATCGCGCGATATTATACTTCCTCTTTATAAATCATTAGTTAGACCCAATTTGGTGTACGCGATCCAATTTTTGAAACCGCATATGCGAAAAGATATAGAGAAACTCGAAAGAGTTCAAAGACGAGCAACTAAGATGAATCCGTCGCTTAGGTCAAAGGCGTAAGAGGATAGGCTTAAGGAGCTAAAATTGACTACACTCGAGACTAGGAGGCTAAGGGGTGATCTAATCCAGCCACCCAGGGTACCCATTTCCCTGCCAACCCATTTAAAGAGATGACATTTGAAAACGGCCAAATCAATTTCTTTTATCTTTACAGTTCAAGATCTTCGATGAAATATTATATAAGATTAAATACTAAAACTTTTGTCTATGTTATTGTACATGCTCTTAAGTAATATATATATATATATATATAGTGTAAAATGGAATTAATATGATTATTTTAATGTGATTTGCTAATTATTTGAGTTTTGGTTAAAATGCTGTAAATATAAATACTGATTATTTCGAAACACGCTTATTGCCAAATTTTAAGTGTATAAACCCGGATAACGTAATAATAATCATGTAAGTCTCTCTCTCTCTATGTCTATCTCTCTCTCTCTCTCTCTCTCTCTCTCTCTCTCATAGTTAAATTAACAATTAACCAAAAGTGAGTTCTCTCTCGAAAAGGAAGAAGTTTAAATAATAAACAATTTTACGAAATGACTGATTTGTATAGAGAATATCCAAAAATAGTCGAGCAGTGAGATTAATTAACATATATAAAAACTTAACCGTTACTATATATATATATATAATTTATATTTTTTCTTAAGCAAGGATGCTGAATTAAGGTGTTTTAAAAAATTTATCGAGAATATTCAAATTGACGTCTTGTTTTGGATTTTGTTTGACCTTTATGGTCTGGTGGGGTACCAATGGGGTTCTCTGAAAGGGGGAAATGAAACGAGAATAAGTGGAGTCGATGAAGGTGTTAATCCTTACCTTCCCTTTTATAGTTCTGCGTGAGGAAGAAAGAACGTTATAGCCTCGTTATTTTTAACTTCGGTTTATGATATATGTGTGTCATAACCATAACAGAATAATGTTACACGACTTTGTCGATTAGAAAGCATTAAAAAAAGATGCAGTCTAACTTCTTTATTCTACCATATCTCGAGAGTTGAAATTTCTCGAATATATATATATACACACACACACACACACACATATATATATATATATATGACTGAACTCAGAATGGTCCCATGACGCTCTTTCATGATCCACACAAACCGTGCATGGAACTGGAACCTCTTCTCTTCTGAGAAAATTAAATCCACTTTGTATTTTTTGAATTGAGGTGTTTTACCCGCTCTAGACCTATTATTCCTATTGTTATTTGAACTTTTTCCTTTGTTCTTTGAGTCCGTCGGGAGGATGCTAATAGTAACATTTTTCCCGAATTTGCATGTTCCATATTTTGCGTAAGTCCGGCAAATGACCGGGTGGTAGAATTTACATGTGTCTCCAAATATACATTGTCCTCTTTAAAATCTGTAATTATCTTTTATATAATCTCTGCATATAATTCCTTCCCCATATTTACTCGTGGTCTTTGTTTTTTGCTCCTTATTGGCTAGTTGTGCTTGTGTCCATCGTTACCCTTATGCTGTGTGTTGTCTTTACACTCTTTGCCGCCTGTGTGTGTGTGTGTGTATATATATATATATATATATATATATTATGCAGGAAGGAGGGACCAGGGGCAAATGCCGCAAAAGCGATCCTCCCATAGAATAAGAGAGTCAAAATCAAGGACCGGAGCTTTTGAGATGCCTAGACACTCTGCATTGAAAGATGGGAGGTCATGGACAGGAGGAAAGATGTATTGAGGAAGATTGTTCCAGAGTTCTCCGGTTGAGTAGATGAAAGACTGAAATTACAATTTACACTCTTACGAGAGAGATAGAGATAGAGAGATATAGAGAGAGTTACAGGTTATGAATAGAGAAATAAAAGCCATAAGTGAACAAAAAGCAAAGATCAGATACAACCAACGAATATAACAACTGGAAATTTTATATTATATTATATATATATATATATTTATATATATTGTACGAGAGAGAGATCGAGAGAAGACACTCGGTAAGAAGCAGGATTCGTGATGAGGTTATGAATAGAGAAATAAAAGATGTAGGTTACTCTTGGATAGTTATGGCTGGTGAGTTACTGAGATAATGGGGTAGAGAGGTAGTGATGTAGAAGGGTTGTGAGGTAGAGGAGTAGTGAGTTAGAGAGGTAGTGAGTTAGAGAGGCATTGAGGTAGTGTGATAGCGAGAACTATCAATGGTTAGGCTAGGATAGGTTGCTCTTGGATAGTTATGGCTGCTGAGTTAGTGAGGTAATGTGGTAGAGAGGTAGTGATGTAGGAAAGTTGTGAGGTAGTGGGGTAGTGAGTTAGAGAGACAATGATTAGGTCAGGTTAGGTTATTAGGTGAGGTGCGTTAAATTGAGGTTAGTTTAGTTATGTGTTGTGAGGTAGTGGGGTAGTTAGTTAGAGAGGTATTGAGGTAGTGTGATAGCGAGACTTATCAATGGTTAGGCTAGGTTAGCTTGCTCTTGGATAGTTATGACTGCTGAGTTAGTGAGGTAATGATATATATATTATATATTGTACGAGACAGAGACAGAAGAGAATTCGCGATGAGTCTTGTATGAGCTTATTCCCCGTCTTTATGTTGGAGATAGGCTAACGCAAACAAAGGAAAAAATTTGGCCAGAAAAGGTGTACAGCGGTCAACTGATAACCCATGGGTATGCCGCCCCACCTTCTACCCCAAGAGAGAGAGACAGCGATGATTGCGAATTTAATTATTTTTCGTTTTCCGCACGAGATGTTTGTTGATTTAATATATATATATATATATATGTAAAAAGTGAACAATGAACAATTCCTATACCATCATTATATGGATTCATTGTCTTCATGCAGTACTTATGTTCGAATAGTTTTTATGTTCGAATGTCCATTTTTACATAAGAAACCAAAATCGCCTAAGCGAGCTTTGGATAGAATTTCGATTTATACTTCTTTATTCATTACTGTATTTCTCTAATTCATCTTTTTCTAATAATGACTTATACACTATGACGTCATAAAATAACTTTATTCTCTTTACGTTTCTCATACTTTGTACACTGAATCACGTTCTTAGTATTTGGACATCTTCCGTATTCAATGTATGGTAAATTCTTTAGTAATAAGGTTGTGGTGTTATGTAGTATAAACATTATTATTCAACCATATTCATCCATACGTCACGTTTTCCCGTCATTAATTCCCCTTGATCATTATCCTATATAAATTTTATTAAATATTCATTTTTTCTCGTTCGTTCGAAAACGCAAAAATACGTTCTCGTATTGTTTTTTTTTATTATTTTTTTTCAAGTGCGTTCACCCCTCGCACGATATTCATAAATGCTTAGTAAGATCAAATTTCGCGAACTATGCATAAGTGAACGCTTCAAAGATAAAAATTCCTCCTCTCGCTCTGATTTCAAATTTATAACATATTATAAAATATGTATATAAATCCAAACCATATGTGCCCCATGTACTTTGTATTATATTTCTAACATCTTAATTGTCTATTAATATGAAACACTGTAAAAACAAAACAAAGTTATAGTAACTGTTTAATTGTAATTAACTGTAATACTTTAATTTAATATAACGTAATGTACTTCAATGAAACTGTAATTAAATGTAATGATTTAATTTATAATGTAAGAATGTACTTTAATAGAAGTGTAATTAAACAATAAGTGAATATGAAGTAATCCATAATTGTAATCGTAATTGTAATGAACCAAAATTAATACGTACTCAGTCGTGTACTTAATTTGTACTTATGTGTACTATTACGAAATGATATCGCCTTCAGAAATGAAGATTCGGCAAAAATATACGATTAGTTTTTATTTTATTTTTTTTATTATTTTTAGTTGAAATTTTTCAAACCATCTGATCATGTGTTTAAAAGGGGGGGGGAACTTAACCTTCAACTGTCGTCCCCCAACATTTAGGTTTATATTATACATGTACTTGTAAAATTACGGCACTTCTTCATCAAGTCACTTCTTGATTAAGTCACTTCATATTAGCACTTCATTACGACTCCTTGTTAGCAGCCTTGCTGCGAGGAGGGGGCAGGGGCCCCTTGCCTCCTTAATATTTTTAGATTCCGGCCTGAGCCATTGTCGAAAGAGGTCGAACCTCTACCCTTGTAAATTCAGAGCACTAACTGTAAATTTTTAAGAAGTAAATTACAGCAAGAGAAACTTTTTATTTTCCCCTTCGAGCCTTGTTCTCTTCAGGAACTCAGTCAGTTAAGTCGACAAGTTATAAAAGAAAAGTCGATAATTTTAGTATCAGAGAAAGTATCAGAGAAAGTATCAGAGTATTATAGAAAGAGAAGAATTAAAAATTGGCGACCCTTTGCCCAAATTAAGAGACAACCCAAGCACCATAGAAGATATTGGCATAACAGTCTGGCGAGTCTGTAGCCAAGAGTTTAACAAGAGGCGACCGAAAAGAATTAGAATGTTATAGAAGAAATATCCGTTGCTTGCCTCCTAACTAGAACCCCCGTCGATCCGAACCACCCCAGGGCCATAGACGGAGGGGTTAACATATATATATATATATATATATATAAATGGCAGAAACACGTAAATTAGAAAGAATTTTCATGCAGGATAACCATATTATAAAGGACATAGGATGAAGGTTCTAACATAAAGATTCCTTGCATTCCATTTATCCGGTCCTGCCGCTGAGTGTGTTTTAGTTTTCCTATGGCTTGTGTAATATCTTCCGTCGTAAAGGAAGAACGCATTTCTATCGCACATCAATTTGTCAGTTTTTGGGTTACTGAAAGATGATTCGTGCTGAGGTATTAATATTTCAAGTACTTCTGTTAGATCATCAGATAAAGCATTGTTCTCATTTTTAAAGGTCTGATAGTCGCATGGATTTACCACCTTCTTTTTGCGAATATATAGGTATATATATATATAATATATATATATATATATATATATATATTAGAGAATTCTAAGAAATTCAATGTACATTGTACATGTTAATTGAAATAGAGAAAATTGAAATAGAGAAATTATTTTTTGTAAAATTATGGCTAGTGTGAGATACGTTAGCATGTCTCAGGTTTTAGAGCAAATATTATGCTTCACTCTATTATTTGATCATATATATGCCCAAAGTATATTTTTTGGGGTATCCTAATGACACGCGACCTAGAAGTTATAAAAAATAATATCTTTTTGAATTGAAGTGTTTTACGTCAGCTTTACACGCACGTACACTGCGACACCTACGTAGAGTTAATGGGTGTGCTCTAGAGAAATTATTTTTGTAAATTACGGGTAGTGTGAGTAACGTTAGCATGTCTCAGGTTTTAGAGCACACATTTTGCGTCATCTGCAAACTGTCATAAAATGTGGTCACTAAAATGCAGGTAAAGGCGTGGAAGGGGGGCACCAACACGAATATTCTTTTGTATGAAGTAAAGAGGAACACCTGTTCTAAAATTGTCTTCCTGACCATAGATTGAACGCGTCTTTACCTGTACATTTCCAAGATTTCCAAAATTGAAATTCATATTTAATTTGAGCATTTATTGAGTTGTTCAGAATAGGATGTTTTATATATATATATATATATATATATATATATATATATATATATATATATATCATTAGTAGTGGTAATAATAATAATAATAATAATAATAATAATAGTAATAATTTCACGCTTACTTAGGGGTATGATTATATAAGCCAACTGGGTGATTAAGCTAACATTAATATATATATATATAATATTATATATATTATATAATATATATATATATATATATATATATATATGTATATAATATATAATTATATATATATATATATATATATATATATATATACTCAGATGGATTTTGAGAGGTTGGCGGTTGGGAGGGAGGGGGTAATCGTATGCTGCTATATTCACGTTCCTGGCAAATTTTTCCGTCCGTTTTTGTACAAATCCGTTTTCCGTCATAACGTATATCTCAAGGATATTGATTTGAAATTATTTGCATTAAAGATGCAAGGGGCCTGAACGTGTTTTAATGACTCTGAAACATATATATATATATACTGAAATATTCCGTAGGTAGCAGTGAATAAAAATATTTCTCAAAACACATTTATTGGCATCGATTACGATCTAGAATTTAATTAATTTGAATAATTAATTTGATTAAATTTAGAATTTAATTAAATAATTTGAATAATTTTATATTTATAATTTTTTTTATGCTGACCGTAATGCGGGGAGGGGGATTTAAAATAAATAGGTCAATAAAAGTAAATTGTCTTTTTTTTTCGTGTAAATTTCTAAAATTAGCGATGACGCCCGTTAAAATAACGATGTAAATTTGTAGTTTCAATTGGAAACGAAAAATTATAGGATTTGCGTAAATTATAAACCATACTGGGTTTTCTGATGAAGGAGAGAGCGGCCTCTCAGTATGTAATTTGTGAAACGTTAAATTTCATAGGAATCAAACTCGCAATTTTAGATGAACTTTTTTCAATTCTCAGGCTATTTTTAGACGGCATATAAACGTCGAACGTGGACACAGGGCCTGAGCACCCAAAGAGTAGCAGAACACAGCACATCGAACATGCGAGTATAGGCCAGCTTATCAGTTAAACGGTGAGGTGAAGGTTAGGTATACCCCTTTGGGGGGTTGAAGGTATATATACATATATAATATATATGTTTACCGTACGAGATTGGTACTATGAATGTGCTAATTATTATGTATTTAAATTATAAGTGAAAGGGTGCGATTATTGTCCATATTTGTCGTGTTTTTCGTAAAAATAGAATGTGCAATCTGATCAGGAATATTGTATAAACATTTCTTGTTCTTTCTATGCTGTCCTGATAGTTGCTGTATAATTATATAAATAACTGTTTCGATTGTAAAGCGAACTTTGATGAGGAATCGTTGGAATAGATTGTGAACTTGAAATGTGTGTAGCCAATGTTAAGAAAATTGTCCGTTATTTTTGACCCGTTATAGAATGTTACAGGTTGTAAATGCGGTTATTAGCGTGAAATGTTATTTATGCAAATATTGTGAAAATTATAGTTTGTTTTCGATTTTTATAAAATGATGCAAAATATCTGATGTGTGGAATTTGTCCTTTTAATGATTTTTTTCTCTACCTAACTTGAATTTTGTTAACGAAATAAAAAAAGTTGCAAAATAAATAACTTGAATAAACAAATAGATTTGTTAAATAAGATTTCCTAGTGAATTTCAAATTACAATAAATTATGATAGACGAAAGAGGAAAGAAAATAAAGAAATAATGAATTTAAATAAATTATAATAAATAATAAAAGGTAAAACACGGCGATATACAGGGTGTCCGAGAATTATCTGTACAAGTTTTGGCTGTTATTAAAAGTCAACCATGAAGTGTAGAAATTCCAGTGTTGTCCCATTTTACAGAGAATCTCATTAAGTTTTTTCTGATACCAAGTTTTGACAAGTTTTTTAGAAATTCCAGTGTGTCCGAAAATTATCTGTACAATTTCATCTTTTAATAAAATTCTTGATAACACACGTAAAGTTCTTAAACAAGATTATTTAGAATCTGTATTTTCAAAAGCTTCTTTTATTAAAGTAACGTTGTAACAAACATTCGATATGTGCACCATCAGTGATTCGCGAAACATCCAATCGATAATCCAAATGTTGCCATGTACGCTGCAGCATATCCACATCAATTCGCTCAATAGCAGCTGTGATTCTTGCTTTTAAATCATCAATGTCTGTCACCCGCGTACAAAAAAGAAAAAACTTGTCAAAACTTGTTATCAGAAAAAACTTAATGAGTTTCTCTGTAAAATGGGACAACACTGGAATTTCTACACTTCATGGTTGACTTTTAATAACAGCCAAAAATTGTACAGATAATTCTCGGACACCCGGTATATATATGTATATATATATATATATATATATATTCTGACAACTCTCCATAATATAAATAAAAATTAAAATAAATGGTGGTATTTAGCAACTCTCCATAATATAAATAAAATTAATATAAGTGGTGGTATTTAGGAACTCTCCATAATATAAATAAAATTAAAATAAATGGTGGTACCTGACAACTATCCTCATAAAAATGAAAATAAGTGGTTATTTAACAACTCTCCCTAATAAGGAATACCTGAACAATTAAAATGCTATCTGGCAACTCAGCAGGCGATTGGCTGAATAATGTAAGGAATAAATAAATAATTATTGCTATTTGGCAACTGGCTGAAGGAATAATTAAACACATGGCGCAATCTGGCAACTCAGCCAACTGGCTGTTTGGCACCCTGTAAGAGGCGGTGGTTGGCTGAAGAACCCCGTATGAGCTCGGCTTCCAGCCGAGTGAACACCCAAATCTGGGTTCCCACCTCTGGGTTTCAACTCCTATTTCTCTCTCTCTCTCTCTCTTCCCCTTTGGGGGGGGGGCTCAGCTTGGGGGAGAACTCCGCCTCCAAGTTGCACACCCCTTGCAATCCCATTTTGGGGTTGGCAACAAAGGTTGGCACTCCCCTTTGGGGGGATCAGCTTGGGGGATAACTCCAAGTTGCATACCCCTTGCAACACCATTTTGGGGATGGCAACAAAGGGGGTGCCTTGGCAAGAAGGGGGGGGTGGAGGTTGGTAACAGAGGGGGGCGGGGGTGCCTTGCAACAAAGGGGGATGGGGGGTTGGAGATAAAGTGGGGGTGGGGGTGCCTTGCAACAAAGGGGTTGGGGTTGGCACTCTTGCAACATTACGCTGTATTATGCAACATTTCTGAACTCGTCCATTTTGTGGCCATACTACTGATGCAATAGCTTGGAAAATCATCTTCAAGGCCAAGACAACGGAAAAGATGCTAATGACCTTAGAGGAGAAGACGCTGTAAATTGTGGAAAGACATGTCCCAAAAATACAAGAAGAAGAAAGAGAAGCAGGTTCGAGAAACAAAAGGTCATTGTTCCGAAAGAGAAGAAGAGTGACTGCAAAATTAAGTAACTGTAAAGATGACATCATAAAAATATTAAATGATAAACTGCAGCGTATCGATTGCGTCATACAGGAACTAATTGAGAAGCATGCAGAAAAAGAAGACGATGACGCTATACAAGCGATAAAAGTTAAATCAAAGTACTTCTATAATTTTGCCAAAAGGAAATCAAAAACTCACACGACTATCGGACCTTTGAATGAAGACAGTGATTTTCCTACCGCCCAGTGTATATTTATGAGTGAAAAATTATGTATTAAGGTTTGAAGCCAAGGTTACTGTTTGTTAAAAAGATCGAAGTTTTGAGGTGACAGTAATTAGCAAACATTTGTTTTTATTTTATTTAAAATATTATTTAGTATTTTTTAAAATGAGTTATGAGTTTATTACCTTTGTTACTCCTCCAAAAATTCATTTTCTCTTCTATTTAATTAAAATAATAGTAATAATAATAATAAAATTTTTCCATAGACTAAAGACAACACTTGAATTGAAGTACATTCTCTGGTCGATGGTCGATGTGACGAGGAAAGAGGACAGTGAAACAGAGATACTTCAATAGAAGAAGAGGTCAAAGAAACGAGATTGTAAGTAAACAGTTCAAATGTCCGGGTTCAACCAGGCGCGCATGGGCGTTGAGAGGAAGTTCTTATTTTGTAGGCCCGGCCTCCCTCCCTCCCCTAACCCCCCCTGGCTCCCCCTTAATACGCCACTGACCACCCCGAAACCTTGAGATTTTTCTTGGAACCCATTCTTATATGAAAAGTTATACATCACAGGATATACTCGTATGTACCAAATTTGGTGCTTTTACCAAAAAGTGAACGATTTCACCAAAATTTAGAGCTTACTCGCTGGACGACAATGTCGCTTAACTTCGCTGATGAACGGGAAGCGATGTTACGACATTGGCTACGACCGTACGACGTAAGTAGTATAGCCGCAAAAGGGGAGAGTGCAGGAATGTTGCAGGTTATTATGTAATGTTGCAAAGGGGGTTGTTGCAAAGGGGGTGGGGGAAAGGGGGTGGGGGGAAAACTTGGAGGCGGCGTTATCCCCCAAGAGAAAGGAGGAGGAGGAGAGAAAGGAGGAGAGGTGTTCACCTGGCAGGAGCCAAGTGCACATTAAGACTTCCAGCCGGGCTGGCGTTGTTTTATAGACTCCTAATCAGCCAGTTGGCGTAAATGGCTTGAGTTGCCAGATACCGCGATACCATTGTATACATTATTATAGACTCCTAATCAGCCAGTTGGCTGGTTGTCAGATACCTCTTTTTAGCAGTATTATTGCATACATTATTATTATATACGCCTAATCAGCCAGTTGGCTGAGTTGCCAGATAGCGCCATGTATTCCATTGTATACATTATTATAGACTCCTAATCAGCCAGTTGGCTGGTTGTCAGATACCTCTTTTTAGCAGTATTATTGCATACATTATTATTATATAAGCCTAATCACCAGTTGGCTGAGTTGCCAGATAGCGCCATGTATTCCATTGTATACACTATTATAGACTCTAATCAGCCAGTTGGCTGGTTGTCAGATACCTCTTTTTAGCAGTATTATTGCATACATTATTATTATATGTATTCCAGACAGAGTTGCCAGATACCATTGTATACACTATTATAGACTCCTAATCAGCCAGTTGGCTGGTTGTCAGATACCTCTTTTTAGCAGTATTATTGCATACATTATTATTATATACGCCTAATCAGCCAGTTGGCTGAGTTGCCAGATAGCTCCATGTATTCCATTGTATACACTATTATAGACTCCTAATCAGCCAGTTGGCTTAGAAGGCTTAAATATTGCCAGATACCTGTTGTATACAGAATACCGGTAGTAGAAGGCATAACAATAAACAACATTGCATCATTCTTTTTATTATAAATATATAGAAAATAAATATACATTTGAGGAATATGCGTATAACAGAAATATATACACACAATTATGGATATATATATATATATATATAAAATAAAATATACATTTCATATACATTTGAGGAATATGCGTATAACAGAAATATATACACACAATTATGGATATATATATATATATATATATATATATATATATATATATATATAAAATAAAATATACATTTCATATACATTTCAATATGTACATAACAGAAATATATACACATAATTATATATAAATAAATATACATTTCATATACATTTCATATACATTTCAATATGTACATACAGAAATATACACACACACACACAAATATGGTGATATATAAATAAAATATACATTTCATATACACTTCAATATGTACATAACAGTACAGGAGAAATATCAAGCAAAATATATATATATATATATATATATATATATATATATAAACACAAATCAATAGAAATATGCGTATAATCAAAATATATATACAATTCACTTTTTTTTCAAAATACTAAAATCGGTCTTAATCGAGTTTACAATTACATCATTATTGCTCTGCATTACGCAGTCTATGCGGCTTAATAATATTTCACCGCTTAAAGTATAGGGAAACCTGTATTCGATATGAATGGCTTTCATATCGTTCAGTACTATTTTTGTCCCCACTTTACAACCGGTTGGCAAGTCATCTTTAAATACGTCTAGAATACAATCAAAAGCACGCACAAAGAGTTCATCGTTAGCTACATTATTAAACGCAAGTTTATAAGAATGCTTTTCCAATCGAGGGTTTATTTCTACCGACTCGAGCTTTTCAATCGTGAACTCTTCACTCAACATAACGGCAATTGAAATAATCTTCTAAATCGTTACGGCAACTGCGCGTTATATAAAGAAATAGTTCTTCAGGGTGAACGGTGTAGGTGAGCTCAGCCTTGTACCGATCAATTGCTTTGTACCAAAGTTCATGGTATTTCAAAGAGTCTAAACTTTTTAAATAAACATCCAGCACTAGACCATTCTCACCAGTCCTACACTCGGTAAACCCATCGAGCAGAGCAGTGTATGCGTATTCAAGAACTGTATCAAAATAAAGCATATCCGTAACACGCGCGTCTAATATAGGTTTCAGTTTACGGAATCCGACGATTTCAAACATTCTGTCGAGGATGAAACGGTTTCGCGTAGGAATAAGAGCGTTATTATCAGAAGCATTCTTCCACATAAGCCTTATATCAATGCACGGCCGATCGTTATTTATACACAACGTACATACAACGGCGTATGAGGGCGCGTCACTAATCTGCTCTCTTCTTGTACCTACGTTAGCAGGTATTTTATAACGATCTTCACACCACTTATCAACTATCACAAAGATTCTATTCATCTCCTCGATACTTAAATAAACCCGTTTGTTTGTCGGTCTACATTCCGTTTCCAGTACATAGCTAATGGTACCGGAATTACGCCTGAACACGCGCAACGATTTCGTCACGGACACATCGTACGAGGCGTTGAGAATGCTGCTCAAAGGAAGTTCCATCGTATTCGAGGAGCGCACGTCTACTCGGTTCAAGCTCTGAGATAACTATGAGCCGTGTGAGGCACAGGCAGGAACGGTTCGACGGGCGGCTGACTCGATGATACGTGAATGGGCATGTTCGTACGACTCGAATTGTTGCACATATTTGTTTTTCCGTTTCGTCACTACCAGCCTACGCACTTTGGATAAGAACTAGGCGCTAATCATCTCCACACTCCGGCGCACTATTTGAGAGGAACATATGCTCATATTTTTCCTTTCTACCCATCAAACGATACTCGTCTCTAAAATCTGTTAAAAACTCACGCATGGCACTAGCCACAACCTCACTATGAACCTCATCATGATATACGTTAATATAGTGATAAAAACACCTAAGATTGTCCATGATCACGAGATTCACATTTTCAGACGTAGGGTATGAGTAATCGACATGGTGTAGCATGACGTAATACCGCTTGTCACACCACCCATCCACAAGGCTCATTATCCATACCTGCTGCTTCTCTTCTGCACGCGTTGTTTCTTTTACTTCACGGTGTATGTGAGACTTTATAAAGTTTAGCCCTGCAGCATACTTCAGCACATCGTCTGTGCAACGAAAGCCTTCAACAGTCTCACCAGAACATCCGTAGAGTATTTGTACATCTTGGAACTTCGCACAATCCAATGTGGCTTTAAAAGAGGCATAGGAGGGGGGAATAGGAAGTTTTTCGGTATCCACCACATCCTCACACTTTACTGAATACCATTTCATAAACGTTGTGCAAGCAATATTAAAGGTAGCCATTTCAATATACGTCTGATCTGAATACACGTCTGATCTCTCGGGCTTACTGCGGTCGACTGACCACGCAGGGACTCCCAGATAGTAGCATGACTCACGCAGTGGGCGGAGCTTAGAACTTTCACCTACACACACACACACACACACACACACACACACACACACAAAGGAGAAAGTGAAACGCTATTTGATTTATTGAGATATTCATATATTTACAAATACGATTCGAGATATTCAAGTTATATATATATATATATTTACAAATAGATACGATTATATACAAGACGTGTGAGTTAGAAGCATCATTGGTATCCAAAGGGTACGGTATCATAGGTGCCAGGTAACTGGTAACGTTTCCTATAGGTGTTACGGCACACCATCGTACCCCTAAGTTCCTTCACGCCTCCCAGCTTCTGCGCCCGAAAATTGTGGGTGCCTACAATTAGTTGGTGAGGTTGCAAACATACTAGATCCTTCAACGACTCAAAGTTAACAACCTCCCGATTCGCATGGTTGAGCGTAATACCCTTTGCCTTCACGATATATTTCATTTCATCCCCTACCCTGACCCGTACCCCATAAGTCTTAGGTCCTGTTGAGATAAAAGAGTCGGCGTATGCGTCGTCCCATACTCATCCTTGATCTCATCAGTGAGCTCGCCGAGGAACTCCCCAATAGCGGGCATGTAATCACCCTCCCTCTCTGTGAATATCACGCTATCTGTATCGGCATACAATACTCTCCGCCCAAGAGAATGCAATAGACCCCAAAGTTTTATACGGGCGTAGGCTGTTGTGAAGCTCGCCACAGGTATGTTTGTAACCCTTGAGGTATCTGTGGCAAATTCAGTGTTGTTGTACTTTATTACGTAAGTATTACCTACATTCACGATCTCCATGACCTCTTTATCGGGGGCATTGGCATAATCCCAGACATCGCTATAACTTTGTGCCAAATGAATGTTCCCTCTGCCGGTATTCTGCGCAAATTTTCCCCATAGACTGTTTAGACACAATTTTGCACTAAAGCGCTTGCCAGGATTCTTTACAATTTGGACACGATCAAGTTGTATACCTTCGCGGTCGCGGTAACGTTGAATATAGGCAGACTTTTCATCTTCGGTATCAACTCCTCGCGGATACCCTGATGCTTCAACCTTATCCTTCAAAAAGGCGTTTATATATGGTGTGAAAAGGTTGGGGAGCTTCTGAAACCTCCACACCTCGTGTATCTTCAGTATTCTATAACCATGGCGTACGGCTAGGGCCAGCTCAGGACTTGTATATACGCCTCTGATCTTACGCTGGTGGGGTATATGGTTACATTCGCCGTTATCCTCTTCCGCGCACTTCACGCACAGGGGAAACATGAGCTTGTCGTCGATAACGACAGGTAAGATCGGCATCCATAAATTGCGTGGGGGGAGTACGTCTACGAAAGAGAGCCCAAAGTAATGATCATTCAAATTTTTTGAAAATTCATTGATGGATGGTAGGCTAGGCCCCACCAGTTTCTCAGGAGCGCCCACGGGGTACGGATGCTCTTCATCACGTATGGGTATAAAGAACAGAAATCGTAGTAATGGAGCTTCACGCCCTCCGTAGGTGGGAAGTATAGTCTGAAAGGATTTGTACGTCCTCCAAACAAGCTATCACCACATTTGAGAGGATCCAGCACCATTGAACGCTTGATCGTTTTTATTTCCTCACGGTATACATCGTCTGGCTCCTGCCAGGTGAACACCTCTCCTCCTTTCTCTCCTCCTCCTCCTTTCTCTTGGGGGATAACGCCGCCTCCAAGTTTTCCCCCCACCCCCTTTCCCCACCCCCCTTTGCAACAACCCCCTTTGCAACACGGGTGAAGTACCCATTAAGATTAATGGACGTGTTTTTTGGGTTGATGGGTTAAGTGAAAACCGTGTCACTGGTGTGAAGACTGTGTACTCCTTTAACGGTTGCTGGTGGCATGGATGCCCCCGTCCTGAGTGCGGAGTCACCGGAGATATCAACGGTAGGTCTCCTGCCGACTGTCTTGCATCGACCCGCACCCGCGATCAACTTATAGGATCACAGTTCACTCACAAAGTCTTGTGGGAGCATGAATATGATGCACGGATGGAGACAGACGAGGTGTACCGTGAGGAAATAAACACGATCAAGCGTTCAATGGTGCTGGATCCTCTCAAATGTGGTGATAGCTTGTTTGGAGGACGTACAAATCCTTTCAGACTATACTTTCCACCTACGGAGGCGTGAAGCTCCATTACTACGATTTCTGTTCTTTATACCCATACGTGATGAAGAGCAATCCGTACCCCGTGGGCGCTCCTGAGAAACTGGTGGGGCCTAGCCTACCATCCATCAATGAATTTTCAAAAAATTTGAATGATCATTACTTTGGGCTCTCTTTCGTAGACGTACTCCCCCCACGCAATTTATGGATGCCGATCTTACCTGTCGTTATCGACGACAAGCTCATGTTTCCCCTGTGCGTGAAGTGCGCGGAAGAGGATAACGGCGAATGTAACCATATACCCCACCAGCGTAAGATCAGAGGCGTATATACAAGTCCTGAGCTGGCCCTAGCCGTACGCCATGGTTATAGAATACTGAAGATACACGAGGTGTGGAGGTTTCAGAAGCTCCCCAACCTTTTCACACCATATATAAACGCCTTTTTGAAGGATAAGGTTGAAGCATCAGGGTATCCGCGAGGAGTTGATACCGAAGATGAAAAGTCTGCCTATATTCAACGTTACCGCGACCGCGAAGGTATACAACTTGATCGTGTCCAAATTGTAAAGAATCCTGGCAAGCGCTTTAGTGCAAAATTGTGTCTAAACAGTCTATCGGGAAAATTTGCGCAGAATACCGCAGAGGGAACATTCATTTGGCACAAAGTTATAGCGATGTCTGGGATTATGCCAATGCCCCCGATAAAGAGGTCATGGAGATCGTGAATGTAGGTAATACTTACGTAATAAAGTACAACAACACTGAATTTGCCACAGATACCTCAAGGGTTACAACATACCTGTGGCGAGCTTCACAACAGCCTACGCCCGTATAAAACTTGGGGTCTATTGCATTCTCTTGGGCGGAGAGTATTGTATGCCGATACAGATAGCGTGATATTCACAGAGAGGGAGGGTGATTACATGCCCGCTATTGGGGAGTTCCTCGGCGAGCTCACTGATGAGATCAAGGATGAGTATGGCGACGACGCATACGCCGACTTTTTATCTCAACAGGACCTAAGACTTATGGGGTACGGGTCAGGTAGGGGATGAAATGAAATATATCGTGAAGGCAAGGGTATTACGCTCAACCATGGAATCGGGGTTGTTAACTTTGGTCGTTGAAGGATCTAGTATGTTTGGAACCTCACCAAACTAATTGTAGGCACCCACAATTTTCGGGCGCAGAAGCTGGGAGGCGTGAAGGAACTTAGGGGTACGATGGGTGCCGTAACACCTATAGGAAACGTTACCAGTTACCTGGCACCTATGATACCGTACCCTTTGGATACCAATGATGCTTCTAACTCACACGTCTTGTATATAATCGAATCTATTTGTAATATATATATATATATAACTTGAATATCTCGAATCGTATTTGTAAATATGAATATCTCAATAAATCAAATAGCGTTTCACTTTCTCCTTTGTGTGTGTGTGTGTGTGTGTGTGTGTGTGTGTGGTGTGTAGGTGAAAGTTCTAAGCTCCGCCCACTGCGTGAGTCATGCTACTATCTGGGAGTCCCTGCGTGGTCAGTCGACCGCAGTAAGCCCAGAATCAGCGTGTATTCAGATCAGACGTATATTGAAATGGCTACCTTTAATATTGCTTGCACAACGTTTATGAAATGGTATTCAGTAAAGTGTGAGGATGTGGTGGATACCGAAAAACTTCCTATTCCCCCTCCTATGCCTCTTTTAAAAGCCATATTGATTGTGCGAAGTTCCAAGATGTACAAATACTCTACGGATGTTCTGTGAGACGTTGAAGGCTTCGTTGCACAGACGTGTGCTGAAGTATGCTGCAGGGCTAAACTTTATAAAGTCTCACATACACCGTGAAGTAAAAGAAACAACGCGTGCAGAAGAAAGCAGCAGGTATGGATAATGAGCCTTGTGGATGGGTGGTGTGACCAGCGGTATTACGTCATGCTACACCATGTCGATTACTCATACCCTACTCTGAAAATGTGAATCTCGTGATCATGGACAATCTTAGGTGTTTTTATCACTATATTAACGTATATCATGATGAGGTTCATAGTGAGGTTGTGGCTAGTGCCATGCGTGAGTTTTTAACAGATTTTAGAGACGAGTATCGTTTGATGGTAGAAAGGAAAAATATGAGCATAGTTCCTCTCAATAGTGCGCCGGAGTGTGGAGATGATTAGCGCCTAGTTTCTTATCCAAAGTGCGTAGGCTGGTAGTTGACGAAACGGAAAAACAAATATGTGCAACAATTCGAGTCGTACGAACATGCCCATTCACGTATCTCGAGTCAGCCGCCCGTCGAACCATTCCTGTCTGTGCCTCACACGGCTCATAGTTATCTCAGAGCTTGAGCCGAGTGGACGTGCGCTCCTCGAATACGATGGAACTTCCTTTGAGCAGCATTCTCACGCCTCGTACATGTGTCCGTGACGAAATCGTTGCGCGTGTTCAGGCGTATTCCGGTACCATTAGCTATGTCCTGGAAACGGAATGTAGACCGACAAACAACGGGTTTATTTAAGTATCGAGGAGATGAATAGAATCTTTGGTGATAGTTGATAAGTGGTGTGAAGATCGTTATAAAATACCTGCTAACGTAGGTACAAGAGAGAGCAGATTAGTGACGCGCCCCTCATACGCCGTTGTAGTACGCTGTGTATAAATAACTATCGGCCATGCATTGATATAAGGCTTCTGTGGAAATGCTTCTGATAATAACGCTCTTATTCCTACGCGAAACCGTTTTCATCCTCGACAGAATGTTTGAAATCGTTGGATTCGAAAACTGAAACTATATTAGACGCACGTGTTACGGATATGCTTTATTTTGATACAATTCTTGAATACGCATACACTGCTCTGCTCGATGGTTTACCGAGTGTAGGACTGGTGGAGAATGGTCTAGTGCTGGATGTTTATTTAAAAAGTTTAGATTCTTTGAAATACCATGAACTTTGGTACAAAGGCAATTGATCGGTACAAGGCTGAGCTCACCTACACCGTTCACCCTGAAGAACTATTTTCTTTATATAACGCGCAGTTGCCGTAACGATTTAGAAGATTATTTCAATTGCCGTTATGTTGAGTGAAGAGTTCACGATTGAAAAAGCTCGAGTCGGTAGAAATAAACCCTCGATTGAAAAGCATTCTTATAAACTTGCGTTTAATAATGTAGCTAACGATGAACTCTTTGTGCGTGCTTTTGATTGTATTCTAGACGTATTAAAGATGACTTGCCAACCGGTTGTAAGTGGTAAAAAATAGTAACTGAACGATATGAAAGCCATTCATATCGAATACAGGTTTCCCTATACTTAAGCGGTGAAATTTATTAAGCCGCATAGACTGCGTAATGCAGAGCAATAATGATGTAATTGTAAACTCGATTAAGACCGATTTTAGTATTTTGAAAAAAAGTGAATTGTATATATATATTTTGATTATACGCATATTTTCTATTGATTTGTGTTTATATTATATATTATATATTATTATATATATATTATATGCTTGATATTTCTCCTGTACTGTTATGTACATATTGAAGTGTATATGAAATGTATATTTTATTTATATATCCCATATTTGTGTGTGTGTGTGTATATTTCTGTTATGTACATATTGAAATGTATATGAAATGTATATGAATGTATGTTATATTTATATATAATTATGTGTATCTATTTCTGTTATGTACATATTGAAATGTATATGAAATGTATATTTATTTTATATATATATATATATATATACATCCATAATTGTGTGTATATATTTCTGTTATACGCATATTCCTCAAATGTATATGAAATGTATATTTTATTTTATATATATATATCTATATATATATTATATATATATATATATATATATATATCCATAATTGTGTGTTTATTCTGTTATACGATATTCCTCAATGTATATTTATTTTCTATATATTTAAATAAAGATACCTCAAGGTTACAAACATACCTGTGGCGAGCTTCACAACAGCCTAAGCCCGTATAACTTTGGGGTCTATTGCATCTCTTGGGCGGAGAGTATTGTATGCCGATACAGATAGCGTGATATTCACAGAGAGGGAGGTGATTACATGCCCGCTATTGGGGAGTTCCTCGGCGAGCTCACTGATGAGATCAAGGATGAGTATGGGGACGACGCATACGCCGACTCTTTTATCTCAACAGACCTAAGACTTATGGGGTACGGGTACGGGTCAGGGGATGATGAAATATATCGTGAAGGCAAAGGGTATTACGCTCAACCATGTGAATCGGGAGGTTGTTAACTTTGAGTCGTTGAAGGATCTAGTAGTTTGGAACCTCACCAACTAATTGTAGGCACCCACAATTTTCGGGCGCAGAAGCTGGGAGGCGTGAAGGAACTTAGGGTACGATGGTGTGCCGTAACACCTATAGGAAACGTTACCAGTTACCTGGCACCTATGATACCGTACCCTTTGGATACCAATGATGCTTCTAACTCACACGTCTTGTATATAATCGTATCTATTTGTAAATATATATATATATATATAACTTGAATATCTCGAATCGTATTTGTAAATATATGAATATCTCAATAATCAAATAGCGTTTCACTTTCTCCTTTGTGTGTGTGTGTGTGTGTGTGTGTGTAGGTGAAAGTTCTAAGCTCCGCCCACTGCGTGAGTCATGCTACTATCTGGGAGTCCCTGCGTGGTCAGTCGACCGCAGTAAGCCCGAGCGATCAGACGTGTATTCAGATCAGACGTATATTGAAATGGCTACCTTTAATATTGCTTGCACAACGTTTATGAAATGGTATTCAGTAAAGTGTGAGGATGTGGTGGATACCGAAAAACTTCCTATTCCCCCCTCCTATGCCTCTTTTAAAGCCACATTGGATTGTGCGAAGTTCCAAGATGTACAAATACTCTACGGATGTTCTGGTGAGACTGTTGAAGGCTTTCGTTGCACAGACGATGTGCTGAAGTATGCTGCAGGGCTAAACTTTATAAAGTCTCACATACACCGTGAAGTAAAAGAAACAACGCGTGCAGAAGAGAAGCAGCAGGTATGGATAATGAGCCTTGTGGATGGGTGGTGTGACAAGCGGTATTACGTCATGCTACACCATGTCGATTACTCATACCTACGTCTGAAAATGTGATCTCGTGATCATGGACAATCTTAGGTGTTTTTTATCACTATATTAACGTATATCATGATGAGGTTCATAGTGAGGTTGTGGCTAGTGCCATGCGTGAGTTTTTAACAGATTTTAGAGACGAGTATCGTTTGATGGGTAGAAAGGAAAAATATGAGCATATATTCCTTCAAATAGTGCGCCGGAGTGTGGAGATGATTAGCGCCTAGTTCTTATCCAAAGTGCGTAGGCTGGTAGTGACGAAACGGAAAAACAAATATGTGCAACAATTCGAGTCGTACGAACATGCCCATTCACGTATCATCGAGTCAGCCGCCCGTCGAACCATTCCTGTCTGTGCCTCACACGGCTCATAGTTATCTCAGAGCTTGAGCCGAGTGGACGTGCGCTCCTCGAATACGATGGAACTTCCTTTGAGCAGCATTCTCAACGCCTCGTACGATGTGTCCGTGACGAAATCGTTGCGCGTGTTCAGGCGTAATTCCGGTACCATTAGCTATGTACTGGAAACGGAATGTAGACGACAAACAAACGGGTTTATTTAAGTATCGAGGAGATGAATAGAATCTTTGTGATAGTTGATAAGTGGTGTGAAGATCGTTATAAAATACCTGCTAACGTAGGTACAAGAAGAGAGCAGATTAGTGACGCGCCCTCATACGCCGTTGTATGTACGCTGTGTAAATAACGATCGGCCATGCATTGATATAAGGCTTATGTGGAAGAATGCTTCTGATAATAACGCTCTTATTCCTACGCGAAACCGTTTCATCCTCGACAGAATGTTTGAAATCGTTGGATTCCGTAAACTGAAACCTATATTAGACGCGCGTGTTACGGATATGCTTTATTTTGATACAGTTCTTGATACGCATACACTGCTCTGCTCGATGGGTTTACCGAGTGTAGGACTGGTGAGAATGGTCTAGTGCTGGATGTTTATTTAAAAAGTTTAGATTCTTTGAAATACCATGAACTTTGGTACAAAGCAATTGATCGGTACAAGGCTGAGCTCACCTACACCGTTCACCCTGAAGAACTATTTCTTTATATAACGCGCAGTTGCCGTAACGATTTAGAAGATTATTTCAATTGCCGTTATGTTGAGTGAAGAGTTCACGATTGAAAAGCTCGAGTCGGTAGAAATAAACCCTCGATTGGAAAAGCATTCTTATAAACTTGCGTTTAATAATGTAGCTAACGATGAACTCTTTGTGCGTGCTTTTGATTGTATTCTAGACGTATTTAAAGATGACTTGCCAACCGGTTGTAAAGTGGGGACAAAAATAGTACTGAACGATATGAAAGCCATTCATATCGAATACAGGTTTCCCTATACTTTAAGCGGTGAAATATTAAATGTCGCATAGACTGCGTAATGCAGAGCAATAATGATGTAATTGTAAACTCGATTAAGACCGATTTTAGTATTTTGAAAAAAAGTGAATTGTATATATATATTTTGATTATACGCATATTTCTATTGATTTGTGTTTAATTATATATATATATATATATATATTTTGCTTGATATTTCTCCTGTACTGTTATGTACATATTGAAGTGTATATGAAATGTATATTTTATTTATATATCACCATATTTGTGTGTGTGTGTGTATATTTCTGTTATGTACATATTGAAATGTATATGAAATGTATATGAAATGTATATTTATTTATATATAATTATGTGTATATATTTCTGTTATGTACATATTGAAATGTATATGAAATGTATATTTTATTTTATATATATATTATATATATACATCCATAATTGTGTGTATATATTTCTGTTATACGCATATTCCTCAAATGTATATGAAATGTATATTTTATTTTATATATATATATATATATATATATATATATATATATATATATATATATATATCCATAATTGTGTGTATATATTTCTGTTATACGCATATTCCTCAAATGTATATTTATTTTCTATATATTTATAATAAAGATACCTCAAGGGTTACAAACATACCTGTGGCGAGCTTCACAACAGCCTAAGCCCGTATAAAACTTTGGGTCTATTGCATTCTCTTGCGGAGGAGAGTATTGTATGCCGATACAGATAGCGTGATATTCACAGAGAGGGAGGGTGATTACATGCCCGCTATTGGGGAGTTCCTCGGCGAGCTCACTGATGAGATCAAGGATGAGTATGGGGACGACGCATACGCCGACTCTTTTATCTCAACAGGACCTAAGACTTATGGGGTACGGGTCAGGGTAGGGGATGAAATGAAATATATCGTGAAGGCAAAGGGTATTACGCTCAACCATGTGAATCGGGAGGTTGTTAACTTTGAGTCGTTGAAGGATCTAGTATGTTTGGAACCTCACCAACTAATTGTAGGCACCCACAATTTTCGGGCGCAGAAGCTGGGAGGCGTGAAGGAACTTAGGGTACGATGGTGTGCCGTAACACCTATAGGAAACGTTACCAGTTACCTGGCACCTATGATACCGTACCCTTTGGATACCAATGATGCTTCTAACTCACACGTCTTGTATATAATCGTATCTATTTGTAAATATATATATATATATATAACTTGAATATCTCGAATCGTATTTGTAAATATATGAATATCTCAATAAATCAAATAGCGTTTCACTTTCTCCTTTGTGTGTGTGTGTGTGTGTGTGTGTGTGTGTGTAGGTGAAAGTTCTAAGCTCCGCCCACTGCGTGAGTCATGCTACTATCTGGGAGTCCCTGCGTGGTCAGTCGACCGCAGTAAGCCCGAGCGATCAGACGTGTATTCAGATCAGACGTATATTGAAATGGCTACCTTTAATATTGCTTGCACAACGTTTATGAAATGGTATTCAGTAAAGTGTGAGGATGTGGTGGATACCGAAAAACTTCCTATTCCCCCCTCCTATGCCTCTTTTAAAGCCACATTGGATTGTGCGAAGTTCCAAGATGTACAAATACTCTACGGATGTTCTGGTGAGACTGTTGAAGGCTTTCGTTGCACAGACGATGTGCTGAAGTATGCTGCAGGGCTAAACTTTATAAAGTCTCACATACACCGTGAAGTAAAAGAAACAACGCGTGCAGAAGAGAAGCAGCAGGTATGGATAATGAGCCTTGTGGATGGGTGGTGTGACAAGCGGTATTACGTCATGCTACACCATGTCGATTACTCATACCCTACGTCTGAAAATGTGAATCTCGTGATCATGGACAATCTTAGGTGTTTTTTATCACTATATTAACGTATATCATGATGAGGTTCATAGTGAGGTTGTGGCTAGTGCCATGCGTGAGTTTTTAACAGATTTTAGAGACGAGTATCGTTTGATGGGTAGAAAGGAAAAATATGAGCATATATTCCTTTCAAATAGTGCGCCGGAGTGTGGAGATGATTAGCGCCTAGTTCTTATCCAAAGTGCGTAGGCTGGTAGTGACGAAACGGAAAAACAAATATGTGCAACAATTCGAGTCGTACGAAACATGCCCATTCACGTATCATCGAGTCAGCCGCCCGTCGAACCATTCCTGTCTGTGCCTCACACGGCTCATAGTTATCTCAGAGCTTGAGCCGAGTGGACGTGCGCTCCTCGAATACGATGGAACTTCCTTTGAGCAGCATTCTCAACGCCTCGTACGATGTGTCCGTGACGAAATCGTTGCGCGTGTTCAGGCGTAATTCCGGTACCATTAGCTATGTACTGGAAACGGAATGTAGACCGACAAACAAACGGGTTTATTTAAGTATCGAGGAGATGAATAGAATCTTTGTGATAGTTGATAAGTGGTGTGAAGATCGTTATAAAATACCTGCTAACGTAGGTACAAGAAGAGAGCAGATTAGTGACGCGCCCTCATACGCCGTTGTATGTACGCTGTGTAAATAACGATCGGCCATGCATTGATATAAGGCTTATGTGGAAGAATGCTTCTGATAATAACGCTCTTATTCCTACGCGAAACCGTTTCATCCTCGACAGAATGTTTGAAATCGTTGGATTCCGTAAACTGAAACCTATATTAGACGCGCGTGTTACGGATATGCTTTATTTTGATACAGTTCTTGAATACGCATACACTGCTCTGCTCGATGGGTTTACCGAGTGTAGGACTGGTGAGAATGGTCTAGTGCTGGATGTTTATTTAAAAAGTTTAGATTCTTTGAAATACCATGAACTTTGGTACAAAGCAATTGATCGGTACAAGGCTGAGCTCACCTACACCGTTCACCCTGAAGAACTATTTCTTTATATAACGCGCAGTTGCCGTAACGATTTAGAAGATTATTTCAATTGCCGTTATGTTGAGTGAAGAGTTCACGATTGAAAAGCTCGAGTCGGTAGAAATAAACCCTCGATTGGAAAAGCATTCTTATAAACTTGCGTTTAATAATGTAGCTAACGATGAACTCTTTGTGCGTGCTTTTGATTGTATTCTAGACGTATTTAAAGATGACTTGCCAACCGGTTGTAAAGTGGGGACAAAAATAGTACTGAACGATATGAAAGCCATTCATATCGAATACAGGTTTCCCTATACTTTAAGCGTGTTGAAATATTATTAAGTCGCATAGACTGCGTAATGCAGAGCAATAATGATGTAATTGTAAACTCGATTAAGACCGATTTTAGTATTTTGAAAAAAAAGTGAATTGTATATATAATTTTGATTATACGCATATTTCTATTGATTTGTGTTTATATATATATATATATATATATATATATATATATATATATATTTTGCTTGATATTTCTCCTGTACTGTTATGTACATATTGAAGTGTATATGAAATGTATATTTTATTTATATATCACCATATTTGTGTGTGTGTGTGTATATTTCTGTTATGTACATATTGAAATGTATATGAAATGTATATGAAATGTATATTTATTTATATAATTATGTGTATATATTTCTGTTATGTACATATTGAAATGTATATGAAATGTATATTTTATTTTTATATATATATATATATATATACATCCATAATTGTGTGTATATATTTCTGTTATACGCATATTCCTCAAATGTATATGAAATGTATATTTTATTTTATATATATATATATATATATATATATATATATATATATATCCATAATTGTGTGTATATATTTCTGTTATACGCATATTCCTCAAATGTATATTTATTTTCTATATATTTATAATAAAGATACCTCAAGGGTTACAAACATACCTGTGGCGAGCTTCACAACAGCCTAAGCCCGTATAAAACTTTGGGGTCTATTGCATTCTCTTGGGCGGAGAGTATTGTATGCCGATACAGATAGCGTGATATTCACAGAGAGGAGGGTGATTACATGCCCGCTATTGGGGAGTTCCTCGGCGAGCTCACTGATGAGATCAAGGATGAGTATGGGGACGACGCATACGCCGACTCTTTTATCTCAACAGGACCTAAGACTTATGGGTACGGGTCAGGGTAGGGGATGAAATGAAATATATCGTGAAGGCAAAGGGTATTACGCTCAACCATGTGAATCGGGAGGTTGTTAACTTTGAGTCGTTGAAGGATCTAGTATGTTTGGAACCTCACCAACTAATTGTAGGCACCCACAATTTTCGGGCGCAGAAGCTGGGAGGCGTGAAGGAACTTAGGGGTACGATGGTGTGCCGTAACACCTATAGGAAACGTTACCAGTTACCTGGCACCTATGATACCGTACCCTTTGGATACCAATGATGCTTCTAACTCACACGTCTTGTATATAATCGTATCTATTTGTAAATATATATATATATATAACTTGAATATCTCGAATCGTATTTGTAAATATATGAATATCTCAATAAATCAAATAGCGTTTCACTTTCTCCTTTGTGTGTGTGTGTGTGTGTGTGTGTGTGTGTGTGTGTAGGTGAAAGTTCTAAGCTCCGCCCACTGCGTGAGTCATGCTACTATCTGGGAGTCCCTGCGTGGTCAGTCGACCGCAGTAAGCCCGAGCGATCAGACGTGTATTCAGATCAGACGTATATTGAAATGGCTACCTTTAATATTGCTTGCACAACGTTTATGAAATGGTATTCAGTAAAGTGTGAGGATGTGGTGGATACCGAAAAACTTCCTATTCCCCCCTCCTATGCCTCTTTTAAAGCCACATTGGATTGTGCGAAGTTCCAAGATGTACAAATACTCTACGGATGTTCTGGTGAGACTGTTGAAGGCTTTCGTTGCACAGACGATGTGCTGAAGTATGCTGCAGGGCTAAACTTTATAAAGTCTCACATACACCGTGAAGTAAAAGAAACAACGCGTGCAGAAGAGAAGCAGCAGGTATGGATAATGAGCCTTGTGGATGGGTGGTGTGACAAGCGGTATTACGTCATGCTACACCATGTCGATTACTCATACCCTACGTCTGAAAATGTGAATCTCGTGATCATGGACAATCTTAGGTGTTTTTATCACTATATTAACGTATATCATGATGAGGTTCATAGTGAGGTTGTGGCTAGTGCCATGCGTGAGTTTTTAACAGATTTTAGAGACGAGTATCGTTTGATGGGTAGAAAGGAAAAATATGAGCATATATTCCTTTCAAATAGTGCGCCGGAGTGTGGAGATGATTAGCGCCTAGTTCTTATCCAAAGTGCGTAGGCTGGTAGTGACGAAACGGAAAAACAAATATGTGCAACAATTCGAGTCGTACGAACATGCCCATTCACGTATCATCGAGTCAGCCGCCCGTCGAACCATTCCTGTCTGTGCCTCACACGGCTCATAGTTATCTCAGAGCTTGAGCCGAGTGGACGTGCGCTCCTCGAATACGATGGAACTTCCTTTGAGCAGCATTCTCAACGCCTCGTACGATGTGTCCGTGACGAAATCGTTGCGCGTGTTCAGGCGTAATTCCGGTACCATTAGCTATGTACTGGAAACGGAATGTAGACCGACAAACAAACGGGTTTATTTAAGTATCGAGGAGATGAATAGAATCTTTGTGATAGTTGATAAGTGGTGTGAAGATCGTTATAAAATACCTGCTAACGTAGGTACAAGAAGAGAGCAGATTAGTGACGCGCCCTCATACGCCGTTGTATGTACGCTGTGTATAAATAACGATCGGCCATGCATTGATATAAGGCTTATGTGGAAGAATGCTTCTGATAATAACGCTCTTATTCCTACGCGAAACCGTTTCATCCTCGACAGAATGTTTGAAATCGTTGGATTCCGTAAACTGAAACCTATATTAGACGCGCGTGTTACGGATATGCTTTATTTTGATACAGTTCTTGAATACGCATACACTGCTCTGCTCGATGGGTTTACCGAGTGTAGGACTGGTGAGAATGGTCTAGTGCTGGATGTTTATTTAAAAAGTTTAGATTCTTTGAAATACCATGAACTTTGGTACAAAGCAATTGATCGGTACAAGGCTGAGCTCACCTACACCGTTCACCCTGAAGAACTATTTCTTTATATAACGCGCAGTTGCCGTAACGATTTAGAAGATTATTTCAATTGCCGTTATGTTGAGTGAAGAGTTCACGATTGAAAAGCTCGAGTCGGTAGAAATAAACCCTCGATTGGAAAAGCATTCTTATAAACTTGCGTTTAATAATGTAGCTAACGATGAACTCTTTGTGCGTGCTTTTGATTGTATTCTAGACGTATTTAAAGATGACTTGCCAACCGGTTGTAAAGTGGGGACAAAAATAGTACTGAACGATATGAAAGCCATTCATATCGAATACAGGTTTCCCTATACTTTAAGCGGTGAAATATTATTAAGTCGCATAGACTGCGTAATGCAGAGCAATAATGATGTAATTGTAAACTCGATTAAGACCGATTTTAGTATTTTGAAAAAAAAGTGAATTGTATATATATTTTGATTATACGCATATTTCTATTGATTTGTGTTTATATATATATATATATATATATATATATATATATATATATATATATATATATTTTTGCTTGATATTTCTCCTGTACTGTTATGTACATATTGAAGTGTATATGAAATGTATATTTTATTTATATATCACCATATTTGTGTGTGTGTGTATATTTCTGTTATGTACATATTGAAATGTATATGAAATGTATATGAAATGTATATTTATTTATATATAATTATGTGTATATATTTCTGTTATGTACATATTGAAATGTATATGAAATGTATTTTTTTTATATATATATATATATATATATATATATATATATATATATATACATCCATAATTGTGTGTATATATTTCTGTTATACGCATATTCCTCAAATGTATATGAAATGTATATTTTATTTTATATATATATATATATATATACCATAATTGTGTGTATATATTTCTGTTATACGCATATTCCTCAAATGTATATTTATTTTCTATATATTTATAATAAAAAGAATGATGCAATGTTGTTTATTGTTATGCCTTCTACTACCGGTATTCTGTATACAACAGGTATCTGGCAATATTTAAGCCTTCTAAGCCAACTGGCTGATTAGGAGTCTATAATAGTGTATACAATGGAATACATGGAGCTATCTGGCAACTCAGCCAACTGGCTGATTAGGCGTATATAATAATAATGTATGCAATAATACTGCTAAAAAGAGGTATCTGACAACCAGCCAACTGGCTGATTAGGAGTCTATAATAGTGTATACAATGGTATCTGGCAACTCTGTCTTCGGAATACATATAATAATAATGTATGCAATAATACTGCTAAAAAGAGGTATCTGACAACCAGCCAACTGGCTGATTAGGAGTCTATAATAGTGTATACAATGGAATACATGGCGCTATCTGGCAACTCAGCCAACTGGTTGATTAGGCGTATATAATAATAATGTATGCAATAATACTGCTAAAAAGAGGTATCTGACAACCAGCCAACTGGCTGATTAGGAGTCTATAATAATGTATACAATGGAATACATGGCGCTATCTGGCAACTCAGCCAACTGGCTGATTAGGCGTATATATAATAATGTATGCAATAATACTGCTAAAAAGAGGTATCTGACAACCAGCCAACTGGCTGATTAGGAGTCTATAATAATGTATACAATGGTATCGCGGTATCTGGCAACTCAAGCCATTTACGCCAACTGGCTGATTAGGAGTCTATAAAACAACGCCAGCCCGGCTGGAAGTCTTAATGTGCACTTGGCTCCTGCCAGGTGAACACCTCTCCTCCTTTCTCTCCTCCTCCTCCTTTCTCTTGGGGGATAACGCCGCCTCCAAGTTTTCCCCCCACCCCCCTTTGCAACAACCCCCTTTGCACCAACCCCCACCCCCCTTTGCAACATTACATAATAACCTGCAACATTCCTGCACTCTCCCCTTTTGCGGCTATACTACTGACGTATACTTTGAAAATGAAAATGAAAAGGTTTATTGGCAGACTATAGTCCATATGACAAATATTATTAATACAATGACAGTTCATAATACTGTAATGTCGAAGTTAAGTGGAGCTACAGACAGACGTTTTCGTACTAAGAAGTCCATAGCTTAGAGGATAAATGGCAGGACTCATGGATAGCTTGGATGATCGGGTTGGTTGATTTTTTTAATTCTTTGCATTAGACTGTGTTGAGCACGTCTTGTTACCTCCGGGAAGCTCGGGACATTGCGGGTGGCAAACATTTGCGAAGCTGAGCATCTCGGGGGTAATTTGTGTAAGAGTCTAAAAGACCTGTTGTACAACAAATTTAGTGTTCTGCCAGAACCTTTTTTTATAATTCACCCACAGTTACTGTCCGTATATATTACTGCAGAAAGTACGAAAGAGAGTGTCTTTAGCTTCACTTGTACAGAATCGAAAGTTCCTTATGGTCATATTTGCTTTAGCACACAGGCTTCGAGATTGTTTTCTTATATCCGAGTCATCACTCAAAGAGCTGGTAATAGTTTGACCCAAATACTTAAACTCTTGTACTTCCTCAATTACTTCACCATTCATTTTAAACCTTATATCAGGTGGCTGATTACAGCGTTTAGGATGAAATTGCATAACCTTAGTTTTTGCAACATTAAAAAGAATATCATGTTTCTGCGAATACACTTGTGGTAATGTCCGATTAAGAATTTAATGCTTGTTTATAAATTAATGTTCAAATATATCAAACTTATAAAATACGAGTGGGAGTGCAAATTAAAAGAATACAATAATATTTAATGGATGTAATTACAATAAATTATGGTTGAGTATAGTAGTGTCTAATTAAGAATTTTAATAATGTTTGATTAATGAAGAAGATAATAATATGTAATATGTAAAAATTAAGATAAATGATGGTTTGTTTATTAAAATTATTAAATACGAATGGGCAACACAAGGAGTCAGCCCACGAAGACTGGGTTTCTAAAAATACCCGGCAGTCATCCGGGCAGGCGTGGGCCAGTAAGGTGTTGGGTGTTAGAACGTAATTTAAAATGTAGGTTATTATTTTGGTGTCTCTTTCGGCTTAAGTATAATTAAATTCATCCCACAAGCATCCCCCTTTTTCTGAATCATTTTCGAATTAAATAAAGTGTCACAAAATGTAATGAAGAATGTAATTAACCCCCTTCCCCCTTCGCGTGGTCCGACGGTTTTTCAGAGATTCGGCGTGGCTACCATGAATTTATACGGTACAGTGAAAACGAGTTTACAGAGAAAGCAAGCGATAAATGGAATAGCGAGTAAAAATAATGAAATATAATTAATAAATGAGGTAAACAATACACACTTCGCAGACTTTTAGTAGCCGATCCAGACCTTTAACAGGGGGACTTATTAACACCATATCATCGGCATAAACTAAGTTATTTATCCTTGTGTTATCTATACAACATCCCACTGTTGCCTTATTAAGTGAAGCAATTAATCCGTCGATATACACATTAACTAGCATAGGGGAGAGCAAGGAGCCTTGTCTCACCCGGCAAGAGGAGCCAAAACACTCGGATAGTACATTGCCCCACCTAACAGTGAAAGATTGGTGGGAATACCAAAATTTCAATAAAGTTAATATGTACATGGGAACCTTCCTGTCTTCTAGTTTTGCAAATAAAATATTGTGGTTCACCCTATCATGAGTGGGACCTTTTAAAGCCAAACTGATTAGATGTCCATAGGAAATCATTTAATCGGTGTAACAACAGTTTTTCTAGTAGTTTCGAGAAGCAGGAAGCGACAGCAATAGGCCTGTAATTATTGCTGGACAGAATGTCTCCATACTTATTTTTGACCAGGGGCAAGATATATACCCTCATGAACTCTGCAGGGATATAGCTATACTTTATAGCTAT
Source organism: Bathynomus jamesi (assembly GCA_023014485.1). Classification (NCBI taxonomy): domain Eukaryota; kingdom Metazoa; phylum Arthropoda; class Malacostraca; order Isopoda; family Cirolanidae; genus Bathynomus; species Bathynomus jamesi. The sequence goes on along the minus strand of JAJOZX010002674.1, from coordinate 95,477 downwards.
ACTATATAGCTATACTTTACTTCAAAGACAAAATAATGTTTGAAAAAAAAGAAAATAATTGTTTCTTTATTATTTCCCTATGTTCGCGCTCTTCAAGATGCCCAGTATTTCTCCCGTGTCTAGTGATCGTCTCCATATCCAGTATAGGGACTCACCGATTGCATTTTTGCAGTTTTTGATCAGTGTGGCATTCCATTTATCCGGTCCTGCTGCTGAGTGTGTTTTTAGTTTCCCTATGGCTTGTATAATATCATCCGTCTTAAAGTCGAAATCCGTTATACTTTCCCTTTGTGGTTCTTCAAAGAACGCGTTTCTATCGCATATCAGTTTGTCAGTTTTTGGGATACTGAAAGTTGATTCGTACTGAGCTCTTTATATTTCTGATACTTCTGTTAGATCATCAGATAATGCACTGTTCTCATTTTTTAAAGGTCTGATAGTCGCATGGTTTTTCGACTTTCTTTTTGCGAAATTATAGAAGTATTTGAGTTAGCCTTTATCGCTTCTCTCGCGTCATCTTCTTTTTCTGTATGCTTCTCGATTAGTTCCTGTATGACGACATCGATACTTTGCAGTTTATTATTTAATATTTTTCTGATGTTATCTTTACATTTACTTAATTTTGCCGTCACTCTTTTTCTTTCTCGAAACAATGACCTCTTTTGTCTTTCGAACGTGCTTCTCTTTTCTCTTTGTTGTATCTTGGGACATGTTTTTCTACAATTTCTAACGTCTTCTCCTCTAACATCATTCGCATCTCCTCCGTTGTCTTGGCTTCGAAAATGGTTTCCCAATCTATTACTTCCATGCTGGCTGTCACATCATCCCAGTTTATAGCTTTGAAGTGAAAATTAAAAATTTGCTTCTTTCGGTTGTGCATGTTCTTTCCTTTCCTGTTGCCTTTATATTAGTTATTATTTCAATGATGTTGTGGTCCGATATCATAGTTGGGGATTTTTCTATATTATCAATTAGATTACTGTTGTCTCTGAATACCAAATCTAGGCAGTTGTTTTTCTTGTGTTTTCTGTTATTTCTTGCGTTAACATAATTTCATCAGCTAGAGCTAGTAGCATTTTTATCTGCTCCTGGTCTTCTCGTGTGCCCCCCTTGTCCTGGTGTATACATATATTTTTTCCTATCCTTTTATATTTCATTAATGGGAAATTAAAATCACCACATAGAAAACTATTTGGGGTTGGAGAGTGTAGACCTTTTACCAAGTTTCTTACCTCTGTAATGGAATCTGAAAATTTTGAAGTTAGCGTGTTTTGGGGTCTGTACATTACAATTAGTACCATATTTAATTTTTCAATTTTTGCTGCTACACATTCTACGTAGCTGTTTGAAGTACTTATAGTCATTTGTGGCATATGCCTTTCGCGTGTGTAAATAGCGCATCCTCCTTTACGTCTCACTGTTCTGTCGGCTCGGAGGATGTTATAGTTGTCAATTTGTATTTCTTTTTGTCAATACAATAATTTGTCAATAATTTTCACAGTTCGCCTTGCAGTCCTTTAGATGAGTTTCCGTGAGGCATGCAAAGTCTGCTCCGGCTTCTTGCATGAGTCCTTTCAGGTATGCAACTTTGTTCGTGGAATGGTTTGATTTAAGGCCCCATATGTTGGCTAGGATTATTTTTATTTTTTCTCTCTTTTTCGCATACAGGTGGTTCCGATTTGTTTTCCAATGGGGGTGCCGGTTTCGTTGCCTTTTGGTCCTCCGAGAATTTACCTCTTTTATCTTTGTCGGTACCTGTTGTCCCGATAACGCATGAAGTGCGTTATTAAGAGTAGGATTCGACGTGACGCCCATCAGTATCCCTGCACAGCTCAAATCGTTCCGCAGCATTTCTAAACACATTCTGGAGCATTTGCTGGGTTATGTTATCTGCAGCAGTTCGTATACGTGTACGTAAGTTTTCAAGACTCGTAATCTTCGTCTGATAGACGTGCGATTTGATAAAGCCCCATGCAAAGAAATCTAAAGGGGTCAAATCTGGTGATCTCGCTGGCCAAGGTCTGTTTCTTCCGCGTCCGATCCAGCGATTTGGAAAACGTCCATTTAGATAATCCTGAACAATTTTGGCATAGTGACAAGGAGCACCATCATGTTGATAGACGACGGTACTAACAATCCTATCCCCAATCAGCTGAGGTTCAAGGAATTGCTGCAACATGTCCAGATAAATAAGCCCCGTAACTGTAGCTTCAGCAAAGAAAAAAGGACCATAAACCTTAGATTTGTTAAACCCATCCAGACATTAACTTTAGGTGAGTCTCTTTCCCAAGTTTGTACGAAATCATTCGGTCTTTCATCTGCCCAATTTCGACAGTTATGGCGATTTACTTTTCCACACGTATGGAAAGTGGCTTCATCACTAAAGAGAATGTTGTCCATTAAATTATCACTCCAGATTTGTTCTACGAGATCAGCACACACAGCACTTCGTCGAGGGAAATCTTCCTCATGTAAATCATGTAAAACCTGCAAATGATAGCTTTTCTTCTGCAAATTAACTTTCAGAATTTTGTGCACAGATGACGTCGGGAGGCCGAGTCTGTGTGATGCAGCACGAACGGACGTACGTGGCTCCTCAGTGATAATTCCGCGTACTGCATTCACGGTAAGATCTGACATACACGGTCGTCCTGATCTTGCTTCATCATTTACAGATCCCGTTCGTTTAAATTTGTTCACCAATTTTCGTATTGTCTTGTCTATTGGCCCCGGCTTATGAAATCTCCTTCTAAACTTCTCTCTGATGTCATTGTATTTCTTTCCCTCGATTCGCCAAATTACTATTGCCACACACTCTTCTGTATTCATTCTAAGGGCTTCTGAAAAGAAAAATAGAAAAAAATAATTATTTCACAAAAATAGATCCTGACTTTATGTACACCCTGTATATATATATATATATATATATATATATATAGGCGGGGCCACCAGCTTGACCTTCGCAGGGCCGGATTAAGCATTGTTAGTGCCGGGGGCAATGAATATTTTCGGGCCGGTGTCACTAGAAAAACACAATTCTTTACCTGATACCTCATACATGAGTGATGTGATCAGCTGACTGGGATCGAACAACAGAAAACGAAAAAAAAACAAAGATGTGATTACAGAAAATGTATACTTTGTTCACCTAAATGGGATACTAAAGTAGGTTTTGTAGAAGCGGAATGTAGAATTTTTTTTCTTCTTCACGGTCGACCAATTATTTCAACGGTAGATCGTAGCGTTTACATAGTTTCTTGGGGTCGTCAGCATCTTGGGGCCGGTTGGAAATAAAAAGTTACCCCTTTAGATTTTAATTTTTGCTTTACTTTACTAAATATTTTCTAATTTTATTAAAATTTTATTTACTATTTATAAACTTTCGTAAAATTGAAATAAATGTAAACTGTTAAAAACAGTGATTAATTTGCTGGGTTAAAAAACAATTAGTCAGTTACTGTTAGTTATTGGAGACTCTTTTTTCTCCGTGTTATTTTGCAATCTTCCTTCGGAAGACAAAAATCTACACCCTGTTATATATATATATAGGCGGGGCCATCAGCTTGACCTTCGCAGGGCCGGATTAAGCATTGTTAGTGCCGGGGGCAATGAATATTTTCGGGCCGGTGTCACTAGAAAAACACAATTCTTTACCTGATACCTCATACATGAGTGATGTGATCAGCTGACTGGGATCGAACAACAGAAAACGAAAAAAAAACAAAGATGTGATTACAGAAAATGTATACTTTGTTCACCTAAATGGGATACTAAAGTAGGTTTTGTAGAAGCGGAATGTAGAATTTTTTTTCTTCTTCACGGTCGACCAATTATTTCAACGGTAGATCGTAGCGTTTACATAGTTTCTTGGGGTCGGTCAGCATCTTGGGGCCGGTTGAAAATAAAAAGTTACCCCTTTAGATTTTAATTTTTGCTTTACTTTACTAAATATTTTCTAATTTTATTAAAATTTTATTTACTATTTATAAACTTTCGTAAAATTGAAATAAATGTAAACTGTTAAAAACAGTGATTAATTTGCTGGGTTAAAAACACAATTAGTCAGTTACTGTTAGTTATTGGAGACTCTTTTTTCTCCGTGTTATTTTGCAATCTTCCTTCGGAAGACAAAAATCTACACCCTGTATATATATATATATAGGCGGGGCCATCAGCTTGACCTTCGCAGGGCCGGATTAAGCATTGTTAGTGCCGGGGGCAATGAATATTTTCGGGCCGGTGTCACTAGAAAAACACAATTCTTTACCTGATACCTCATACATGAGTGATGTGATCAGCTGACTGGGATCGAACAACAGAAAACGAAAAAAAAACAAAGATGTGATTACAGAAAATGTATACTTTGTTCACCTAAATGGGATACTAAAGTAGGTTTTGTAGAAGCGGAATGTAGAATTTTTTTTCTTCTTCACGGTCGACCAATTATTTCAACGGTAGATCGTAGCGTTTACATAGTTTCTTGGGGTCGGTCAGCATCTTGGGGCCGGTTGGAAATAAAAAGTTACCCCTTTAGATTTTAATTTTTGCTTTACTTTACTAAATATTTTCTAATTTTATTAAAATTTTATTTACTATTTATAAACTTTCGTAAAATTGAAATAAATGTAAACTGTTAAAAACAGTGATTAATTTGCTGGGTTAAAAACACAATTAGTTAGTTACTGTTAGTTATTGGAGACTCTTTTTTCTCCGTGTTATTTTGCAATCTTCCTTCGGAAGACAAAAACAAAAAAAGAAGAATTGGTGTCAATAATATAGCGAAATTATAGCACCTTAAAATAAGAAAAAAAGTGATTTTTTTTTCTGTGCATTTAATATTTTATAATTTATTTGTGTATTCTATTTATGGTTGTGAAAAGTCTCATTATAGTGTGATATTAAAGTTTCTATTGTTTGAATGTTTGTTTGAGGTATTTTTGTCTCCTTTGGACAATTTATGGTCATATTCTTATATACTGTAATTGACCAGTAAATTTATTTGGTATCCGAATCCAAACGCATTGAACGGTCTCCCATTCAACTAAACCTTATTTTCTATTTAATTAAATGAAACGAAACTTTCCAAAATAATGAAAACATTTTTACACAGATTCGAGACAACACTAAATTTGGAATGCAATCTTAGCTAAATTACTTCTTATTTAAGTTTAATTTTGTTTCATTTTAATTTAAAGAAAACGGGAAAAGATGAAAGAGAAAATGGAGAAATTGGAGTAAAAGAGAAGTGGGAAAGGCATCGGGAAAGCCTGAACGAGTATTACACTTTGAATGACAAAACCAAAACTAACAGTTTGTCTCGAAATGGAGTCCAGAAACATTTTCTTCCAATTTTAATGTCTACATAATTTGTAAAAGTCGTTCTTGTAAATGTAGATTAAGTATAGTTCGGTAGAGACAGGTAGAGTCACGGCCATGCAGAGAGGGGTGGAGCAACAGGGACTTGAACACCTGACCTTTTAACGCCATGACTCTGAAGTCATGGAGGGAAAAGGGCAGCTTGAAACTGGAACTATATACATAGATATGAGCAACGTTTGTGCAGATATTTTCGCGAGCTACGATTAGCGACGGCTGTGAAATTATCCTGCACCTCGAAGGTGTTCTTTGTTGGCTCTGAGCCTCTGCTACTTAAATGTTCTCTGCACGGCACTGGGTAGAGTTAGATTAGGTTAGTTAGTGTAATCTGCATGAAATTCAGTATACACTTTAAGGGTTAAACCACTTCTAACTTTATATATTCATTTGTACGAAGTACAATTTATTTGTGCAATTATATTTTTGAGTATAGAAAATCTCATTAAATTCTAATATTAAGGTTTTCATTTCTTTAGATGTTTGTTTGAGTTGGTGTTTCTGTCTCTTTTGCAGAATCTAAGGTCTTATAACTTAAGTGACAAATAAATTTATTTGGAATCCGAACCAAGACCTTTTTACATCACCCTGTGAAGACAAATTTAGATCTGTAGTTCGAGAATCAATGACTAACGAGGTTGGGTAGCGAGTGGCCCGACGGTTCTTGATATACTCTTTTATTCCTGATTTGGACCTATACAGCCTTCGTGGCGAAGCTCTTGTCCACATGTGCCCTACTCCGTCTGAGGTTCATACACTTAATACGACAGTGGACCCTTGAGCTTCAGCGGTGTTAAATAATTAGTAATAATGCCACGCTCTCTTCGACCTTATGGTTCTATTAACACTTACTACCACCCCAAGATTAAATCAAACGACACTCACTCATAAATTAGAACATCAGTTTACTCATAACTTAATGGAATCTACCGAGATGACGTCACGAGTCTTTTTTTTTCTGTTTTAAGAAATTATTCAAGTAATGGTAGGTCTATTTTCATAAAATATAAATTATAAATTTCACTTCTCAGTTCAAATAATTCACTTTTCATGGGGTCATTCCGCGGCCGACATACTGTAAATTTACCTTTATTCAAAATTGGCGTCATAAACAAATAAAATGACCTTGCAAATTAAAATTGGAAAAACTTTTAAAATTAGGTTATCGAATGAGGAGAATAAAACGTTATTTTAAACTAAATCACGAGTCACACTCGTAAATGGCAGAGAACGTTTTAATATAATCTCAAAATTGTTTACTTTAGAGAACGTTTTCACAAAACGACTCAGAAATAATCTTGATTTATGTAAATTCCTAATTTTTGTTTAAGGTGCTTCAACCCTCCTGGATTACTACCCACTTTTTATTTTTCGTCTCCCCAAAGGAAGATTACAAAATTCCAAATAATAGTAAAATAATTATTTTATTTTTTTTTTTTTCTACTTAAGGTGCTTCAACCCTACTGGACTATTAACACCATTTTTTTTCTCGTTTTGACTCCCCGAAGGTAGACTGCAAAATTAAGATGAATTATTTCCATTTTTAGTTTGGCACGCAATCAATAAATTTTCTACTTTGTTTCTGACATTTACAGTTTACATTTATTTCAATTTTATGAAAGTTTATAAATAGTAAGTAAATTTCTAATAAAATTATAAAACATTTAATTAAGAAAAACAAATTTCGAAAAATAAAGGGGTAACTTTTTATTTTCAATATCTAATAAAAAAAGTAAATTGAAAATTATACTTCGTTCAAGTTCTGTATGTTGGTCTCTCGGTACTTGTAGGTTATCTCCCCCTTACCAGTTTTGACAGAATATTTTCGTTAAAACTAACGAAAATATTACGACTTAACCTAACCAATTATCAAGGGCGTACAGTTCATCTATTAGTAAATAGTAAATACTATTCCAGAAACAAACAATGTTATAATTAATAAATAATAGATCAACTGTACGCCCTTGATAATTGGTTAGGTGAAGTCGTGATATTTTCGTTAGTTTTAACGAAAATATTCTGTCAAAATTGATAGGGGGGAGATAACCTACAAGTACCGGTCTCTCTTCACACGAACTTCAAACTGGTTGCCCCGCATATATATATATATATATATATTAGTGATGGATCGAGTGGTCGGTTTTTCACAACCGCGGTTGCGGTTGTGTTTGCGGTTGTCGAATTTTTTCCAACCGCGGTTGCGGTTGCGGTTATCATATACTAGGAAAAATGCGTAATTATTAACTGGATTTAGCCACTATAGTGCGATTTAGCCACACTTGGTACATAATATATACTAAATAGTATTTATTTAGTAAATACCTTATGTTGAACACAAGTTTTGCAATACACCGCTACCACTATTTGTGTGTTGCAAAACTTGTGTTCAACATAAGGTATTTACTAAATAAATACTATTTAAATGAAGTATATTCTAAACTTATATAGCTATTATGAAAGAATAGGTCAAATTAATTAAAACCATATTTTGCACTAAGTGCCATTGACCAAGTTACACGAACCCGAGAGGTCCGTCGAGCAGGAATAAGCTTTATTGACTATTGTACTAAAGGCGATTTTAGTTTGAAGAAACTTAAATAAAAATAAATGTTACTTCATGGAGCTCACAGAGTAATAACTTAGAGCGCAGTTTAAACCAATTTTACTACGGCAGCCGTATGACGTCACGTTTAAGCACGCATAAGGAGACCCATCATTTTCTTTTTAAAAAAAGAAATATTTCTAATTAACCTAAAATTAAAATTAACTAAGCTTTTACAACCGCAACCGAACGCACTTATGGAACGGCGGTTGCGGTTACGGTTGCGGATTTTTGTGCGGTTGTAGTGCGGTTGCGGTTGCGGTTATTCGATCCATCACTAATATATATATATATATATATATATATATATTCAACTCGCTTTACACAATTATCTCTCTCTCTTTCTCTCTTTCTGAATCTGTCTCTCAAGTTTATAGGAGCTACAGCTACGAGTGCTACAAATGAGTAAGTGTTTAGTGAACTAAAATTTATTTAAGATCCACTGAGAAATCGCTTATAATAGGTAATAAAGCCGCAAATTGCCTAAAATACAGTTTATCAGTCGTAAACTACGACTATGAACAGAGAGTACAGAGTGGCTACAAAGTCTTTTGCAGTGACATTAAAGCATATCTGTATGTTGCCCTGGTTTTTCATGCAAAGGGACTTTGTGGCCATTGTGTATACTATGTAAGAATGTTAGTTGATTTACAATAAAATTAAATTTTAAAGGAGTTGAACAGAGTAAGTTTTCTTTGTTATATTTTAAAGAGGTTGAGAAAGTTATGGATGACCTGAAGATCAGGGCTCCAGTCTTCTTTAGTTAGCCTTGTAGGCTAACTAACGAAAATATCACGACCTAACCTAACCAGTCGTTCGGTCAACTGTATGCCCTTGACGATTGTTTAGGTTAGGTCGTGATATTTTCATTAGTTAGTCTTATAAACCTAACTGAAGAAGGCTGGGGGCCATGATCTTCAGGTGATCCAAAGTTATTTCTATTTTTATTTTACAAGAAATCATATTAAATAAACATTTATTAAGTTCCAAAAATTGTAAATTACTGTTGAATTAATATAAGGAATTAATTGTGTTCATTTCCTCTCGATTTTAGAGTGTTTAAACTAAAATCAGGAATTTACATGACTCAAGATTATTTCTGAGTCATTATGTCAAAACGTTCTCTAAAGTAAACAATTTTGAGATTATATTAAAACGTTCTCTGTCATTTACGAGTGTGACTCGTGATTTAGTTTAAAATAATATTTTAGGATCAAATGTAGAATTCGGACCCCAGCCTTCTTTAGTTAGCTTTATAAGGCTAACTAACGAAAATATCACGACCTAACCTAACCATCGTTAGGTTAACTGTACGCCCTTGACGATTGGTTAGGTTAGGTCATGATATTTTCGTTAGTTAGCCTTATAAAGCTAACTAAAGAAGGCTGGGGTCCGAATTCTACATTTGATCCATATTTTATTCTTCTCATTCGATAACCTAATTTTGAAAGTTATTTAAATTTAATTGCAAAGTCATATAATTTTTCTTATTACCCCAATTATGAATAAAGTAAATTTACAATATGTGGGCCGTAGAATCATCCCGTGAAAAGTGAATTATTTGAACTGAGAAGTGAATTTTTTAATTTACATTTTATGAAAATAGGCCTACCATTACTTGAATAAATTCTTAAAATAGAAAAAAAAAGGAGACAGTCGGTGACGTCATCTCTCGGTATTCCATTAAATTATGAGTAAACTTATGTTGTTCTAATTTATGAGTTAGTGTCGTTTGGTTTAATCTTGAGGTGGTAGTATGTGGTAATAGAACCATAAGGTTGAAGAGAGCGTGGCATTATTACTAGTTGTTTAACACCGCGGAAGCTGTTCTCAAGGGTCCACTGTCGTATTAAGTGTATCAACCTCAGACAGGGTAGGGCACATGTGGACAAGAGCTTCGCCATGTAGGCTGTATAGATCCAACTCAGGAATAAAAGAGTATACCAAGTACCGTCGGGCCACTCGCTACCCAACCTCGTTAGTCATTGGTTCTCGCACTACAGATTTAAATTTGTCTTCACAGCAGTGTTGCCATTTCTACAGATTTATCTGTGCATCTACAGATTTTATGCTTTGTTTCAGATTTTTCCCCCAAAATGGGCGAAATCTACAGATTTCTAAAATTTATGATTTTTTTTATGCTTCTTTTCAGATTTTCCTTCAAAATGGGCAAAATTTGCCGATTTCTAAGATTGAGGTTTTTTTTACTAACCACTACGGACTACACTGGATATTACAGTAATATTAATGAGTTTCTCCATGAGAACCAACAAATTATTTTCGTGCGCCACCTGTCAGTAGAGAGTGGCAACATAACATAAACACGCCACACTCAGCTGACTGTGCGTCGGTTCTTACTAAGTCATCAACAAAACACACTGCTAAAGAAAGCAAAGGGTGGAATCTACAGTACAGATAAATAGCCTGTTGTTGTTAATGATAATGTTCATTCCATAATTCCAGTACACCACAAAATTATGTATTTTATTGAATTCCTTTTTCCATTTTGTATATATGCATCCTTATTTGTTGCTGTATACTTGTTCTTTCTATTTGCTGCTTTTTGTCTAGATCATTCTTAAACTGGCCTATAGACGTAGCTTGAATAGTATTCTGGTTTAAAATATTCAATTTATCTACCTTTCATTCACTAAATTTTGTTTAATTGACCATCTTTGTATTTCTGTTTGGAATTATGAATATTATTGTATATGTTACTTACAAAAATAAACTTTAAAATCAAATGGTAGTTTACAGATTTTGTCTACAGATTTTTATTGAAATTACAGATTTCTACAGATATTTTACACCAATCTTCAGATTTTCATTATTTTTGGATGGCAACGCTGCTTCACAGGGTGATGTTAAGAGGTCGTGGTTCGGATTCCAAATAAATTTATTTATCAATTACGTTATATGACCTTAGATTCTGTAAAAGAGACAGAAACACCAACTGAAACAAACATCTAAAGAAATAAAAGTCTTAATATCAAAATTTAATGAGGATTTTTTACACTGAAAAGTAGAATTGCACAAATAAATGTTATTTCGTTCAAAAGAACCAGTATATGTAAAATGTGGCAGCATCTTAATATGTAATTTAATTTTTTATTTCTAATTTTTTAAGTCAACATCCTTTGCCGATGACATAAAGATCAGTAGAAAAATATGAAACCCAGAAGATATAGGATCTCTACAAACCGACATGAACAGAATCTACAAGTGGACGGAAGACAACAATATGAAGTTTAACACTGAGAAATTTTAGCTATTACGGTACGGAAAAAGAGAAAACCTAAAATCCATGGAATATTATACCCCAAATGGACAGGAAATTCACAGAAATTCTAGAGCAAAAGATTTAGGTGTTGTAATGACTGATGATGCGAAATTTGAAACACAAAATAAGATAGCAGTAAACAGAGCAAAGAGAATAACTAATATATAAATACATTTCACTTTTTTTTCAAAATACTAAACTCGGTCTTAATCGAGTTTACAATTACATCATTATTGCTCTGCATTACGCAGTATATGCGGCTTAATAATATTTCACCGCTTAAAGTATAGGGAAACCTGTATTCGATATGAAGGGCTTTCATATCGTTCAGTACTATTTTTGTTCCCACTTTACAACCGGTTGGTAAGTCATCTTTAAATACGTCTAGAATACAATCAAAAGCACGCACAAAGAGTTCATCGTTAGCTACATTATTAAACACAAGTTTATAAACACGCTTTTCCAATCGAGGGTTTATTTCTACCGACTCGAGCTTTTCAATCGTGAACTCACTCAACATAACGGCAATTGAAATAATCTTCTAAATCGTTACGACAACTGCGCGTTATATAAAGAAATAGTTCTTCAGGGTGAACGGTGTAGGTGAGCTCAGCCTTGTACCGATCAATTGCTTTGTACCAAAGTTCATGGTATTTCAAAGAGTCTAAACTTTTTAAATAAACGTCCAGCTCTAGACCATTCTCACCAGCCCTACACTCGGTAAACCCATCGAGCAGAGCGGTGTATGCGTATTCAAGTACTGTATCAAAATAAAGCATATCCGTAACACGCGCGTCTAATATAGGTTTCAGCTTACGGAATCCGACGATTTCAAACATTCTGTCGAGGGTGAAACGGTTTCGCGTAGGAACAAGAACGTTATTATCAGAAGCATTCTTCCACATCAGCCGTATATCAATGCACGGCCGATCGTTATTTATACACAACGGACATACAACGGCGTATGAGCGTGCGTCACTAATCTGCTCTCTTCTTGTACCTACGTTAGCAGGTATTTTATAACGATCTTCACTCCACTTCTCAACTATCACGAAGATTCTATTCATCTCCACGACACTTAAATAAACCCGTTTGTTTGTTTGTCTACATTCCGTTTCCAGTACATAGCTAACGGTACCGGAATTACGCCTGAACACGCGCAACGATTTCGTCACGGACACATCGTACGAGGCGTTGAGAATGCTGCTCAAAGGAAGTTCCAGCGTATTCGAGGAGCGCACGTCCACTCGGTTCAAGCTCTGAGATAACTATGAGCCGTGTGAGGCACGCAGGTAGGCAGGAACGGTTCGACGGGCGGCTGACTCGATGATACGTGAATGGGCTTGTTCGTATGATCCGCGAGTCGTACCGAATTGTTGTACATATTTGTTTTTCCGGTACAAGAATTAATTTCATCACTACCAGCCTACGCACCAGACATTTTACCTCAGGATAAGAACTAGGAACATTTTATGTTTTACTAAACATCTTCACACTCCGGCGCACTATTTGAGAGGAACATATGTTCATATTTTTCCTTTCTGCCCATCAAACGATACACGTCTCTAAAGTCTGTTAAAAACTCACGCAGGGCACTAGCCACAACCTCACTACGAACCTCATCATGATATACGTTAATATAGTGATAAAAATACTTAAGATTGTCCATGATCACGAGATTCACATTTTCAATCGTAGGGTATGAGTAATCGACATGGTGTAGCATGACGTAATACCGCTTGTCACACCACCCATCCGCAAGACTCATTATCCATACCTGCTGCTTCTCTTCTGCACGCGTTGTTTCTTTTACTTCACGGTGTATGTGAGACTTTATAAAGTTTAGCTCTGCAGTATACTTCAGCACATCGTCTGTGCAACGAAACCCTTCAACGGTCTCACCAGAACATCCGTAGAGTATTTGTACATCTTGGAACTTCGCACAATCCAATGTGTTTTTAAAAGAGGCATAGGAGGGAGGAATAGGAAGTTTTTCGGTATCCACCACATCCTGACACTTTGCTGAATACCATTTCATAAACGTTGTACAAGCAATATTAAAGGTAGCCATTTGAATACACGTCTGATCTGAATACACGTCTGATCTCTCGGGCTTACTGCAGTCGACTGACCACGCAGGGACTCCCAGATAGTAGCATGACTCACGGTCTTACAGTGGGCGGAGCTTAGAACTTTCACCTGCGCACACACACACACACACACACACACACACACACACACACACACACACAAAGGAGAAAGTGAAACGCTAATTGAAACATGATTTATTTAATAAACGAGATATTCAAGTTATATATATTTACAAATACGATTTAATAAACGAGATATTCAAGTTATATATATTTACAAATACGTGTAATAAATCAATAGATACTTTACAAATACAATTTAATAAACGATATATTCAAGTTATATATATATTTACAAATACGTGTAATAAATCAATAGATACGATTATATACAAGACAAATACGTGTGAGTTAACAATAGAAGCATCATATGTTATGGTATCCAAGGGTACCGTATCATAGGTACCAGGTAACTGGTAACGTTTCCTATAGGTGTTACGGCACACCTTCGTACCCCTAAGTTCCTTCACGCCCCCCAGCTTCTGCGCCCGAAAATTGTGGGTGCCTACAATTAGTTGGGGAGGTTGTTCGCCCTCATCATCGTCCAAACATACTAGATCCTTCAACGATTCAAAGTTAACAACCCGCCGATTCGCATGGTTGAGCGTAATACCTTTGCCTTCACGATATATTTCATTTCCTCCCCCACCCTGACCCGTACCCCATAAGTCTTAGGTCCTGTTGAGACAAAAGAGTCGGCGTAAGCGTTGTCCCCATACTCGTCCTTGATCTCATCAGTGAGCTCGCCGAGGAACTCCCCAATAGCGGGCATGTATTCACCCTCTCTCTGTGAATATCACGCTATCTGTATCGGCATACAATACTCTCCGCCCAAGATAATGCAATAGACCCCAAGGTTTTATAAGGGTGTAGGCTGTTGTGAATCTGGCCACAGGTATGTTTGTAACCCTTGAGGTATCTGTGGCAAATTCAGTGTTGTTGTACTTTATTATGTAAGTATTACCTACATTCACGATCTCCATGACCTCTTTATCGGGAGCATTGGCATAATCCCAGACATCGCTATAACTTTGTGCCAAATGAATGCTCCCTCTGCCGGTATTCTGGCCCAAATTTTCCCCATAGACTGTTCAGACACAACTTTGCACTAAAGCGCTTGCCAGGATTCTTTACAATTTGGACACGATCAAGTTGTATACCTTCGCGGTCGCGGTAACGTTGAATATAGGCAGACTTTTCATCTTCGGTATCAACTCCTCGCGGATACCCTGATGCCTCAACCTTATCCTTCAAAAAGGCGTTTATATATGGTGTGAAAAGGTTGGGTAGCTTCTGAAACCTCCACACCTCATGTATCTTCAGTATTCTATAACCATGGCGTACGGCTAGGGCCAGCTCAGGACTTGTACATACGCCTCTGATCTTACGCTGGTGGGGTATATGGTTACATTCGCCGTTATCCTCTTCCGCGCACTTCACGCACAGGGGAAACATGAGCTTGTCGTCGATAACGACAGGTAAGATCGGCATCCATAAATTGCGTGGGGGGAGTACGTCTACGAAAGAGAGCCCAAAGTAACGATCATTCAAATTTTTTGAAAATTCATTGATGGAGGGTAGGCTAGGTCCAACCAGTTTCTCAGGAGCGCCCACGGGGTACGGATTGCTCTTCATCACGTATGGGTATAAAGAACAGAAATCGTAGTAATGGAGCTTCACGCCCTCCGTAGGTGGAAAGTATAGTCTGAAAGGATTTGTACGTCCTCCAAACAAGCTATCACCACATTTGAGAGGATCCAGCACCATTGAACGCTTGATCGTGTTTATTTCCTCACGGTACACCTCGTCTGTCTCCATCCGTGCATCATATTCATGCTCCCACAAGACTTTGTGAGTGAACTGTGATCCTATAAGTTGATCGCGGGTGCGGGTCCATGCAAGACAGTCGGCAGGAGACCTACCGTGGATATCTCCGGCGATTCCGCACTCAGGACGGGGGCATCCATGCCACCAGCAACCGTTAAAGGAGTACACAGTCTTCACACCAGTGACACGGTTTTCACTTAACCCATCAACCCAAAAAACACGTCCATTAATCTTAATGGGTACTTCACCCGTGTTGCGGGCGTGCATTTTGTATACACCTGTCTGTTGCTGTAGGTGTATGAGCCAGTAAATAGCCTTGTGTCCGTAACTGTGGGGGGTTGTTTCGGTGAATAATGGCTAAGGTGTCTTTAGGCATGAAGTTATTCTTGAACACCGTAAAACATAATGATGCGATGGTGGTTGCGACTTGCAGTGGATCGCATTTGAAACGGGCTATGTACATCATTCTAAAGGCCTGGAAACATACTCTAAGCACGCGCACATCGTTCACGCAATAACACTCACATTCATCAGCTATATTATAAGGGTTACTTTCATTAAAACTGTTGTAGTATCGATCAAAGTCTTCACGTTCATCCATACAGTCAAAATAATGTTTGGGCGGTGGTGGGCCTACGTAGTTTAAAGTCTCGCTGGTGAGGAAAGTGTAAGGAAGTATCCTTTGGAAACTTCAGCTGCTACTCCCATCACCTTGGGTAGCTTTGCTAATTTACAAGGTGTGAATATAAAGTATCTTTAAATTGTACATTGCCTCTTATCTGCATCTGTATTAATTTGTTGCCTCTTTTCAATGGATCACCTGTAAATATCTCAGAGGATTCGTGTTCAAGCAACTCCTTATAAGGAACTGCGTGTCAAACTTTGCCCCGTTATGGGCGAGAATATACACAGTCATTTTTTTGAACTTGTCGGCTAACTTGACAATATAGGCACAAATAGTTTCACAGGACTATCGCGGACATTCGTTTTAAAAACGTTTGTCCGTTTACCGCATTTGGGGCACTCGTCACATTCGATCCATACCTCATCACAGATGGTCTGGCTCACAAGTAAATGTGGAATTACCTCTTTGGTTTCAGCGTTCGTATATGTTTCTATATCGTAGTATACAGTTATACAAGTTATTTTTTAGGCTTAGCTTCTTTCATATAACACACATGCTTTACTCCATCCGCCTTATATTCCTCCTGGCATGTAGGACAGTGAATTACGCACACTTGTGCTTAAATTTCTCCCAAGTATCCATTGTGTGAACATACCACTTCACAGATTTTCATTTTCCTGCACGTGCCAATTGATTTAGGAACAAAACAGCTATTATTGAAAAATGTGCGTCTACACACATCACAGTCTCTCTTCTCAGCTTCAACTACATGGCTTTCACATTTGGTGCTTTTACATTGCTCCTTACCATGTGACATTCTTTCAATGTCTCACTATATCATCCGCAAACTCGAGGCACCCCTTACACAATCATGATGTCTCCCATATTTTCGACTTTTGTCATAACTCGCGTAAAGCCACCTTATATTACGGATGGGGAGATACGTTGTCCCTGACAATCCTAAAATAAGTAGGGTCTTGTACGATTCTCTCACACAGCTTTTAAGAACATACACAGTCCTACGACGATCATCCAACCCAATACATACAACTATGCGGACATTCATTTCCTGTTCTACCCTTCTCAGCTCTTCAGGACCCATATTACAGTCAAATTCAAGTTCACAGTCTACAAGCTAGTTACCGGCACGCTCCACGACCGTAGGCAGCCAATTTTTTGAGTCCGTGTATTTTGTACAGTAACATACGTGCTAAGAGTACTGCTATAAAGCCGCAACCACGATCGACGTTTTATATGCTTTCGGTAAATAGTCGGAGAATTGAAGTTAAGAGTATACGGTATGGCACTATGACCCGCAACACGGAATACACGGTCAATATTTACGTGAAGTTGTCCATATTGAAGGCTATCTACTTTGGGCGGCTTGCATTATACGTCCTAATATATATTCTACATCTTCTGCCGCCAAACGTCTAAATGGCACTATCACCCAATAATCGTCTACATCACCGTCATCTGACCCGAATCCAAAGGACAGACTCGTCCTGACTTCACGCTCGTCGCGATTTCTGAAGAGCAAACTCTATAATACGCTGTACAACCCTGCGTTAGCCCGCGCTCAATTCCATTGCTATACATGGCTCTAGGGTCGACCCTGACTCTATACCGATTTCTAGTCAAGGCTGGGGTGGGGGCTGCGGATCGCACCAATTCGAGCGTTATAGCATCCTCAACAGAACGGGGGGCAACTGTGGCGGATGAATTAGTGATATATTAGTGGAAGTGCTGATGGGGGGGCCTGTTGCGTAGGAGGTTGAGGGTTGGGGATCTATTATTGTAGACTTAACAGAACGGGGGGCAACTGTGGCGGATGAAAGGGAATATATTAGCGGGATGTGCTGCTGGGGGGATTGTTGCGTAAGAGGTTGAGGGTTGTGGATCTATTACCGCTGCAACAGGCGCGTATTTCAGGCGCTTTATACCTGTTTTGGTGTTCTCATACCTCCGCTTTGGACGTGCTACCGGTATCGCTGGTGAGGGTTCGTTGCCAGGGAGGAGATCACAACTACACTGTCGTCGAGGTCATCCGTAATGTCAATGATGGGGTGCTCTACCTCATCGTCATTCACGGTTCTGTGGGAGAAGAAAGCAAAATATAAGGAACAGCACTCAAAATTTGTAATATTTTTTAAATGACCCACTTAGGAGTGTGACGTGTTAGAAATGGACTCTGTAGAAAAATTCAGATTCACGAGCCCATCCACATGTATTATATCTGGACCTACAGGATGTGGTAAAACTGTGTTTA
Source organism: Bathynomus jamesi (assembly GCA_023014485.1). Classification (NCBI taxonomy): domain Eukaryota; kingdom Metazoa; phylum Arthropoda; class Malacostraca; order Isopoda; family Cirolanidae; genus Bathynomus; species Bathynomus jamesi. Next base: position 77,351 of record JAJOZX010002674.1, on the reverse strand, counting down.
TGCTTAAAATCATTAAAGAAAAGGGAAGATGTTCTCGAAATTTGTGCATAAAGTTATATGGTGCTATTCGACGTATCAATCAGTGTTCAACGAGTACCAAGATGATATTTTGTTCCACAAAGGCGTATATGACGTTAATTCGTTAAAGGGAAATGAACATACAATCATTGTAATTGACGATCTCATGTTGGAGATGGATAAAACGTTTGCCGAGACATTTACAGTATTCTCCCACCATCTTAACATGAGCGTGTTCTTCATCAATCAGAATCTATTTTTCAAAAATAGATACATGCGCGATGTGTCGTTAAATACGCAATATCTAGTCTTATTCGCGCAACGTAGAGATGTATCACAAATTGGGGTATTAGCCAATCAAATGTTCCCGAATCAGCGTAAGGAGTTTTTGGAAGTTTATAAAGAAGCTACAAGCACGCGTTACGGATATTTGATTTGCGACCTTCATCCGCGAAACACGTTTAGAGTGCTTCTACGAACGAATATATTTCCAAACGAGCCTGAAACGGTGTATATTCCAGAATGACAAAGAGACTGAAGAAATACCGTGAATTAATAAAAATCTATCATCGACTGCCCCGGGCAATGCAGCGGATGTTTATTAAAAATATCGACGCCGACTTTTTAAAATGCATCTGTGAAATCTGTCTTAACGTTATAAATTGCAATGTATCAATGAAACCCTCAGAAGGCTCGCCTACGCCGCTACAAGAACATAATACGTGCACTCGCTCGTAAAGTCAACTGTAGCGAAGAAAAAAACGAATTATTGTACAAACAGGAGGGTCATTTCTCCCAATCTTATTTTCAGTTTTGGGCCCTTTACTGACTAGATTAATATAATGAAGAAAGTGGTAGTGATTCCCCACGAGGTGTACGCTTCACTGCAAAGGAATCCAGACACGATCTAGATCCCCGTAAAGCAGACTTAAAAGAATGGAAAGCGAATTGCTAGCCCTATTAAACAGTGAAAAAACACCTGATGAGAAAATAATCTTATACGAAGAAGCTCTGCAGAAATTTCTTCACGAGTACGAAAATTATAAGAGCCCTACAGAGATTCCTGTGGTTATTAGGCACAGCATGGGGGACGATGGACATGGCGGCATAGGATCTGTGCCCGACGATACAGCTGACCAACCAAAAAGATTAGCCACACAGCATATCGAACATGTATTAAAAAGCACACTCCCACATACATTGATGAGTAAAGGCTTAAGTCTTTATAATCTATTGAATGAGGATCCAGCCATACAATGGACCGATACAGGCGAGATCATTATGGAAGGATCAAAGGTACAGGGATCGAATATCGTAGACATTGTCCATGATCTGGTGAGAAAGTGGGATAGGCCATCACCATCAGGATGGAAGCATATTAAAGCAAGACTACAACAAATAAATGTCCCTAAAACGTTGATAGGAAATCTGAACAGGTTAAAAGACTTGGAACATGCAACGCATGTGACACAATTGAAGGCGCCGTCCCCCCCGGCGGTAACACCTTTGAAGAGGAGCAAGAGAGGTTAAACACAACCCTACCCACGTGCCTCTAAATACGCAAATGGCTAACGTATTAACTAAACGCTATTATGACATTTCTACCCCATCCTCTTACGGCGGCGTAGATAGACTGTACAGAAGTGTTTACGGAGTAGGAAAAAAAGATGTTGAAAGATTTTTGAGGGAGCAGGATGCTTATACGCTTCATAAGCCTGTGAGAAAAAGGTTTAAAACAGCCAAGCCAACGGCTTCCTCGATTGATTCTATTTGGCAAGCAGATTTAACAGACATGCAAAGATATTCTGTGTATAACGATGGTTACCGCTACATTCTATTCATAATAGACATATTCTCTAGATATCTGTGGCTAGTTCCTCTGAAAAATAAATCACCTGAAACAGTTGCTAAAGCCACCAAAACGCTAATGTTAAAAGAAAACAGGGTTCCTGGCTATTTTTGTACGGATATACGGAAGGAATTTATAGGCCGTGCTTTTCAGAACATGTTGACAGAGTTTAATATCAGCTATTACACAACCAATTCTATGCATAAGGCTTCTTTAGCTGAAAGAGTTCAACTCACCATAAAGGAACGCATGCACCGTTATTTTACACATAAAAACACGTACAGATTTCTAGACATTCTGGAATCATTGGCATCATCCTACAACCGCTCACACCATCGCACGATTGGGACAACACCTAACGAAGTTTTAGAAAGAGGTACGCTCCCGAGGAGAGATGGATCACCACCACCACCACACTCTGCGCGCTTCAAAATCAATGATTATGTAAGGCTGTCGCGTTCGGGGAATAAATTCGCAAAGGGTTTTGAGCAAGGATGGACACGCGAGATTTTTAAAGTTAGGGCTATGAGACCTAAAGGTGAGATAATGATGTATTACAGTGAAGATTTGAATGGGGAAGAAATCTCAGGAGGCTTTTACCGCGAGGAATTGCAGAAAGTTGCGTTTAATTTAGGAAAAAATGTGTTTAAAATTGAGAAAATTTTAGGAAGCAAAGGTTCAGGAAAGAGAAAAATGTACCTGGTGAAATGGCTAGGGTACCCAGAAAGCTTCAACCCTATATAAAAGCTGATGCAATAATGAAGCTTAAATAGTATGCAACATGGCTCCTAACCATTTCTACGTCACACTCCCGTCCTCCTCGTCCCTGTCTGTACACCCTAACAACACACTAGCCAACTTTGTAACAGAGCTCCACAAGCACATTGAATTGGGTCGTGATTCGTATGAGGTGGGTATATGCGAAATTCAGCTGGACACCATCTTTTTAAATATTGAACATAAAGAAACCGTTTTTTACGATTCTTAGAGACATTGACGAGTGTGAAAAAGCTGGGGTAGCTATGGATGAAACTATGCGTATCGCTCGGACTAAGGTTGCACGGTATTACAGTACAGAAGTAAGACTAGGACCGGGTCAATATGGTTCGGCCGAGGATGTTGTGAGAGGCTTAAACGTAAGTTTAAGAAACTCAAACCTTACGAATGATTTAGTATACGAAATCGTAAACAACCCTGCACATACACTAATCCTAAAATCAAAGACTAACAGACGTATTAAAGACCATAGAAAGTTCCAAATTCTAACCAATGGCCGATATAGCGCAGCTTTCCCAAGAGACACATTTCACGAGACACAGCATGACTTGTCCAGATTAATGTACCAATTGAAGATGGAGAAATTGGCTGAAAGGTCCCCAGACATGTGCTATATTTACAGTAATATAGTGGAGCACCAGTTTGTTGGGGATACCGAGGCACGCCTGCTGCGCATTGCTCACATCCCCAACCATAGAGGAAGGAGTTTGAGTATTACATATGACAGACCCCATTATGTGAATGTCGCAACTTTAATAACCAATATCTCAATATATATACGAACGATTGAGGGAAAACTTCCCATTCGGTAACGGGAGCTTAACAGTGAAGCTACACTTTCGACGCACTGAGTTATAATGGATAGAAAGCCTTTCACCGTCTATCGAGGGGTGCGATACCAGCGCGATAGTGGACTTGGGTCCATTTTTTCATCCATACTACGTACGGCTGTTCCTTTGCTGAAGAGGGGTGCCAGATACCTTGGAAGGAAAGCGCTACAATCATGTATTAACACTGCAGAAGACATATTGGCCAGGGCTAAACCTAAAGAGGCTCTAAAAAAACATTTAAAGCGTACACGGGACGAAATCATCAAAGATGCAAAGAGAAAAATGCGTGGTGGCGGGAAGAAGAAGAATCGGGCTGCCCGGAAGAAGAAGGGGTCACGTGTATTAAACGTAAAAGGCTATCAAAAAAGAAGTGCTGTAAGCGAATGAAACCTATGGTTGACCACTTTTTTGACTGATATAAGCTAAGGACATTGATCTCATGAATCATAGTTTGTTTACCACTTGCCGAGAGAGGAGTCACTATTTCGCCATGGCACGCTTCATCCACCCATGTAGTTCACAATGCTGTAAATCGGAGCTGTCCCTTTTTGAGCTACCTCCAACCCAAGTTTCTATTGAGCACAGTGACTTTATTACAATTAACCCTTTAAACACAATTAGTTCCCCGAGTGCACCTATAGAATTCGTGATACCCAGCTCAGGTCCTTACTTTTTTGATCCAAGCTGTGTGCACATGTACGCTAAGCTACGTATAGCCCATTCTGATGGAACGGTCTGCGATGACAAATATGCTGTATACCCTGAAACAAACTTTCTGCACTCCATATTCAACCAGTGTGACGTATATTTAAATCAGACCAACATATCGGCAGGCACGGGGTACTATCATCTACGAGCCTCTCTGGAAAATGTCCTCAACTTTTCCAAAGAAGCGAAGGCTACCTTTTTAAGTGCCGAGGGATATTATCATACTAAAGATGAAAATAGTATAAAGGACAAATTTAAAAATTCTAAAAAGAAATATACGAGTGTTTTGGACTGTTGCACACAGATTTCACTTTCCAGGAGAAGTTGCTTGTGAACGGGGTGGATATGAAAATAAAGCTCACCCGCACGAGTCCTGAGATCTGCTTAAATCTGGATGCTGATCAAGAAGAGGGTGCAAAGCCCGTTGTGGTTCACATTATGGACACATACCTCCGCGTACGGCGAGTGAAATTAAGTTCACCAAAACAACTAGAAATTGAGAAAAATTTACTAAACGCTACAGTGAAATATCCTATTAACAGAGTGCAAATCAAACTATATACGGTTCCTGCAGGGTTGGCATCGAAGCAGATAGAAAACATTGCCCTGGGAAATCTTCCTAAAAGGTTATTAAACGGCATGCAGGACCATGCTTCGGTGAATGGAAAATATAAAAAGAGTGCCTTTAAATTCGAGAATTTCGGACTTAAAAATATAACTCTATACGTTAATGGCACTGCTTTGGGTGGAACAATGGGTACGGACTATTCATCAGACGCTGTGTTACCTCTTTGTGCCATAGCCTATAGTAATCTGACCCATATTGCAGGTGATTGTGATGAGCTTGGTAATGGGGTAACGCAGGAAGAATTCATTGATCAATTTAACCTTTATCCGTCTGACATTACACCTGACTTATCTGCTAGCGTAAATACCCATTTAACCCCACAGCAGAGCGGAAACATCTCAATGCGGCTGGAATTCGCCAAGCCTATAGACGCTCCTATTAGTGTACTCGTATATCTCGAATCGCAAGCCCTAATAGAAGTAGATAGATTTAGGAGCGTTATCACTGACTTTTAAAATGGATGCTAATACACTTCAGAAAGTAATGGAGCGAGTCACACGTTCCAAATTTAACGGCGTGTTTGCGAAGAATGAAACATTGAGTTTGCCAAGTACGCGAGAATGCGGTAGTCTTATTGTGAACACAGATGTCAACCTGGAGTGACCCTATTATTGTAAAATTTCTCGCTCAGTTACATATTCCCTAAGTTGTGTGGAACCCATTTCGTATACAAGGATATTTTAGTAATGTTTGCGGAAAGTACTGCGTCTCATTTCTCACGCATATGTCATGTGATAAAGAATTTATAAATTTTTTAAATTTATTTGACCCGTGTCACACTCGCCGAAACGATGAAGTGGTATGCATACAGATAAAAATCCGCTTTCCCAATTGTACGTACTCGTTGTATAGTATAATATTTTTGTTCGTATATTTGTAACGGTATATTCTGTAGTTGGTTATTGTACTGATTTCGGTGTGACATTGTTGACTGATCAGTATATCCTCCGTATTCATGACACGAGATTCTTCAAAAGATTGTATAACACGTGTCAAATCCTCATCGGACCTTAAAGGAATAATGTTCATTCTTTTAAAACATATACAGAGTATTCAAACAGATCCCCATTATGTGAAGATATCTTTGGTTCATTTAAGAGGAATAACATTGATTGCCATAAAAAAATTTCGATTTTAGCATAATGGGGATGAGGTAAAACCAAATAACATTGATTGACATAAAAATTTCGATTTTTGGCGAGTATCTAAATGAAATATTTGACGAGATACAACAACCCATCCATATATATAAATCGAATTATAGACACTTACATTTCTATGGTAGTCCCTTGCGTCGGATTGTAAGGAGCGTCACTGCAAATATCTTCTACGGTTTGCGTTGGAAATAATTCATCACGGTCAATCGCGTTAAAAAGATTAATTGCCGTTAATGCTGCAGTGTCACTTTCTTCATACAAATCTGGGGAGACGTACAGGTCCATGGTGGAGGATGTGTGACATTGCTGACTGTTCAGTATATTCTCCGTATTCATGACACGAGATTCTTCAAAAGATTGTATAACACATGTTAAATCCTCATCGGACCTTAAAGGAATAATGTTCATTCTTTTAAAACATATACAGAGTATTCAGACAGATCCCCATTATGTGAAGATATCTTTGGTTCATTTAAGAGGAATAACATTGATTGCCATAAAAATTTCGATTTTAGCATAATGGGGATAAGAGGTAAAACCAAATAACATTGATTGACATAAAAAATTTCGATTTTTGGCGAGTATCTAAATGAAATTTTTGACGAGATACAACAACCCATCCATATATAAAAATCGAATTATAGACACTTACATTTCTATGGTAGTCCCTTGCGTCGGATTGTAAGGAGCGTCACTGCAAATATCTTCTACGGTTTGCGTTGGAAATAATTCATCACGGTCAATCGCGTTAAAAAGATTAATTGCCGTTAATGCTGCAGTGTCACTTTCTTCATACAAATCTGGGGAGACGTACAGGTCCATGGTGGAGGATGTGTGACATTGCTGACTGTTCAGTATATTCTCCGTATTCATGACACGAGATTCTTCAAAAGATTGTATAACACATGTTAAATCCTCATCGGACCTTAAAGGAATAATGTTCATTCTTTTAAAACATATACAGAGTATTCAGACAGATCCCCATTATGTGAAGATATCTTTGGTTCATTTAAGAGGAATAACATTGATTGCCATAAAAATTTCGATTTTAGCATAATGGGGATAAGAGGTAAAACCAAATAACATTGATTGACATAAAAAATTTCGATTTTTGGCGAGTATCTAAATGAAATTTTTGACGAGATACAACAACCCATCCATATATAAAAATCGAATTATAGACACTTACATTTCTATGGTAGTCCCTTGCGTCGGATTGTAAGGAGCGTCACTGCAAATATCTTCTACGGTTTGCGTTGGAAATAATTCATCACGGTCAATCGCGTTAAAAAGATTAATTGCCGTTAATGCTGCAGTGTCACTTTCTTCATACAAATCCGGGGAGACGTACAGGTCCATGGTGGAGGGAATGATTATTCACTGACGCGAAAATAGCTACTGTTACTCCAATCTGAAAAATATCCCCTTTTATATGCACAATCGCCAAGCTCCGCCCCAAAAGACCAGATGTTCGTAGTGATTGGCTGCCGGTGTAGCTGGGTGGAGCTATGATGTGTACCAATCTGCTATAACGGTCCGGACGAGTAACATATATATAAAATCGTGTTTCTTGTGAATAAATTATAGACACTTACATTTCTATGGTAGTCCCTTATATTATATTTTTATTTTTACTTACAGTTATTAGTAATGTTTTCACAAATTCTTGTGTTAACATAATTTCAATTGTTAACTTATTTTATAATAAAGAATTATAATATATCCTAATTATATTTTTAAAAGAGCATTCGGTTTCCACATTAAACTGTGGGTCTAAGGTGGAGTGAAAACTTTATCCGTTGTCACTCTTCGAGCTAGTTGTTATTATTACTAAAGAGAAAATCATTCATGCTTTTCGGTCATACTACTGACTCGGTTCAAATGATGCATTAACATGCTTTTCGGTCATACTACTGACTCGAGTCAATGATGCATTAACATGCTTTTCGGTCATACTACTGCCTCGGATCAAATGAACCTGTTATTTTAAATCCGGTTCAATAATCCTGTTATGTTGAAATGTGGAAGAGTAAGCAACGACTCCCTGACGAGATGTATTTCGATCCACAGAACAGCTGTTCACTGAAGGCTGCATGTTCCACATTTTATAATAAAGAAATATATCCTAATTATATTTTTAAAAGAGCGTTCGGTTTCCACGTTAAACTGTGGGTCTAAGGTGGAGTGAAAACCTGAACCGTTGTCACTCTTCGAGCTAGTTGTTATTATTATTATTAAAGAGAAAATCATGCATGCTTTTCGGTCATACTACTGACTCGGTTCAAATGATCCCGTTATTTTAAATCCGGTTCAATAATCCTGTTATGTTGAAATGTGGAAGAGTAAGCAACGACTCCCTGACGAGATGTATTTCGATCCACAGAACAGTTGTTCACTGAAGACTGCATGTTCCACATTTTATAATAAAGAATTATAAATATATCCTAATTATATTTTTAAAAGAGCGTACGGTTTCCACGTTAAACTGTGGGTCTAAGGTGGAGTGAAAACCTGAACCGTTGTCACTCTTCGAGCTAGTTGTTATTATTATTATTATTAAAGAGAAAATCATGCATGCTTTTCGGTCATACTACTGACTCGGTTCAAATGATCCTGTTATTTTAAATCCGGTTCAATAATCCTGTTATGTTGAAATGTGGAAGAGTAAGCAACGACTCCCTGACGAGATGTATTTCGATCCACAGAACAGCTGTTCACTGAAGGCTGCATGTTCCACATTTTATAATAAAGAAATTGTAAATATATCCTAATTATATTTTTAAAAGAGCGTTCGGTTTCCACATTAAACTGTGGGGCTAAGTTACGCGTAAATATAAAATATTTTCATTGTAGAAATAATAATAATAATGATAATAATAAGAATTGTTGTGAAAGTAACACTAAATATTAAAAATCAAAGATTTAAGCAGTTAAGATGTAGTTATAAGAATATGACACCATACAAATTACGCGTAAATATAAAATATTTTCATTGTAGAAATAATAATAATAATAATGATAATAATAAGAATTGTTGTGAAAGTAACACTAAATATTAAAAATCAAAGATTTAAACAGTTAAGATGTAGTTATAAGAATATGACACCATGCAAATTATGCGTAAATATAAAATATTTTCATTGTAGAAATAATAATAATGATGATAAGAAACGGAGTGAGCGGTGGATTTTGTTCAAGTAGACGAAGAAAGGTTGACTCTCGGCCAGAAAATTGTCTCTAGGGAGACGATTTGAATTGACACAGAGTCTCCTTTTCCTCGTGTGCGTGTGTGTGTGCGTGTGTGTGCACGAGTTGTTTATTCGTTTATTATATATATATATATATCCGGGTTTGAGTAATGACATTCGTGTGTTTTGATTTTTGCCGTAAATTTTCTTTCATTTGGAGTGAAGGGAGACTTATCAGTGATTGGGGGGAAGGTCTCTCAACCAGCAGGTGTTCTTCGAAACCGACCCCGTTATAGCGGATTGTGTTTTGGCTAATTTCAATAGATTAATTTCTTTAAATTTCGTTTTTTTTTCAATTTTCTTCGCAGGGGATTGGGGGGAATGAGGCTCGTGTGTTTCATAAATTTTCATTTCGTTTCGTTATTCGTGACTTAAATATTTATAATAAAAATTAAGTGTAAAAATTATTTATTTAATAAACAGAATTTAATTGGATTCATCTACCGTCATATAAATATATATTGTGGTACACTATTTAAATGGATGATTAATATATGGTTTTTGCTATCTGGAATACATGGCGCTATCTGGCAACTGAATACATGGCGCTATCTGGCAACTCAGCCAGAATAGAGGTTTATAAAAGACCGAGAGACGACTGACGGAGTCATTACAAGCTCGGCTCCCAGCCGAGCAAGGACCTCTTGTCCTTCTCTTTCTGGCCCTTTGGGAAAACCCCTTAGAGGCCTCTTAGGTTAGGTAAACGAAAATAGCTTGGGGGAGAACTCCGCTCCAAGTTGCATGCCTTGCAATCAAAGGCAACTACTCTCTCTCTCTCTCTCTCTCTCTCCTGCAGGTGTACCCCTCCCCCCCTTGGCTCAGCCAACTGACTGATTCAGCCAACTGGCTGATTCAGCCAACTGGCTGATTAGGAGCCAATAAAACAACGCCCACTCGGCTGAAGTCTTAATATGCACTTGGCTCCTGCCAGGTGAACACCTCTCCTCCTTTCTCTCCTTTCTGGCCCTTTGGGGGGAATAGCTTGGGGGAGAAAACCACCTCCAAGTTGCATTCCCCTTGCAACCCTGGTTGGCAACAAAGGGCAGTACTTTTTTTTCTTTTTTTCCCTTTTTTTTGCAACACCCCCATCCCCTTTTGCAACAACCCCCACCCCCTTTGCAACATTACGTAATCACTTGCAACATTCTTGCACTCTCCCCTTTTGCGGCTATACTACTGAGATACACCATTATTACACTTGAAAATAATGGAGAAACTAGTCCCTAATCATACTCTGAACCCTGTAACTCCCCAAACAACAGTGGAAAGTAGAAAAGGAAGACTGTGTCGTGTTCCCAAACACCCTTAATCCTGAAAGAAAATAGGGAACAAGTGTAGCGTATGTCCCCCTGTGGCGCCTAGAGTAATTTACGTTCCCCTACATTATCCTAGTGTAGTTTACTTTCCCCTACATTATCCTTGTGTAGTTTGCGTTCCTCAACTTTTTCCGCGTATACCTAAACAAATAAAACGTTGAAACTAACGAAAATATTACGACTTAACCTAACCAATCATCAATTTATATATATATATATATATATATATATATATATATATATATATATATATATATACACACACATTTCAACTGCAAAGAACACGCAGTATAATTAACGTAAAGAACGATGCTTGTATAGGAGAATATGCCGCGCAAGATGAGGAGGGAGAACGAACAAATGAAAAAATGAGGTAACCAACCATTTGTTCGTTCTCCCTCCTCATCTTGCGCGGATGTTCTCCTATACAAGCGTCGTTCTTTACGTTATGTATATATATATATATATATATAAATTGACGATTGGTTAGGTTAATTCGTAATATTTTCGTTAGTTTTAACGTTTTATTTGATGGATTCATTTAAATAATTTCTCCTAAAGATCCTAATGTAGTTTATGTCCCCTTTTGCGTCAGGGGGACGTAAACTACACTTACTCCGAAAAGTTTTGTTGTGAGAGGACGAAAACTGTTTAATCAGCTGACCAAAGACCTAAGGAGCACGAATGGTGTTGCAGTGTACATCTTCAAAAGAAGATTAGACGCCTGGCTCAGAACAATCCCCGATGATCCGGGCGTACCTGGCTGTGTGAGGTGGAAAGTACAAGAAACCAATTCACTACTTCACCAGGCCAACTCGAGAGGAGGGGCGACAAGCTTGACCTTCGTCAAATGAGAAATCATCGCACGGAACCTTTGAAAGGTTGAAAGGAAAGGTATATATATATATATATATATAAAACCGATATTAGCATTTCTGTTACTGATATTTTTATTACATGTCTCATTGTACGGGGCTCCAATAAACCTTAGCCCCCAGCCCATGCCCTAAACCATTAGATGTACAATAAAACTAAACATACCTTATAAAAGAGAATTTAATCCTGCATTTAATGAGAAACAATTAAAACTTGGTGTTCCCGCCATTGGCTTCCAAGACAGCCTGAATTCGCTTTGGGTAGCTTGCCAAACATGACGTGAATAGATCTTGATCGTTACGCAAATTTGCTAAAACAGTTTCAATGTGTTGCGTCATTGTATCCTTCGAAAATCAATTTGCTGCAGGTTCTTGAAACAAGAGACATTCAACCTTGTCCTTTATAACTGATCCAATATGTTCACAGACGTTCAGGTCAGGAGAATTTCCTGGCCATTCTTCATTTCCAAAGAAATCGATCTCATGGTTCCGCAACAACTGTTGAGTGGCTAATGCCTTAAAGCAGGGGGCCTTATCGTGCAGAAGTGTGACCTGATCGACATCCATAACATTGTTTGGGTTTCTTAGAAAAGGAATGACATGCTGGGATAGAATAATATCACGAAAATCCCAACTCTGACCATTTGGCTTCAGCACCCACATGAGCTTCTTTGCAGTGAACAAAACAAACACACCAACACAGTCTGGACTTTTTAATAATTCGCGATAATGTTCATTGTCATCGATTTCATCTGGTGTTGTGGCCCACAATCGATCATCTTGGCAGTTAGGCCGACGTGTAACGTAAACAAAAAATTCATCGGATACAGCTAAATGCATGAAATCATCCACATCCCAATCTTCAAGATAATGGGCAAACCACATTCTGTCATCGATGTTAAGTTGAGTTTTTCTTGGCTTTGGAAGTTCATGCCAAGGCTTTAAACCTTGCCTATGACGGTACAGTCGAATGATCTCACCACTAACGATCTTTCCTCTCAACACTTCGATCTCTCTAGAAAGTTTAGCACAGCTGTTTTTCCGCTTACGCGTACCACTTTCAATGATGTCCTTTGTTTCCTGAGAGAGTGGCAAATTTGGGCGCCCAGATTTGGTTTTATCCATTTCACATTCATCCAAAGTTTTATTCCAATTTCTTTTGACGAAGTCCTCACTTCGCAACTTTTTGGCAACCCATGAACGTGTTATAAAGGTGGCTCCAGCATCACGAGCTTCCCGAAATGTTATTACTCGTATGCGATCTATCACACGTTGCCTCTCCAAATCACCAATTAATTGAGAAGCCATTATATTATCACTTTATCAGCTAGAGTAATTTTAATACCTGCAATAAATAAAGAATTTTATATATTTATATAATCACTAAAAACTATTTCGATATAAGTAAACATGTAAGCTGCAAATGGGGGGGGGGCTAAGGTTTTTTGGAACCCCTTATTATGATAATTCCTTTGTTTTTCTCAAGAAACATTTAAAGAAGTGACAGGGAGATACGAGCGTGTTGCTAAACCCTTTTCTGGTTCTTCCTCAGTGTGTATACTGAATTTGATGCAGATTGCCTTACCTAAACTAATCTAACTCTACCCAGTGTCGTGCAGAAAATATTTAAGGAGCAGGGGCTCAGAACCAAAAAAGCGCACCTCCTTCGAGGTCCAGGATAATTTCACAGCCGTCGCTAATCATAGATCGCAAAAATATCTGCCACCAAGCCTTGTTAATATCTACGTATATAGTTCCAATTTCAAGCTGCCTTTTCTCTCCATGAATTCTAAGTCATGGAGGGAAAAGGGCAGGGGCTCAAGCCCCTGTTGCTCCACCACCCCTCTCTGGACGGCCGTGACTCTACCTGGGTGCTGGTTAAGTGTGCGGTCTACCTAGCTTCGAGCATTCTACCACAATTAAGCTGCGACCAACCAACCTACCAAAAAGGCAACCGTGAAGGCTACGATAAACTTTAATATATCTTAGTTTATTTGGTGCTGGTTAAGTATGCGGTCTACCATCTGAGTTTTGACAGAATATAAACTAACGAAAATATCACGACTTAATCTAATCAATTATCAAGGGCGTACAGTTGATCTATTATTAATTATAACATTGTTTGTTTCTGGAATAGTATTTACTATTTACTAATAGATCAACTCTACGCCCTTGATAATTGGTTAGGTTAAGTCGTGATATTTTCGTTAGTTTTAAGAGAAGAAAAGGGGCATTCCTGTGCAAATGCTACAATCTCATTTAAACCATTTTGTTGGAAAATGCTAAGAAAGGAAGAGGAGGATCTGTTCGTAGCCTTCTTAAATGATATCCGCACTGTATACACACAGTAATGCCTAATATAAGAGTTTGAAAAACATTTTTTTTTTTTAAATTTTACAAACTTTTTTTGGTTTCTTTTAATAAATAAAATTTTGTAATTAAATATATTTCTTGAACTAAATTTCTTATATTTTAATTCCTTTCCTTAAATACATTTATAAAAGTGTAATTTAAGATGATGTAGACCGCACACTTAACCAGAACTCAGATGGTAGACCGCATACTTAACCAGCACCCTCTACCTGTCCCTACCTAACTATACTTAATCTACATCTACAAGAACGACAGTTACAATTTTCATAGACATTAAAATTGGAAGAAAATGTTTCTCGACCCCATTTCGAGACAAACTGTTAGATTTTGTTTTGTCGTTGAAAGTGTAATACTCTTGCAGGCTTTCCCGACGCCATTCCCACTTCTCCTTTACTCCAATTTCTCCATTTTCTCTTTCACCTTTTCCCGTTTTCTTTAAATTAAAATGGAACGAAATTAAAATTAAATAAGAAGTAATTTTACTATGATTGTATTGCAAATTTAGTGTTGTCTCGAATCTATGTAAAAATGTTTGTTTTCATTATTTTGGAAAGTTTTGTTTCATTTAATTAAATAGAATTAAACAAATTTATTTTTGGAGGAATAAAAAAGATAAAAAGTGACCTTAAAAAAGTAGAAATAATGTTTGAATAAAGAAATTTTTTTTTTCATTATTCTCCGTTCAAAAACTTGTATTTCATAACAAATGGTGGTACATTGTGGCCAATGTGGTAACATCGCTTTCTGTCGATCAGCAAAGTTAAGCAGGGTTTGGTTGGATAAGGGACCGTTCATTGCGTTTGGATTCGGATTCGTGTTCAGATCCTAAATAAATTTTTTGGTCAATTACATTATATGATCATAGATTGTGCAAAGGAGAAATAAACACTTCAAACAAACATCCAAAAAAATAGACGCCTTAATATAAGAATGAGAGTTTCACACTCATAAAGAGAATTGCACAAATAAATTGTACAGTCTAAAGATCAACGTCTGTTTGTTTGTTTTTTCAGATTAAGGTGGTTCAACCCTGCTGGATTATTGACACCATTTTTTTTTTTTTGTCTCCCCGACTTAAGTTTATAAATAGTAAATAACTTTTTAGAAATTTTGAAAAGAATAAGTAAAGAAAAATGAAATTTAAAATATAGATGGGTAACGTTTTATTTTCAATATGTAGTAAAAACGTAAATTGAAAATTATACTTCGTTAACCCTGTTTAAGTTCCGTGTGTTGGTCTGTCTTCACACGAAGGTCATTCTGGTGGCCCCACCTATATATAAAACTTGATTGAAGTGTTTGTTCTTGGGGAACCGTAACTTAGTGAACTAGGGAAGATTTTAGTATCACTTCTCTTTCCCAGTCTTGCCCTGTGTTGTTTCGGGTCTCTTTTGTTGAGCAAGGTTCAGTGGGTATTCTGGTATATATACGAGTTTATTTGAGTAAACTCATTGGATTAATCTGAAGGAGAAATAGCTTCCAAAATATGTTTGAATTTTGGTACAAATTTGAGGAAACACTCATTTATGTCCAGGGCTACGTCATAACCACTTGAGCATTTTTTTTTCCGCTTGTTGAATGGGTGAACACTGACCACTTTCTGCGTTCAGATGAGGTAACCAGTGTTGTAGTCAAGGCCACGACCTCCGAGGCAGAGACCAAGGCCGAGGCCGCAGTGTCCGAGGCCGAGACCAAGGCCGAGGCCGCAGTGTTCGAGGCCGGCCCAAGGTCGAGGCCACAGTGTCCGAGTCCGAGGCCAGTAACTATTAGCAAAAATAAACTTATTATAAAAAAAATTCGCGATTGTTCCACTTATATTTTCATTACAGCAGTAACATATAATTTATATTTACTTGAGCAAAAAATTTATCGCTCCATCCGGCTGCAATATTATTTTGTATTCAAACAGTGGTACGCTGTTTGAAGCTATGCTATAAGTTTCATGTCACATGAATTTTTAAAATATATTTTAAGAATATTTATTTTAATATCTTAAAATTAATATTTTTTTCTGTTAAATTAATATTTATCGTTTCATGCAAGGGGGAGCGATCGCTCCATCGCTCCTATACGCCATTCCCCACTGATTAATTATTTGTATTATAAATTAATTTATTAAATTTGTATTCTAACATAAACGACATTGTGTTACTTATTACTTAGTTATAGCTACCTGTCTGATCGCGAGAGAAAGATGGTGTTCTCACCACTCTTATTGAAATAAAAATATCCAATATAAAAATTAATTCAAAACGGGCGGCCTCGACCGGCCTCGGCGCATTTTTCGAGGCCAGAAGGTGTCGAGACCAAGGCCGAGGCCGAGGACAAGGCCGAGGCATTACATAGCGAGGCCAAGGCCGTGGAAAATCGGCATCGAGGCCGGCCTCGAGGACTCCAACACTGGAGGTAACGTTAAGTTAGTATAGGTTAGGTTAGGCTTTGGTTAGGTGAAGTTAGGTTAAAGTAAGTTAGTTTTTTAAGGTATGGGAGAGATCGGGAAAGATTTAGCATTCAACTCGCTTTACACAATTATCTCTCTCTCTCTCTCTCTCTCTCTCTCAAAAGTTTATAGGAGCTTCAGCTACGAGTGTTACAAATGAGTAAGTCTAAAGACTAAAATTTATTTAAGATCCACTGAGAAATCGCTTATAACAGGTAATAAAGCCGGAAATTGCCTAAAATACAGTTTATCACTCGTAAACTACGACTATGAACAGAGAGTACAGAGTGACCACCAAGTCTCTTTGCAGTGACATTACAGTATATCTGTATGCTGCCCTCGTTTTTAATGCGAGGGACTTTGTGGCCATTGTGTATACTATGTAAGAATGATAGTTGATTTATATTAAGAATTAAATTTTAAAGGCGTTGAACAGAGTAAGTTTTGTTGGATCACCTGAAGAACAGGGCCTCCAGCCTTCTTTAGTTAGCCTTATGTGGCTAACTACCGAAAATATAACGACTTAACCAATCGTTAGGTCAACTGTACGCCCTTGACGATTGGTTAGGTTAAGTCCTGATATTTTCGTTAGTTAGACTTATAAGGCTAACTAACGAAGGCTGGGGGCCCTGATCTTCAGTTGATCAGTTTTTTTTGTTAAATTTTAAAGAGTTTGAAAACGTTATTTTTTTTTTATTTTCCAAGAAATATTAAATAAACATTTTTAAGTACCAAAAATTGTAAAGTACTGTTGAATTAACATTAGAAATTATTTCTGTTTATTTCATCTCGTTTTAAAGTGTTTAAACTAAACTCATTAGTTTTCATGACTCAAGATTATTTTTGAGTCGTTTTGTAAAAACGTTCTCTAAAGTAAACATTTTTGAGATTATATTAAAACGTTCTCTGTCATTTAATATTATTTATTCTCCTTACTCGATAACCTAATTTTGAAAGTTATTTCAATTTTAATTTGAAATGTCATATAATTTTTTGTGTCCCCAATTTTGAATAAAGGTAAACTTACAGTATGTCGGCCGTAGAATGACCCCGTGAAAAGTGAATTATTTGAACTAAGAAGTGAAATTTATAATTTATATTTTATGAAAATAGGCCTACCATTTCTTGAATAATTTTTTAAAACAGTAAAAAAGACTTCGTCACTTTATTTCTCGATAGATTCCGTCAAATTATGATTAAATATATACTGTTCTAATTTGTGAGTTAGTGTCGTTTGGTTACAGTTTCATTAAAGTACATTAATTACATCATATTAAATTATTACAGTTAATTATAATTAAACAGTTAACTATAGTTTTCTACAGTGTTTCATATTTACAGACAATTAGAATGTTAGGAGTACACCATAAAGTACATGGTTTTATATATAATATATATATATATATAATATATATATATATATATATATATATATATAACAACACAATATATAACGATATATAACATGATAATGTTTTTGGATTAGAAGCAAGCAAGAGAGAGGAGATTTTCACTTCAGAAGCTCTCGCTTTTGCCGTCATCATCGGAATTCGAACACTTGCATAAGCATTTACGAGTCTATTTCGAGAAATTAAATAATTTAAAGAAAACTAAAAAGTATACATGTGAACGTACTTACATGTAAGGTAACTATGTACGTGATCATGATCATTTGTGAACATGTACGAATGCATAAAGTTTTGTGCACATATTGGTAGTCACACAATAGGTTGATAATAGGCAGACAATAGGTAACTGAATGAATAATTAATTAATAAAATTAACAAAAGATAAAAGTCCAGAAAGGAAATGGAAGTATGAATGAACAACATATAAATAATACTAGGTTAAAGAATTTACCATACATTGAATACTAAAGTCATCCAAATTTGCATTATGTGAGTTTGGTCCTTCTGTAAAAATGAATATTTGAATATAAAGATTATATAGGAATTATTCAGTTTATTATATATATATATTATATATATATGCTGCAAACCCACAAGGAAAAACAAAACGATTCCAAGGACTTTCGTGTATTCAGAGCTACACCTCTTCAGGGAATTTTATATATATATATATATATATATATATATATATATAAAATCCTACTCAGATAACGTCTTTACTAGAAATTGAAAAGAAAACGTTATTCCTCTATTTTTAAATGATTCTTTGTTTTATATACTCATTTTTCAGTTTTCTTTAAAAATTAGTATTACCTGAAATTTCAAAAAATTTTAATACATTTTTAAATTTTGAAAATCAGAAAGAAAAATAGCATTTTAAAAGCGCAGAAGAAACACAATAACATATGAAACAAATACAATGTCATACTTTTTAAGAGATTTTTCAGGAAGCCAATATTATTTTTTTAAATCTCTTCCTGAGGTGATATTTTGTCGAAAATCCTTGTTAGGTTCGAAAATTTGAGATATTGCAGAAGTTAATTAAATACACCAATCAAACAACAATAACTCCATGTACTTTTTATTGTAATTACTCAGATATATACTTAAGATTTGCCTCAAACGAAGCTACAAAATATCATACATAAAAATGAAAAATCTACACATTACGTCCGAAAGGTCATTTTAAATATTAAATTTTATCTCTGAATTTCAAGACTTAAATATTTAGGAAACTTTACGAAACAAATTTAAAAGTGTGTTCCTAATTTTAAAAATTTAAAAAGAAAAATTATAAAACAATATTTTTTATATGTTATGGGGAAACTTTTCTTTTTCAATTTCAATTAACAAATTAAGTTCTTTCGAAGAAGATTTTTACTTTTGTGTATATAACGAATCTGCCAAAAAAAAAAATGTGCTCGATTATAATCTAATAAGTCAAAATGTGTTTGGATGATTTTATAAAACTTACAGACAATAATTACCATTAAATTTTATATAAACCAGCCAATTTTTATAACTGAATGATTAAATTTAGTTGTTTAATATTAACTTGATTTTTGAGTTCCATAAAGCTATGTGCACATTGAAATAATTTTTCTCTCTTTTATTTCAGTAAAAAAAATGGATATGGAAGGCACAAAATATTGGCGGGCTTCCCCAATAAAGGATGGACACTGGGCGGACTGGATACGTTGCTGAAAAAAATTTATGATACAGGCAGTACTGTAAGAAAAAAGGTAGTGGTCGTCCAAAGAGTGTTAGAACGGAAGAAAACATTGAAGAAGTTTCTTCCCGAATTCTTAGCCAAGATGATAAGCCAGGCACTCACGAGACTCCAGTGCAGATTTCAAAGTTGATTGGAATATCAGAAACTAGTGTAAGGCGAATTGTAAAAGAAGACCTCGTGCTTAGACCATACAAACGTGTACGTGGACAGAAGATCAGAGTAGTATAGCCGCAAAAGGGGAGAGTGCAAGAATGTTGCAGGTTATTATGTAATGTTGCAAAGGGGGGTTCGGGTTGTTGCAAAGGGGGTTGTTGCAAAGTGGGGGAGGGGGATTGTTGCAAAGGTGGATGGGGTTGTTGCAAAGGGGGGGTTGCAAAGGGGGTGGGGGGTAAACTTGGAGGCGGCGTTATCACCCAAGAGAAAGGAGAGAAAGGAGGAGGAGAGGTGTTCACCTGGCAGGAGCCAAGTGCACATTAAGACTTCAGCCGAGTTGGCGTTGTTTTATAAGCTCCTAATCAGCCAGTTGGCGTAAATGGCTTGAGTTGCCAGATACCGCGATACCATTGTATACATTATTATAGACTCCTAATCAGCCAGTTGGCTGTAAATGGTTGTCAGATACCGCAATACCATTGTATACATTATTATTATATACGCCTAATCAGCCAGTTGGCTGTAAATGGCTTGAGTTGCCAGATACCTCTTTTAGCAGTACATTGTATACATTATTATATACGCCTAATCAGCCAGTTGGCTGTAAATGGCTTGAGTTGCCAGATACCTCTTTTAGCAGTATTATTGTATACATTATTATATACGCCTAATCAGCCAGTTGGCTTAGAAGGCTTAAATGTTGCCAGATACCGCAATACCACTGTATACATTATTATATTTCGAATACCGGTAGTAGAAGGCATAACAATTAAGTAAAACAACATTGCATCATTCTTTTTTATAAATATATAGAAAATAAATATACATTTGAGGAATATGCATATAACAGTACAGGAAATATATACACACAATTATGGATATATATAAAATAAAATATACATTTCAAATAAATATACACTTCAATAGAAATATGTACATAACAGTACAGGAGAAATATACACACACACACAATTATGGAGATATATTTATAAAATAAATATACTTTTCAAATAAATATACATTTCAATAGAAATATGCGTATAATCAGTACAGGAGAAATGTCAAGCAAAATATAAATACAATTCACTTTTTTTTCAAAATACTAAACTCGGTCTTAATCGAGTTTACAATTACATCATTATTGCTCTGCATTACGCAGTATATGCGGCTTAATAATATTTCACCGCTTAAAGTATAGGGAAACCTGTATTCGATATGAAGGGCTTTCATATCGTTCAGTACTATTTTTGTTCCCACTTTACAACCGGTTGGTAAGTCATCTTTAAATACGTCTAGAATACAATCAAAAGCACGCACAAAGAGTTCATCGTTAGCTACATTATTAAACACAAGTTTATAAGAACGCTTTTCCAATCGAGGGTTTATTTCTACCGACTCGAGCTTTTCAATCGTGAACTCACTCAACATAGCGGCAATTGAAATAATCTTCTAAATCGTTACGACAACTGCGCGTTATATAAAGAAATAGTTCTTCAGGGTGAACGGTGTAGGTGAGCTCAGCCTTGTACCGATCAATTGCTTTGTACCAAAGTTCATGGTATTTCAAAGAGTCTAAACTTTTTAAATAAACATCCAGCACTAGACCATTCTCACCAGCCCTACACTCGGTAAACCCATCGAGCAGAGCGGTGTATGCGTATTCAAGTACTGTATCAAAATAAAACATATCCGTAACACGCGCGTCTAATATAGGTTTCAGTTTACGGAATCCGACGATTTCAAACATTCTGTCGAGGATGAAACGGTTTCGCGTAGGAATAAGAGCGTTATTATCAGAAGCATTCTTCCACATCAACCGTATATCAATGCACGGCCGATCGTTATTTATACACAACGTACATACAACGGCGTATGAGGGTGCGTCACTAATCTGCTCTCTTCTTGTACCTACGTTAGCAGGTATTTTATAACGATCTTCACTCCACTTCTCAACTATCACAAAGATTCTATTCATCTCCTCGATACTTAAATAAACCCGTTTGTTTGTCGGTCTACATTCCGTTTCCAGTACATAGCTAATGGTACCGGAATTACGCCTGAACACGCGCAACGATTTCGTCACGGACACATCGTACGAGGCGTTGAGAATGCTGCTCAAAGGAAGTTCCATCGTATTCGAGGAGCGCACGTCCACTCGGCTCAAGCTCTGAGATAACTATGAGCCGTGTGAGGCACGCAGGTAGGCAGGAATGGTTCGACGGGCGGCTGACTCGATGATACGTGAATGGGCTTGTTCCGCGAGTCGAATTGTTGTACCGGTACAAGAATATCACTACCAGCCTACGCACCAGACATTTGGATAAGAACTAGGAACATTTTATGTTTTACTAAATATCTCCACACTCCGGCGCACTATTTGAGAGGAACATATGTTCATATTTTTCCTTTCTGCCCATCAAACGATACTCGTCTCTAAACTCTGTTAAAAATTCACGCAGGGCACTAGCCACAACCTCACTACGAACCTCATCATGATATACGTTAATATAGTGATAAAAATACTTAAGATTGTCCATGATCACGAGATTCACATTTCCAGTCGTAGGGTATGAGTAATCGACATGGTGTAGCATGACGTAATACCGCTTGTCACACCACCCATCAGCAAGACTCATTATCCATACCTGCTGCTTCTCTTCTGCACGCGTTGTTTCTTTTACTTCACGGTGTATGTGAGACTTTATAAAGTTTAGCTCTGCAGTATACTTCAGCACATCGTCTGTGCAACGAAAGCCTTCAACGGTCTCACCAGAACATCCGTAGAGTATTTGTACATCTTGGAACTTCGCACAATCCAATGTGTTTTTAAAAGAGGCATAGGAGGGAGATAGGAAGTTTTTCGGTATCCACCACATCCTGGCACTTTACTGAATACCATTTCGTAAACGTTGTACAAGCAATATTAAAGGTAGCCATTTGAATACACGTCTGATCTGAATACACGTCTGATCTCTCGGGCTTACTGCGGTCGACTGACCACGCAGGGACTCCCAGATAGTAGCATGACTCACGGTCTTACAGTGGGCGGAGCTTAGAACTTTCACCTGCACACACACACACACACACACACACACACACAAAGGAGAAAGTGAAACGCTATTTGAAACATGATTTATTTAACAAACGAGATATTCAAGTTATATATATTTACAAATACGATTTAATAAACGAGATATTCAAGTTATATATATTTACAAATACGATTTAATAAACGAGATATTCAAGTTATATATATACAAATATTTATATATATATATATATATATATATATATATATATATATATATATATATATATATTTACAAATAGATACGATTATATACAAGACGTGTGAGTTAGAAGCATCATTGGTATCCAAAGGGTACGGTATCATAGGTACCAGGTATCTGGTAACGTTTCCTATAGGTGTTACGGCACACCATCGTACCCCTAAGTTCCTTCACGCCCCCCAGCTTCTGCGCCCGAAAATTGTGGGTGCCTACAATTAGTTGGGGAGGTTGTTCATCCAAACATACTAGATCCTTCAACGACTCAAAGTTAACAACCTCCCGATTCGCATGGTTGAGCGTAATACCCTTTGCCTTCACGATATATTTCATTTCCTCCCCCACCCTGACCCGTACCCCATAAGTCTTAGGTCCTGTTGAGGCAAAAGAGTCGGCGTATGCGTTGTCCCCATACTCATCCTTGATCTCATCAGTGAGCTCGCCGAGGAACTCCCCAATAGTGGGCATGTATTCACCCTCCCTCTCTGTGAATATCACGCTATCTGTATCGGCATACAATACTCTCCGCCCAAGAGAATGCAATAGACCCCAAAGTTTTATACGGGCGTAGGCTGTTGTGAAGCTGGCCACAGGTATGTTTGTAACCCTTGAGGTATCTGTGGCAAATTCAGTGTTGTTGTACTTTATTACGTAAGTATTACCTACATTTACGATCTCCATGACCTCTTTATCGGGGGCATTGGCATAATCCCAGACATCGCTATAACTTTGTGCCAAATGAATGCTCCCTCTGCCGGTATTCTGCGCAAATTTTCCCCATAGACTGTTTAGACACAACTTTGCACTAAAGCGCTTGCCAGGATTCTTTACAATTTGGACACGATCAAGTTGTATACCTTCGCGGTCGCGGTAACGTTGAATATAGGCAGACTTTTCATCTTCGGTATCAACTCCTCGCGGATACCCTGATGCCTCAACCTTATCCTTCAAAAAGGTGTTTATATATGGTGTGAAAAGGTTGGGTAGCTTCTGAAACCTCCACACCTCATGTATCTTCAGTATTCTATAACCATGGCGCACGGCTAGGGCCAACTCAGGACTTGTATATACGCCTCTGATCTTACGCTGGTGGGGTATATGGTTACATTCGCCGTTATCCTCTTCCGCGCACTTCACGCACAGGGGAAACATGAGCTTGTCGTCGATAACGACAGGTAAGATCGGCATCCATAAATTGCGTGGGGGGAGTACGTCTACGAAAGAGATCCCAAAGTAACGATCATTCAAATTTTTTGAAAATTCATTGATGGATGGTAGGCTAGGTCCCACCAGTTTCTCAGGAGCGCCCACGGGGTACGGATGGCTCTTCATCACGTATGGGTATAAAGAACAGAAATCGTAGTAATGGAGCTTCACGCCCTCCGTAGGTGGGAAGTATAGTCTGAAAGGATTTGTACGTCCTCCAAACAAGCTATCACCACATTTGAGAGGATCCAGCACCATTGAACGCTTGATCGCTTTTATTTCCTCACGGTACACCTCGTCTGTCTCCATCCGTGCATCATATTCATGCTCCCACAAGACTTTGTGAGTGAACTGTGATCCTATAAGTTGATCGCGGGTGCGGGTCGATGCAAGACAGTCGGCAGGAGACCTACCGTGGATATCTCCGGTGACTCCGCACTCAGGACGGGGGCATCCATGCCACCAGCAACCGTTAAAGGAGTACACAGTCTTCACACCAGTGACACGGTTTTCACTTAACCCATCAACCCAAAAAACACGTCCATTAATCTTAATGGGTACTTCACCCGTGTTGCGGGCGTGCTTTATGTATACACCTGTCTGTTGCTGTAGGTGTATGAGCCAGTAAATAGCCTTGTGCCCGTAACTGCGGGGATTGTTTCGGTGAATAATGGCTAAGGTGTCTTTCGGCATGAAGTTATTCTTGAACACCGTAAAACATAATGATGCGATGGTGGTTGCGACTTGCAGTGGATCGCATTTGAAACGGGCTATGTACATTAGGGTGGATCGATTTTACATTTTTTTCGATTTCCATATTCTAATAGAGACAAAAACTTGCGCATGCATGAGAAAATAGCCTCTGCAAAATCTTAGCTTAATAGGTAATCATCTTCTGCCCCCGGCAGAGCGATGAAAATCATATTTTTGTAGTCAAAAACGTATTTTTAAACCCTAGCCTAGAGTCATAAAATTTTGCGTGTGTGTTATTTCATGCCTAAGCAACGATATAAATGCTATGGGAAATATATAAATGCATTATTTAAGACAAAGAGCCGATCTGAAAATATGTATATTATACATATTTTCAGATCGGCTCTTTGTCTTAAATAATGCATTTATATATTTCCCATAGCATTTATATCGTTGCTTAGGCATGAAATAACACACGCAAAATTTTATGACTCTAGGCTAGGGTTTAAAAATATGTTTTTGACTACTAAAATATGATTTTCATCGCTCTGCCGGGGGCAGAAGATGATTACCTATTAAGCTAAGATTCTGCAGAGGCTAGTTTCTCATGCATGCGCAAGTTTTTGTCTCTATTAGAATATGGAAATCGAAAAAAATGTAAAATCGATCCACCCTAAATTGTACATCCTTCTAAAGGCCTGGAAACATACTCTAAGCACGCGCACATCATTCACGCAATAACGCTCACATTCATCAGCTATATTATAAGGGTTACTTTCATTAAAACTGTCGTAGTATCGATCAAAGTCTTCACGTTCATCCATACAGTCAAAATAATGTTTGGGGGGTGGTGGGCCTACGTAGTTTAAAGTCTCGTTGGTGAGGAAAGTGTGTGGGAAGTATCCTTTGGAAACTTCAGCTGCTACTCCCATCACCTTGGGTAGCTTTGCTAATTTACAAGGTGTGAATAATAAAGTATCTTTAAATTGTACATTGCCTCTTATCTGCATCTGTATTAATTTGTTGCCTCTTTTCAATGGATCACCTGTAAATATCTCAGAGGATTCGTGTTCAAGCAACTCCTTATAAAGGAACTGCGTGTCAAACTTTGCCCCGTTATGGGCGAGAATATACACAGTCATTTTTTTGAACTTGTCGGCTAACTTGACAATATAGGACACAAATAGTTTCACAGGACTATCGCTGACATTCGTTTTAAAAACGTTTGTCCGTTTACCACATTTGGGGCACTCGTCACATTCGATATCCATACACTCATCACAGATAGTCTGGCTCACAAGTAAATGTGGAATTACCTCTTTGGTTTCAGCGTTCGTATATGTTTCTATATCGTAGTATACAGTTATACAAGGGTTATTTTTAGGCTTAGCATCTTTCATATACCATACATGCTTTACTCCATCCGCCTTATATTCCTCCTGGCATGTAGGACAGTGAATTACGTCACACTTGTGCTTAAATTTTCCCCAATTATCCATTCTGTGAAACATACCACATTCACAGATTCTCATTTTCCTGCACGTGCCAATTGATTTATGGAAATCAAAACAGCTATTATTGAAAAATGTGCGTCTACACATATCACACTCTCTCTTCTCAGCTTCAACTACAAGGCTTTCACATTTGGTGCTTTTACACTGCTCACATACCATGTGACATTCTTTACAATGTCTCACTATATCATCCGCAAACTCGAGGCACCCCTTACACAAATCATGATGTCTCCCATATTTTCGACTTTTGTCATAACTCGCGTAAAGCCACCTTATATTACGGATGGGGAGATACGTTGTCCCTGACAATCCTAAAATAAGTAGGGGCCTTGTACGATCTCTCACACAGCTTTTAAAAACACAGTCCTACGACGATCATCCAACCCAAACACAACTATGCGGACATTCATTTCCTGTTCTACCCTTCTCAGCTCTTCAGGACCCATATTACAGTCAAATTCAAGTTCACAGTCTACAGCTAGTTTACGGGCATGCTCCACGACTGTAGGCAACCAAATTTTTTGAGTTCGTGTATTTTGTACAGTAAACATACGTGCTAAGAGTACTGCTATAAAGCCGCAACCACGATCGACGTTTATATGCCGTCTATAAATAGCTTGAGAATTGAAGTTAAGAGTATACGGTATGGCACTATGACCCGCAACACGGTATACATGGTCAATATTTACCGTGAAGTTGTCCATATTGAAGGCTATACTACTTTGGGCGGCTTGCATTATACGTCCTAATATATATTCTACATCTTCAGCCGCCAAACGTCTAAATGGCACTTTCACCCAATAATCGTCTACATCACAGGTCATCTGACCCGAATCCAAAGGACAGACTCGTCCTGACTTCACGCTCGTCGCGATTCTGAAGAGCAAACTCTATAATACGCTCTACAACCCGGCGTAGTCCGCGCTCAATTCCACTGCTATACATGACTCTAGGGTCGACCCTGACTCTATACCGATTTCTAGTCAAGGCTAGGGTGGGGGCTGCGGATCGCACCAATTCCAGCGTTATACCATCCTCAACAGAACGGGGGGCGGAATTAGTGGATATATTAGCGGAAGGTGCTGCTGATGGGGGCCCTGTTGCGTAGGAGGTTGATGGTTGGGGCTCTATTATTGTAGACTTAACAGAACGGGGGACGGCGGATGAATAAGGGGATATATTAGGTGCTGCTGGGGGTGTTGTTGCGTAAGAGGTTGAGGGTTGGGGATCTATTACCGCTGCAACAGACGCGTATTTCGGTCGCTTTATACCTGACGTGGGTATCTCATACCTCCGCTTTGGACGTGTTACCGGTATCGCTGGTGAGGGTTCAGGGAGGAGATCACAACTACACTGTCGTCGAGGTCATCCGTAATGATGGGCTGCTCTACCTCATCGTCATTCACGGTTCTGTGGGAGAAGAAATATAAGGATCAGCACTCAAAATTTGTAATATTTTGTAAATGACTCACTTAGGAGTGTGACGTGTTAGAAATGGACTCTGTAGAAAAATTCAGATTCACGAGCCCATCCACATGTATTATATCTGGACCTACAGGATGTGGTAAAACTGTGTTTATGCTTAAAATCATTAAAGAAAAGGGGGAGATGTTCTCGAAATTTGTGCATAAAGTTATATGGTGCTATTCGACGTATCAATCAGTGTTCAACGAGTACCAAGATGATATTTTGTTCCACAAAGGCGTATATGACGTTAATTCGTTAAAGGGAAATGAACATACAATCATTGTAATTGACGATCTCATGTTGGAGATGGATAAAACGTTTGCCGAGACATTTACAGTATTCTCCCACCATCTTAACATAAGCGTGTTCTTCATCAATCAGAATCTATTTTTCAAAAATAGATACATGCGCGATGTGTCGTTAAATACGTAATATCTAGTCTTATTCGCGCAACGTAGAGATGTATCACAAATTGGGGTATTAGCCAATCAAATGTTCCCGAATCAGCGTAAGGAGTTTTTGGAAGTTTATAAAGAAGCTACAAGCACGCGTTACGGATATTTGCTTTGCGACCTTCATCCGCGAAACACGTTTAGAGTGCTTCTGCGAACGAATATATTTCCAAAAGAGCCTAAAACGGTGTATATTCCAGAATGACAAAGAAACTAAAGAAATACCGTGAATTAATAAAAATCTATCATCGACTGCCCCGGGCAATGCAGCAGATGTTTATTAAAAATCTCGATGCCGACTTTTTAAAATGCATCTGTGAAATCTGTCTTAACGTTATAAATTGCAATGTATCAATGAAAACCCATCAGAAGGCTCGCCTACGCCGCTACAAGAACATAATACGTGCACTCGCTCGTAAAAGCCAAACTGTAGCGAAGAAAAAACGAATTATTGTACAAACAGGAGGGTCATTTCTCTCCATCTTATTTTCAGTTTTGGGTCCTTTACTGACTAGATTAATATAATGAAGAAAGTGGTAGTGATTCCCCACGAGGTGTACGCCTCACTGCAAAGGAATCCAGACACGTATCTAGATCCCCGTAAAAGCAGACTTAAAAGAATGGAAAGCGAATTGTTAGCCCTATTAAACAGTGAAAAAACACCTGATGAGAAAAGAATATTATACCAAGAAGCTCTGCAGAAATTTCTTCACGAGTACGAAAATTATAAGAGCCCTACAGAGATTCCTGTTGTTATTAGGCACAGCACGGGGGACGATGGCGACATAGGATCTGTGCCCGACGACACAGCTGACCAACCAAAAAGATTAGCCACACAACATATCGAACATGTATTAAAAAATACCCTCCCACTTACATTGAGGAGTAAAGGCTTAAGTCTTTATAATCTATTGAATGAGGATCCCGCCATACAATGGACCGATACAGGGGAGATCATTGTGGAAGGATCAAAGGTACAGGGATCGAATATCGTAGACATTGTCCATGATCTGGTGAGAAAGTGGGATAGGCCATCATCATCAGGATGGAAGCATATTAAAGCAAGACTACAACAAATAAATGTCCCTAAAACGTTGATAGGAAATCTAACAGGTTAAAAGACTTGGAACATGCAACGCCTGTGACACAATTGAAGGCGCCGTCACCCCCGGCGGTAACACCTTTGAAGAGGAGCAAGAAGAGGTTAAACCAACCCTACCCACGTGCCTCTAAAATACGCAAATGGCTAACGTATTAACTAAACGCTATTATGACATTTCTACCCCATCCTCTTACGGCGGCGTAGATAGACTGTACAGAAGTGTTTACGGAGTAGGAAAAAAAGATGTTGAAAGATTTTTGAGGGAGCAGGACGCTTATACGCTTCATAAGCCTGTGAGAAAAAGGTTTAAAACAGCCAAGACAACGGCTTCCTCGATTGATTCTATTTGGCAAGCAGATTTAACAGACATGCAAAGATATTCTGTGTATAACGATGGTTACCGCTACATTCTATTCATAATAGACGTATTCTCTAGATATCTGTGGCTAGTTCCTCTGAAAAATAAATCACCTGAAACAGTTGCTAAAGCCACCAAAACGCTAATGTTAAAAGAAAACAGGGTTCCTGGCTATTTTTGTACGGATATGGGGAAGGAGTTTATAGGCCGTGCTTTTCAGAATATGTTGACAGAGTTTAATATCAGCTATTACACAACCAATTCTATACATAAGGCTTCTTTAGCTGAAAGAGTTCAGCGCACCATAAAGGAACGCATGCACCGTTATTTTACACATAAAAACACGTACAGATTTCTAGACATTCTGGAATCATTGGCATCATCCTACAACCGCTCACACCATCGCACGATTGGGGCAACACCTAACGAAGTTTTAGAAAGAGGTAAAGGTGAGATAATGATGTATTACATTGAAGATTTGAATGGGGAAGAAATCTCAGGAGGCTTTTACCGCGAGGAATTGCAGAAAGTTGCGTTTAATTTAGAAAAAAATGTGTTTAAAATTGAGAAAATTTTAGGAAGCAAAGGTTCAGGAAGGAGAAAAATGTACCTGGTGAAATGGCTAGGGTACCCAGAAAGCTTCAACACCTATATAAAAGCTTATGCAATAATGAAGCTTAAATAGTATGCAACATGGCTCCTAACCATTTCTACGTCACACTCCCGTCCTCCTCGTCCCTGTCTGTACACCCTAACAACACGCTAGCCAACTTTGTAACAGAACTCCATGGGCACATTGAATTGGGTCGTGATTCGTATGAGGTGGGGATATGCGAAATTCAGCTGGACACAGTCTTTTTAAATATTGAACATAAAGAAACCGTTTTTACGATTCTTAGAGACATTGACGAGTGTGAAAAAGCTGGGGTAGCTATGGATGAAACTATGCGCATCGCTCGGACTAAGATTGCACGGTATTACAGTACAGAAGTAAGACTAGGGCAGGGTCAATATGGTTCGGCCGAGGATGTTGTGAGAGGCTTAAACGTAAGTTTAAGAAACTCAAACCTTACGAATGATTTAGTATATGAAATCGTAAACAACCCTGCACATACACTAATCCTAAAATCAAAGACTAACAGACGTCTTAAAAACATAGAAAGTTCAAAATTCTAACCAATGGCCGATATAGCGCAGCCTTCCAAAGAGACACATTTCACGAGACACAGTATAACTTGTCCAGATTAATGTATCAATTGAAGATGGAGAAATTGGCTGAAAGGTCCCCAGACATGTGCTATATTTACAGTAATATAGTGGAGCACCAGTTTGTTGGGGATACCCAGGCACGCCTGCTGCGCATTGCTCACATCCCCAACCATAGAGGAAGGAGTTTGAGTATTACATATGACAGACCCCATTATGTGAATGTCGCAACTAATTTAATAACCAATATCACAAATATATAAGAACGATTGAGGGCGAAAACTTCCCATTCGGTAACGGGAGCTTAACAGTGAAGATACACTTTCGACGCACTGAGTTATAATGGATAGAAAGCCTTTCACCGTCTATCGAGGGATGCGATACCAGCGCGGTAGTGGACTTGGATCCATTTTTTCATCCATACTACGTACGGCTGTTCCTTTGCTGAAGAGGGGTGCCAGATACCTTGGAAGGAAAGCGTTACAATCAGGCCTTAACACTGCAGAAGACATATTGGCCGGGGCTAAACCTAAAGAAGCTCTAAAAAAACATTTAAAGCGTACACGGAACGAAATCATCAAAGATGCAAAGAGAAAAATGCGTGGTGGCGGGAAGAAGAAGAGGGCTTCCCGGAAGAAGAAGGGGTCACGTGGTATTAAACGTAAAAGGCTATCAAAAAAGAAATGCTGTAAGCGAATGAAACCTATGATTGACCACTTTTTTGACTGATATAAGCTAAGGATATTGATCTCATGAATCATAGTTTGTTTACCACTTGTCGAGAGAGGAGTCACTATTTCGCCATGGCACGCTTCATCCACCCATGTAGTTCACAATGCTGTAAATCGGAGCTGTCCTTTTTTGAGCTCCCGCCAACCCAAGTTTCTATTGAGCACAGTGACTTTATTACAATTAACCCTTTAAACACAATTAGTTCCCCGAGTGCACCTATAGAATTCGTGATACCCAGCTCAGGTCCTTACTTTTTTGATCCAAGCTGTGTGCACATGTACGCTAAGCTACGTATAGCCCATTCTGATGGAACGGTCTGCGATGACAAATATGCTGTATACCCTGAAACAAACTTTCTGCACGCCATATTCAACCAGTGTGACGTATATTTAAATCAGACCAACATATCGGCAGGCACGGGGTACTATCATCTACGAGCCTATTTGGAAAATGTCCTCAACTTTTCCAAAGAAGCGAAGGCTACCTTTTTAAGTGCCGAGGGATATTATCAAACTAAAGATGAAAATAGTATAAAGGACAAATTTAAAAATTCTAAAAGAAAATATACGAGTGTTTTGGACTGTTGCACACAGATTTCACTTTCCAGGAGAAGTTGCTTGTGAACGGGGTGGATATGAAAATAAAGCTCACCCGCACGAGTCCTGAGATCTGCTTAAATCTGGATGTGAATCAAGAAGAGGGTGCAAAGTCCGTTGTGGTTCACATTATGGACACATACCTCCGCGTACGGCGAGTGAAATTAAGTTCACCAAAACAACTAGAAATTGAGAAAAATTTAGTAAACGCTACAGTGAAATATCCTATTAACAGAGTGCAAATCAAACTATATACGGTTCCTGCAGGGTTGGCATCGAAGCAGATAGAAAACATTGCCCTGGGAAATCTTTCTAAAAGGATATTAATCGGCATGCAGGACCACGCTTCGGTGAATGGAAAATATAAAAAGAGTGCCTTTAAATTCGAGAATTTCGGACTTAAAAATATAACTCTATACGTTAATGGCACTGCTTTGGGTGGAACAATGGGTACGGACTATTCATCAGACGCTGTGTTACCGCTTTGTGCCAGAGCCTATAGTAATCTGACCCATATTGCAGGTGATTGTGATGAGCTTGGTAATGGGGTAACGCAGGAAGAATTCATTTATCAATTTAACCTTTACCCGTTTGACATTACACCTGACTTATCTGCTAGCGTAAATACCCATTTAACATCACAGCAGAGCGGAAACATCTCAGTGCGGCTGGAATTCGCCAAGCCTATAGACGCTCCTATTAGTGTACTAGTATATCTCGAATCGCAAGCCCTAATAGAAGTAGATAGATTTAGAAGCGTTATCACTGACTTTTAAAATGGATGCTAATACACTTCAGAAAGTAATGGAGCGATTCACACGTTCCAAATTTATCGGCGTGTTTGCGAAGAATGAAACATTGAGTTTGCCAAGTACGCGAGAATGCGGTAGTCTTATTGTGAACACAGACATCATCGGTAATGAAGGGATTCACTGGATCGCTGTCTATTTTAAAAATAGACAGCGCCTGTACTATTTTGATTCACTCGGTACTCAACCCTGGAGTGATCCTATTATTGTAAAATTTCTCGCTCAGTTACATATTCCCGAAGTTGTGTGGACCCCATTTCGCATGCAAGGATTTTACTAATGTTTGCGGAATGTACTGCGTCTCATTTCTCATGCATATTCAAATGATAAAGAATTTATAAATTTTTTAAATTTATTTGACCCGTGTCACACTCGCCGAAACGATGAAATGGTATGCAGACAGATAAAAAACCGTTTTCCAATTGTAAGTACTCGTTGTATATTATAATGTTTTTGTTCGTATATTTGTAACGATATATTCGTTTATTGTACTGATTTCTTTCATTTAATAAATTTATGAAAATATACACAAGGCGTCCCAAAAAAATGTATACACACTTTAAATACTTATAAAGGCAGTGTTTATTAAAATACATTTCATTTTCAAAATGTAATAGAATCTACAGACATTATTTAATTGTTTTGTCAACGCCTGTTTTCAAATTGACGTCCGTTCTGGTCCAGGCACAGCTGATAACGCGAAGCAATGGAATCGCAAACATCACGAAACATTTCGTTTGGTATTTGTGTGCATTCTCGTTCAATGGCTGCTCTCAATTCAGCGACTGTTGCAGGTTTTATAGCGTAGACTTTGTCTTTTAAGTATCCCCATAAAAAAAGTCAAGTGGTGTGAGGTCTGGTGAACGCGGAGGGTATTCTACGAAACCCCTTCGTCCAATCCACATCCACATCGTGCCAAGTACCACTCGCAATACTCCACTCTTCGGTCCGGATCATCTTCATTAATAGCATGGACTAATCTTGGAATGTAACTTTTCCATTGACAGCGCTTCAAAATGCGTTGGACAGACGATTCTGAAATTCCTACCTCACGACTCGCTTGCCGCACAGATTTTCTTGGACTTTGGTGATACGTTTCCAGTACTCTTTCTTGCTTTGTGGGGCTTGTCGATGTCCGTGGTCTTCCGGAACGCTTCTTGTGGACATTCTGAACAGTTCCATCGGCTTCAAACTTATCTCTAATTCGAGTGATGGTAAGTCGCGTTGGTGGATCTGTTTGAAACTCCCTCCTAAACTGTCTTTGCACTTCAACTGCGTTTTCACACTTCCAGTAGCATTTTAGAATGAATTTCCTTTGTTCAAAGCTTAGTCTGACTGCCATTATTAATTCTAATGGGTTTAACTTGGAAAGAAAGAAACATCAATTGAGCTATCAGCTGTTAAAGTGTGTATACATTTTTTTGGGACGCCCTGTATTGTGTCTTCTTATCCCAAAAAGATCGAAAAACACTTACATTATTTCGGTGTGACATTGTTGACTGATCAGTATATCCTCCCTATTCCGAGATTCTTCAAAAGATTGTATAACACGTGTCAAATCCTCATCGGACCTTAAAGGAATAATGCTTTTAAAACATATACAGAGTATACAGACAGATCCCCATTATGTGAAGATATCTTTGGTTCGAGGAGTGAACGCCATAAAAATTTCTATTTTAGCACAATGGAGATAACCAAATAACACTAATTGACATTTTTGGCGAGTATCTATTTGACGAGATACTACAACTCTCCATATATATATAAAATTCTAATTATAGACACTTACATTTCTATGGTAGTCCCTTGCGTCGGGTTGTAAGGAGCGTCACTGCAAATATCTTCTACGGTTTGCGTTGAAAATAATTCGCCACGATCAATCGCATTGAAAAGGCTAATTGCGGTTAATGCTGCAGTATCACGTTCTTCATACAATTCCGGGGAGACGTACAGGTCCATGGTGGAGGATGTGTGACATTGTTGACTGTTCAGTATATACCCCGTATTCCGAGATTCTTCAAAAGATTGTATAACACGTGTCAAATCCTCATCGGACCTTAAAGGAATAATGCTTTTAAAACATATACAGAGTATACAGACAGATCCCCATTATGTGAAGATATCTTTGGTTCGAGGAATGAACGCCATAAAATTTCGATTTTAGCATAATGGGGTAACAAAATAACATTGATTGACATTTTTGGCTATTATCTATTTGACGAGATACTACACCCCATCCATATATAAATTCTAATTATAGACACTTACATTTCTATGGTAGTCCCTTGCGTCGGATTGTAAGGAGCGTCACTGCACATATCTTCTACGGTTTGCGTTGTAAATAATTCATCACGATCAACCGCATTAAAAAGGCTAATTGTCGTTAATGCTGCAGTATCACTGTCTTCATACAAGTCTGGGGAGACGTACAGGTCCATGGTGGAGGGAATGATTATTCACTGACGCGAAAATAGCTACTGTTACTCCAAACTGAAAAATATCCCCTTTTATATGCACAATCGCCAAGCTCCGCCCCAAAAGACCAGATGTTCGTAGTGATTGGCTGCCGATGTAGCTGGGTGGAGCTATGACGTGTACCAATCCGCTATAACGGGACCGGACGAGTAACATATATATAAAATCGAATTATAGGCACTTACATTTCTATGGTAGTCCCTTATATTATATTTTTTACTTACAAATTATTAGTATTGTTTGTTAACATAATTGTTAACTTATTTTATAATAAAGAAATTATATCCTAATTATATTTTAAAAAGAACATTCGGTTTCAACGTTAAGCTGTGGTCTAAGGCGGCGTGGCATAAATAAATACTAAAATAAAATTAAATGTTAAAAATCTTTATTCATACGTTATTAAAAGTTAAAAATCTTTATTAATAAAACTATAGTTGTAAATTATAGTTAGGTTATACGATGTTTTTCGGGCATACTACTGCCTCGGGTTAAATGATCCTGTTATTTTAAATCACGTATTTGAAAGAGTTAATCATTATTGCTACATAAAAAAATCGTGCATTACGATGTTTTTCGGGTATACTACTGCCTCGGGTCAAATGGTCCTGTTATTTTAAATCACGTATTTGAAAGAGTTAATTATTATTGCTACATAGAAAAAATCGTGCATTACAATGTTTTTCGGGTATACTACTGCCTCGGGTCAAATGGTCCTGTTATTTTAAATCACGTATTTAACGACACATCGCGCTCATTTCCATTGCTATATATGGCTCTAGGATCGGCCCTGACGAGATGTATTTCGTAGGTTAGGTTAGGTCTCTTACATATAAAAGACCATGTGGTAGAGTAAGCAACGAACCCCATCGACGAGATGTATTTCTGAATCCATGTTAAACTGGAGGTCTAATTTACGAGCGAGTGCACGTATTATGTTCTTGTACCGGCGTAGGCGAGAAAGAGTTAATTAGTATTGCTACATAGAAAAATCGTGCATTATGATGTTTTTTCGATTATTATTTATTGAACAAAACTCTCGCTCTCTTTCTATATATATATATATATATATATATATATATAGAGAGAGAGAGAGAGAAAGAGTGGTCTGGAAGGAAGTTTACCAATGATTAAATTCTCTTTGCGAGTGACCCGTTGCCCGCGTCGGGCTAACCTTTGGTTAGCTTCCGCCCGAATTGTTCATTCTGACGAAGGTCAAGCTTTTCAGTCCACCTTAGACCTGCAGTTTAACGTGGATTCCGAACCACGCCCCATCAGCAGCCCAGCGTCTTGACCACTAGGCCACCTAGGGTACCCATTTATCTACCAACCACTTTCTTTATTGTGTGGAAGGATGAACAGCTGGGTTTTGCTGCGCGCCGGCTGCCGTCGGGTCTCGAACCCTGGGCCGATGGATTCGTAGTCCGCGACGCTAACCACTACACCACCGAGGCGCCTCATGAGGCTAGCATCATGAAAAAGAAAAACTATGGTATTTGTCATTACTTGTCATAGTGGATTTAATTATCCCAGAAGAGTTCCTTGTTCCATGCACGGTCTGTGTGTAGCATATATATATATATATATATATATATATATATATATATATATATATATATATATATATTGTGTGTACGTTTTTCCCACTGTTATTCGTGACTTAAATATTTATAATAAAAATCAAGTGCCTAAAAAAGTTATTTAATAAGCAGAATTTAATTGGATTCATTGTAGAAGTAATAACAATGGCAATATTAATATTTGGAGCATTGGGTACTTATCAAGGGCTGTCTTTAAGAAAGGTCTCTCGCAAGCAGATTTTCTCCGAAACCAACCTCGCTATAGTGGACTGTGTTTTGGGGAAATCCAACTTTCTTCGTTTCTTATAATTTCGTTTTTTCATTTTTCCTTCGCAGGGAATGAGGCTCGTATGTTTCTTAACTTTTCATCTCGTTTGGTGGGTTTCGAATTGTATCGTAAATTATCGTATTTCGAATTGTATCGTAAATGATCATTTCGTTTCGTTATTCGTGAGGGCTCATCTACAATCATATATTGTGGTATTTTATATGATTTGTGTACAGATGGGTTAAACTGTGGGTCTAAGTTACGCATAAATATAAAACATTTTCATTGTATATATATATATATATATCACAAGATATTTAAAAGACTGATATAATTATAGTAAACTTATGTCGAAATAGTTACCCATAAATTTAATTGTTTTCGGCTGAATTATGGATAACTATGTTATTTGTTTCGTTCATCTTCAAGTTTAATGAAGCTGGGTATCCCTTATAAAAATTCGTTTCTGTCTAACGAATTATTTATTGGGTAACTTTGTTAATTCTATTAATGCGTAAATATTTCTGAAACATGAAAGAGGCGCTTGTGTTATTTTATATGGTTGATTCTTCCAACTGATTAACTATATAAACATAATGTGTTATTTTATATGGGTGAATCTTCCAACTGATTAACTATATAAACATATATTGTGGTATTTTATATGGTTCATTAGTTTATTATATATAAAAGTACAATTTAATAAATATTGCTATCTGGAATACATAGCGCTATCTGGTGTACATGACGCGATCTGGCAACTCAGCAACTGAATACATTGCGTGATCTGACAACTCAGCAACTGAATACATGGCGCTATCTGGAAACTCAGCCAGAATATAGGTTTATAAAAGACCGAGAAGCTGGTGAAGACTCATTCCCAGCTCGGCTCCAGCCGAGCAAGGACCTCCGGTCCTTCTCTTTTTGGCTCTTTGGGAAAAACCCTTAGTGGCCTCTTAGGTTAGGTAAACGAAAATAATATGCCTTGCTATCAAAGGCAACTACTCTCTCTCTCTCTCTCTCTCTCCTTCAGGTATCTCCCTCCTTCAGGTGTCTCTCTCTCTCCTGCATGTGTACCTACTGCATGTGTACCTCCTGCATGTGTGCGTATGTGTGTGTACCTCCTGCATGTGTACCTCCTGCATGTGTACCTGTCCCTTGGCTCAGCCAACTGGCTGATTCTGGCTGATTAGGAGCCTAAAAAACAACGCCTACTCGGCTGAAGTCTTAATGTGCACTTGGCTCCAGCCAGGTGAACACCTCTCCTCCTTTCTCTCCTCCTTTCTCTCTGGCCCTTTGAGTGGAATAGCTTGGGGGAGGCCTCCAAGTTGCATGCCCCTTGCAACCTAGGTTGGTGCATGACCCTTGCAACCTAGGTTGGCAACAATGGCCAGTACTCTCTTTTTTCTTTCTTTTTTTCTTTTTTTCTTTTTTTTTCTTTTTTTGCAACCCCCCACCCCCTTCGCAACATCCCCCACCCCCCTTTGCAACATTACATAATAACCTGCAACATTCTTGCACTCTCCCCTTTTGCGGCTATACTACTGATCAGCACCACTGACCAAGAAAAACGAGTCATAAATGTAAAAAAATCGAAGACGCATCACAGTTATGAAAGCAAATCAAACATTTTTTAGTGATGAAAAAATATTCACTCTAGAACCACCGATGAACTCTCAGAACAACAGAGTATACTCAGAATCCCATCAATTAAAGAATCGAATTTCGGACGAAAGACTGTACGCAACAAGAAGCCACTTTTCCAAAAGTATTATGGTGTCTGTCGGTGTTTCCAAGCTGGGGAAAACATCTCTTCATTTCGTTGAGCCCGTTGGGAAAGTTAATGTCGAATATTATTGAAATGTTCTTTCAGCAAGCATGATTTCAGAGATGCGTGCTCTCGCAAATGGAGTTAACTTTGGTTTTCAACAGGATGGAGCAAGGGCACATACGGCAAAAGACACTGTTGCTTATTTAAATGAACATGTTCCCGAATTTATTGAACCGGAGAATTGGCCTCCGAACAGTCCTGATTTGTATCCTGTTGATTATGGTATTTGGGAAAACTTGTCAGAACGAGTTTATCGCGGTAAGAAAATCAGAAATGTTAACCACCTGAGAGATGTTCTGATTGAACAATGGACCGAATTCCCACAAGACCAGATTGATTCAGCAGTAGATCAATTTAGACGAAGACTTCGAAAAGTAATAGAAGTTGGAGGAAAACATATTGAACAGTATTTTTAGTTTGACATTTTAATAACAATTTTATATGAAAGGAATTTTTGGTTGTATAATAAAGAAATTATGAGTACTGTATTTACAATATCTTTACATTCTGTTTTTGTTTACATACTAAAATGAGGTCTATTCAGCTACTGTGCTAAAAATTTAAAGAAATGTTGTCAGATAACGTTATTTTATTTCGTGAAAGTTTCATCAAAAGTTAAGAGAAATCAGGGTTGGGTCGATTAACCTCGAAAATTAACTAGTTACGTTAAATTAATATGAGATTCTTACCAATTAAGTGAAGTTAATTTAATGCAAATTTAAAACATTAACCAGTTAAATTAAGTTAATTTTGAAAGTAAATCAACTAAATTAATCAATTAACTTTTTCTTTCCTGGAAGTAGTCTGCAGACTCATCATTATATATAATTAATCAAGATAATGATAAACCTGTAATTATGTGGGATCACTTTGTATGTGTGGTTGTCAATGTCTGATAAATTATATGTATTTTTTTTGCATATTATGTATACAGGGCAAGACGTAAGGATAATGTTTTCTATAAACTTTTATTATTTTTCTGTTTCTTATAAATAAATTAAATTTGTTTATGGTCTCAACTCAACTTTTCACCACAGGTCTCAACTTTTAGGCATATAATAGTTTTCCATTGTAAAAATGAAGGCAAAATGAATTTAATAACAAATTGTTTTCTAAACTGTATGTTTTATATTGTACATTATTGACACTGAACATAATCCAGATTCCTTACCAACAATAGTCAAATTACACACATAAAACATATACTTTACTTACAAATTAAACATGCTTGTTAACTTTACAGAAGATGAAGTTCTCAAACCTTTCATCTCTTAGCCTATTACATTTCACTCAAAGATAAAAACAGCATTTTTATAGGAAAATTAATTGAAAATTAATTAAAGTTAATCAATTAATTTGGAGATATTTCAATTAAGTTAAGTTAAACTTTTTACAAATTTAACTAGTTAAGTTAAATTAATTAAATTAATCGGTTAATCGGCAAAAAAGTTAAGTTAATTAACTTAATTGACCCAACCCTGATATATATCATAAAAATTAGAAATGTAGTTAAAAAAGCAAGGTAATGATCTACGGACTGTAAAATTGCTATGTTAGATCTTATGTGGTAAGGTCACCACATTACGCAAAAAAATTCGAGGATGTAATAAGAGTTTAAAAATAAACTAGACTAGATCTATGCAAATGCTTTTTGAGCTTTAGCAGTATATATATATATATATAAAATTTCGTGGAGACTAGATTACACTACGTGAAGTGGTCATTAGACAAAAGCGCTTGAGCACCATTCTGTGTTTCCTTTCCTTCGTGGTTTTATTCATCATATATATATATATATTCGAGAAACTTCAACTCTTGAGATATGGTAGAATGAAGAAGTTAGACTGCATCTTATTTTTAATGCTTTCTAATCGATAAAGTCGTGTAACATTATTCTGTTATGGTTATGACACACATATATCATAAACCGAAGTTAAAAATAACGAGGCTTTAACGTTCTTTTTCCTCACGCAGAACTATAAAAGGGAAAGGTAAGGATTAACACTTTCATCGACTCCACTTATTCTCGTTTCATTTCCCCCTTTCAGAGAACCCCTTTGGTACCCCACCGGACCATAAAGGTCAAACAAAATCCAAAACAAGACGTCAATTTGAATATTCTCGAGGAATTTTTTAAAACACCTTAATTCAGCATCCTTCCTTAATAAAAAATATAAATTTAATATATATATACAGTGCCCGCGAAAAGTATCCGATCACCCTTGAAATTTGTATTTTTTACATAAAAAACAATGTTTAAATGTATACTAACCTTATATTAGTAATTTGTCATCTGTCCTTTGGTTTGGATGACTTGTTCTAGACGTTTTGGCATGGATTTAATCAAGTTTTGACAAACTTCCACTGATATTTCCTTGCACCATACCTTTTTGATGGCCTCTTGTAATTTTTCGACTGAGCCAGTGTCGTGGCATTCAACCTTATTTTTTATTATTAGCCACAGATTTTCTATCGGATTGAGATCTGGACTATTACCAGGCCAATCCAAAATATCAAATTTATTGTCAGTAATCCATTTTGTCACTATTTTGGCCCTGTGACATGGTGCACCATCATGCATGTATGTTTTGTCCTTTGGATTGCCATTGCCATTGGAAGTTTATCCTGTAGCATTGCTAAATACCGTGCACCATTCATAGTTGTGTTCTTCGGAAGAAAATATAAGTTTCCACGCCCATAGTAACCGAAACAACCCCAAACCATCACACTTGGAGGGTGTTTCATTGTCTTTAGGGTGTATTTAGGGTCCATCCTATTTGAGCCAATAGGCCGGCGAACCTTTTTTGGACAACTTCTGAATGTCAAAAATGTCGACTCATCGCTAAATAAAACCTTCTTCCAGTCATCAACAGTCCAATGAATGTATTTTTTACAAAATGCGACACGTTTTTTACGCATTTTTTCATTAATGAACGGTTTCTTAGCAGCATGGCGAGATGGTAATCCGAGTTCTTTTTGGAGCCGCTCCTGGATAGTTCGTTCAGAAACACCAGATAACAAATTATTCATATTAAATTTTATTTCTTTCGCAGTTATTGTTGGGTTTTTCAATACTAAACGTTTCATAAGTTTGTCTGTTCGCGAATTTGTTTTCTCGGTCTGCCAGATCGTTTTTTAGGGACTGGCGTGGTTAGGCCACCATTGTTCTTAGCCCGTGAAACCCATAAATTAACGGTACTTTGGGATATGTTTAATTCCTTAGCTATCTGTCTCTGTGATTTCCCACATGCATGCAAAGCAACAATAGCACCTCGACAATCACTCTTAAGTTGTTTTTTAGCACACATTATATATAAATTTTATTTACACCACTTTCTGTAAAAAAAAAAAAAAATCAAGAAATTTACACAAACAGTGAAATCTGACAAATTTGAGACACAGCCACCGCAACGAAGGCTACCAGAACACTAATTTGAGAATGCATTGGATAGCTCTCATATCAGCGAGCAACCTCGAAGTTACCAGATGTCGCTAGAACAAATAGAAAGTGAATTACGTGTCTCTGAATATCAAGGGAAAATATTGTATTTTCTTGAGTGATCGGATACTTTTCGCGGGCACTGTATATATATATATATAGTAACGGTTAAGTTTTTATATATGTTAATTAATCTCACTGATCGACTATTTTTGGATATTCTCTATACAAAACAGTCATTTCGTAAAATTGTTTATTATTTAAACTTCTTCCTTTTCTAGAGGGAAGGCACTTTTGGTTAATTGTTAATTTAACTATGAGAGAGAGAGAGAGAGAAGAGAGAGAGAGAGACTTACATGATTATTATTACGTTATCCGGGTTTATACACTTAAAATTTGGCAGTAAGCGTGTTTCGAAATAATCAGTATTTATATTTACAGCATTTTAACCAAAACTCAAATAATTAGCAAATCATATTAAAATAATCATATTAATTCCATTTTACACTATATATATATATATATATATATATATATATATATATATATTACTTAAGAGCATGTACAATAACATAGACAAAAGTTTCAGTATTTAATCTTATATAATATTTCATCGAAGATCTTGAACTGTAAAGATAAAAGAAATTGATTTGGCCGTTTTCAAATGTCATCTCTTTAAATGGGTTGGCAGACAAATGGGTACCCTGGGTGGCTGGATTAGAACACCCTTTAGCCTCCTAGTCTCGAGTGTAGTCAATTTTAGCTCCTTAAGCCTATCCTCGTACGACTGACCTAAGCGACGGATTCATCTTAGTTGCTCGTCTTTGAACTCTTTCGAGTTTCTCTATATCTTTTCGCATATGCGGTTTCAAAAATTGGATCGCGTACACCAAATGGGGTCTAACTAATGATTTATAAAGAGGAACTATAATATCGCGCGATTTGTACTCAAAATTCCGAGCTATAAAACCAAACACTTTGTTCGCTTTATTGTCCGCTGCTGTACTTTGTTTCGCTACTTTTAAATCGGCCGTGACAAACTTACATTTTTCAGTAACTCGTTACATTTCCTGCGCATCAACGATCTTAAGCGGCGTTAGCTTTGCACATTATTTTGACTGGTGACAACCTCACATGTACAATATTGTTCATTCGTAAAGTAGATTTTGAGCTTTAGACGATTGAATGGTGAAATAAATTAACAAATTAGTTTTTGTTTTTATTCAACATTATCATTTTCATCGTCAGAAAACACGGTGGATAAGCTCACGTATAAATAAACGTCATTTGAAATGTTTGTGATACGAAACGTTTAACAAAATATTTACCCATTCACCACGAAACAGTGGATAAATAAAAATAAGAAAGTAAAAAGTAGATATGCTTCTAGAAAGTAACCGGGAACGATGACCTTTGAAATTTAGGCCCAACAGTACTCAAATTTAAATTCTTAATTGCTCAGAGAATACGTACAAATTACAAGGACATACTACAAACACAGTTTTAAGTACTATATCTTAAAAACTGCCAAATTTGAGGAAGCATAATATTCATTACATAGCTAACAACGACAAGAGGTGAGATCGAGCCCACATGAACACAAAATTTTGGAATCGCAAAAAATAGCAGCCTTAGCATTGTTCCTGTTCTAAATCAGATTTTAACACGGAGGTAACTAATAACGACTTATGCAAAGATGCACCAGTTCTTCCGAAACGGCGGGCTGCAATTTTACCGAGCTAAATATTTATCAACTTGTGTGCTTCAAACACGTTTGGAGCGGCAGATATCATGTTCACCACTTAGCAGTTGGTCAAGGTACAGAGAGACAACTGACACGGCTCCACCCTCTATTTCCAGTCTCTTTTAAGTATTTAAGTAAGGATGGATTCAAAAACATTACAAATGCAAGAAAACAAAGCAAATGGAAGATGGTTGGAGGGTTGAGAGTGATCACCC
This sequence comes from Bathynomus jamesi, assembly GCA_023014485.1. Classification (NCBI taxonomy): domain Eukaryota; kingdom Metazoa; phylum Arthropoda; class Malacostraca; order Isopoda; family Cirolanidae; genus Bathynomus; species Bathynomus jamesi. The sequence continues at coordinate 32,864 of JAJOZX010002674.1, read as the reverse complement.
TTCTCTAGGACATGCTGAATGAAAGCGAACTTCGAACAGGAAGGAACAGTATCAGATGAAAGTTTTCCACGGCTAAGGTATCTTTAGGTGCGAATTTGTTCTTGGCCACAGTAAAGCACAATGAGGCAAATGTGGCTGTTTCAGACATAATTATATCGGATGAATAGCACTGGACACGTTCAGGGTTGAGTTGGAGGCGAGAATTCGAGCGAATAGTTCAGCTTTGTGAAGAGAAGAGAAGGCTCTTGCGCTAGACTGGAAAAAGGTGAGGAGAGGAAGAGCATGTAAACTTGATGTAGAGGTTCTTAACTAGAAACCAGAAATAGAGAGAAGACTTAGAATTGTATAGATTTTCACAATTTTATTGCATGAAGGAAATTTTGGCGACTCGAGGAGCAGATTTTGCACGATTCTGGGCACAAATATGAGCCAGGAGAGGGCTGACTTGCGCTAATGTTACACATCGAGCTCAGTGTTACAAAAACGCTTCGTTCAAATGCCTAACTGAGATACAACATGTATGTAAAATTTAGCAGTGATAGGATTTCACTCGAGAATTGAATACTATAAAAGTGTGAATTGTAAGAAAAGGCCTACTCTCTCCTTCGCCAGCACAATACTCCTCTAAAGAAACTTATCTCCTATCATTTGAGAATAAAGTTATCACAGTAAGAAATCACTTCTACGTCCTGGGCTTTCAGATAACAGAGCTCGGAAGAGGACGAACTATTAAGTCTCAAATAGGTAACTGGATTTAACACATGACAGAAAGCAAGTTTAAAGTTAACTAAACATCGGGTGTATATATATATATATATATATATATATACATATATATATATATATATTTTTTTTTTCCTGTACTTATATTAACGGTTATATTTTTTTGTCTGTAACTGCCAATAGTGTATACTGCTAAATTATTCTTTTGAAAAATTAACCTAAGCTACTGCGTGTATATAAATATAAAAACCTTTCATTTATAAGGTATGTAATGAATATTATGCTTCCTCAAATTTGGCAGTTTTTAAGATATAGTACTTAAAACTGTGTTTGTAGTATGTCCTTGTAATTTGTACATATTCTCTGAGCAATTAAGAATTTAAATTTGAGTACTGTTGGGCCTAAATTTCACTGAAGGTCATCGTTCCCGGTTACTTTCTGGAAACATGTCTACTTTTTACATTCTTATTTTTATTTATCCACTGTTTCGTGGTAAATGGGTAAATATTTTGTTAAACGTTTCGTATCACAAACATTTCAAATGACGTTTATTTATACGTGAGCTTATTTGACGATGAAAATGATAATGTTGAATAAAAATAAAAACTAATTTGTTAATTTATTTCACCATTCAATCGTCTAAAGCTCAAAATCTACTTTACGAATGAACAATATTGTACATGTGAGGTTGTCACCAGTCAAACTAATGTGCAAAGCTAACGCCGCTTAAGATCGTTGATGCGCAGGAAATGTAACGAGTTACTGAAAAATGTAAGTTTGTCACGGTCAATTTAAAAGTAGCGAAACAAAGTACAGCAGCGGTCAATAAAGGGAACAAAGTATTAGGTTTTATAGCTCGGAATTTTGAGTACAAATCGCGCGATATTATACTTCCTCTTTATAAATCATTAGTTAGACCCAATTTGGTGTACGCGATCCAATTTTTGAAACCGCATATGCGAAAAGATATAGAGAAACTCGAAAGAGTTCAAAGACGAGCAACTAAGATGAATCCGTCGCTTAGGTCAAAGTCGTACGAGGATAGGCTTAAGGAGCTAAAATTGACTACACTCGAGACTAGGAGGCTAAGGGGTGATCTAATCCAGCCACCCAGGGTACCCATTTGTCTGCCAACCCATTTAAAGAGATGACATTTGAAAACGGCCAAATCAATTTCTTTTATCTTTACAGTTCAAGATCTTCGATGAAATATTATATAAGATTAAATACTGAAACTTTTGTCTATGTTATTGTACATGCTCTTAAGTAATATATATATATATATATATATATATATATATATATATATATATATATATAGTGTAAAATGGAATTAATATGATTATTTTAATATGATTTTCTAATTATTTGAGTTTTGGTTAAAATGCTGTAAATATAAATACTGATTATTTCGAAACACGCTTATTGCCAAATTTTAAGTGTATAAACCCGGATAACGTAATAATAATCATGTAAGTCAGTCTCTCTCTCTCTCTCTCTCTCTCTCTCTCTCTCTTCATAGTTAAATTAACAATTAACCAAAAGTGAGTTCTCTCTCGAAAAGGAAGAAGTTTAAATAATAAACAATTTTACGAAATGACTGATTTGTATAGAGAATATCCAAAAATAGTCGAGCAGTGAGATTAATTAACATATATAAAAACTTAACCGTTACTATATATATATATATATATAATTTATATTTTTTCTTAAGCAAGGATGCTGAATGAAGGTGTTTTAAAAAATTTCTCGAGAATATTCAAATTGACGTCTTGTTTTGGATTTTGTTTGACCTTTATGGTCTGGTGGGGTACCAATGGGGTTCTCTGAAAGGGGGAAATGAAACGAGAATAAGGGGAGTCGATGAAGGTGTTAATCCTTACCTTTCCTTTTTATAGTTCTGCGTGAGGAAGAAAGAACGTTATAGCCTCGTTATTTTTAACTTCGGTTTATGATATATGTGTGTCATAACCATAACAGAATAATGTTACACGACTTTGTTGATTAGAAAGCATTAAAAAAAGATGCAGTCTAACTTCTTTATTCTAGCATATCTCGAGAGTTGAAATTTCTCGAATATATATATATATACACACACACACACACACATATATATATATATATATATATATATATATATATATATATATATATATATATATATATATATATGACTGAACTCAGAATGGTCCCATGACGCTCTTTCATGATCCACACAAACCGTGCATGGAACTAGAACCTCTTCTCTTCTGAGAAAATTAAATCCACTTTGTATTTTTTGAATTGAGGTGTTTTACCCGCTCTAGACCTATTATTCCTATTGTTATTTAAACTTTTTCCTTTGTTCTTTGAGTCCGTCGGGAGGATGCTAATAGTAACATTTTTCCCGAATTTGCAGGTTCCATATTTTGCGTAAGTGCGGCAAATGACCGGGTGGTAGAATTTACATCTGTCTCCAAATATACATTGTCCTCTTTTAAATCTGTAATTATCTTTTATATAATCTCTGCATATAATTCCTTCCCCATATTTACTCGTGGTCTTTGTTTTTGCTCCTTATTGGCTAGTTGTGCTTGTGTCCATCGTTACCCTTATGCTGTGTGTTGTCTTTACACTCTTTTCCGCCTGTGTGTGTATATATATATATAATATATATATATATATATATATATATATATTATGCAGGAAGGAGGGACCAAGGGCAAATGCCGCAAAAGCGATCCTCCCATAGAATAAGAGAGTCAAAATCAAGGACCGGAGCTTTTGAGATGCCTAGACACTCTGCATTGAAAGATGGGAGGTCATGGACAGGAGGAAAGGTGCATTGAGGAAGATTGTTCCAGAGTTCTCCGGTTGAGTAGATGAAAGACTGAAATTACAATTTACACTCTTACGAGAGAGAGAGAGAGAGAGAGAGAGAGAGAGAGAGAGAGAGAGAGAGAGAGAGAGAGATAGAGAGAGAGTTACAGGTTATGAATAGAGAAATAAAAGCCATAAGTGAACAAAAAGCAAAGATCAAATACAACCAACGAATATAACAACTGGAAATTTTATATTATACAAGCAGAAATACCCGGCGTTGCACGGGATGTAAGGGTGTGTCAAAATATGGTAAAAAGATGAACAAAACTAAATGAACACATAAACACAAAGTTTTGGTAATTGTTTTTATTCCTTGAAAACATCAGACATTTTGTAGCACTTCAGTGTAAACAATGTTACGTGTTTTTCCATTGGGTGTCAAAACATAAAGATTGCGAGGTGTTCCAACTTTTTTGGGCCATTGTCACCCATAGCAAAAGTCACACTCAAATGTCAAAATGCAAAAACTTATTCCTTAAACTTATATTTTAAAAAGTTCTCGAAAATAATGATTTTAAGCTTTTTTGTGTCAAAATGCAAAAACTTATTCCTTAACCTTATATTTTAAAAAGTTTTCGAAAATAATGATTTTAAGCTTTTTTGTGTTAAATGAAAAAACTTATTTCTTAACCTTATATTTCAAAAAGTTCTCGAAAATTTTGAAACTTTTATGCACACCATTAGATTCCACTTAAATCCCGTGACTTTATGCCGTCATTCAAAACTAAACAAGATTTTAATGTATCATTTACTAAATAAAACTGTCTAGTCTACCTACCTACTGTACCTACCTACTGTACCTACCTACCTACTGTACCTACCTACTGTACCTACCTACTGTACCTACCTACCTACTGTACCTACCTACTGTACCTACCTACCTACCTACCTACCTACTGTACCTACCTACTGTGCACACCATTAGATTCCCCGTGAAAAGTTATATCTGATTCACTACCTTAAACACTATTTGGTGCAGCCATATTCATTTCAATAGAGAACAAACAAACAGACAAACAGACAAACAAACTTCCTCTTATATATATATATATATATATATATTGTACGAGAGAGAGATCGAGAGAAGACACTCGGTAAGAAGCAGGATTCGTGATGAGGTTATGAATAGAGAAATAAACGATGTAGGTTACTCTTGGATAGTTATGGCTGGTGAGTTACTGAGATAATGGGGTAGAGAGGTAGTGATGTAGAAGGGTTGTGAGGTAGTGGAGTAGTGAGTTAGAGAGGTAGTGAGTTAGAGAGGCATTGAGGTAGTGTGATAGCGAGACCTATCAATGGTTAGGCTAGGATAGGTTGCTCTTGGATAGTTATGGCTGCTGAGTTAGTGAGGTAATGTGGTAGAGAGGTAGTGATATAGGAAAGTTGTGAGGTAGTGGGGTAGTGAGTTAGAGAGACAATGATTAGGTCAGGTTAGGTTATTAGGTGAGGTGCGTTAAATTGAGGTTAGTTTAGTTATGTGTTGTGAGGTAGTGGGGTAGTTAGTTAGAGAGGTATTGAGGTAGTGTGATAGCGAGACTTATCAATGGTTAGGCTAGGTTAGCTTGCTCTTGGATAGTTATGGCTGCTGAGTTAGTGAGGTAATGATATATATATATATATATATATTATATATATATATATATATATATTGTACGAGACAGAGACAGAAGAGAATTCGAGATGAGTCTTGTATGAGCTTATTCCCTGTTTTTCTGTTGGAGATAGGCTAACGCAAACAAAGGAAAAAATTTGGCCAGAAAAGGTGTACAGCGGTCAACTGATAACCCCATGGGTATGCCGCCCCACCTTCTACCCCAAGAGAGAGAGACAGCGATGATTGCGAATTTAATTATTTTTCGTTTTCCGCACGAGATGTTTGTTGATTTAATATATATATATGTAAAAAGTGAACAATGAACAATTCCTATACCATCATTATATGGATTCATTGTCTTCATGCAGTACTTATGTTCGTATAGTTTTTATGTTCGAATGTCCATTTTTACATAAGAAACCAAAATCGCCTAAGCGAGTTTTGGATAGAATTTCGATTTATACTTCTTTATTCATTACTGTATTTCTCTAATTCATCTTTTTCTAATAATGACTTATACACTATGACGTCATAAAATAACTTTATTCTCTTTACGTTTCCCATACTTTGTACACTGAATCACGTTCTTAGTATTTGGACATCTTCCGTATTCAATGTATGGTAAATTCTTTAGTAATAAGGTTGTGGTGTTATGTAGTATAAACATTATTATTCAACCATATTCATCCATACGTCACGTTTTCCCGTGATTAATTCCCCTTGATCATTATCCTATATAAATTTTATTAAATATTCGTTTTTTCTCGTTCGTTCGAAAACGCAAAAATACGTTCTCGTATTGTTTTTTTTTATTATTTTTTTTCAAGTGCGTTCACCCCTCGCACGATATTCATAAATGCTTAGTAAGATCAAATTTCGCGAACTATGCATAAGTGAACGCTTCAAAGATAAAAATTCCTCCTCTCGCTCTGATTTCAAATTTATAACATATTATAACATATTATGTATATAAATCCAAACCATATGTGCCCCATGTACGTACTTTGTATTATATTTCTAACATCTTAATTGTCTATTAATATGAAACTGTAAAAACAAAACAAAGTTATAGTAACTGTTTAATTGTAATTAACTGTAATACTTTAATTTAATATAACGTAATGTACTTCAATGAAACTGTAATTAAATATAATGATTTAATTTATAATGTAAGAATGTACTTTAATAGAAGTGTAATTAAACAATAAGTGAATATGAAGTAATCCATAATTGTAATCGTAATTGTAATGAACCAAAATTAATACGTACTCAGTCGTGTACTTAATTTGTACTTATGTGTACTATTACGAAATGATATCGCCTTCAGAAATGAAGATTCGGCAAAAATATACGATTAGTTTTTTTTTGTTTTTTTTATTATTTTTAGTTGAAATTTTTCAAACCATCTGATCATGTGTTTAAAAGGGGGGGAACTTAACCTTCAACTGTCGTCCCCCAACATTTAGGTTTATATTATACATGTACTTGTAAAATTACGACACTTCTTCATCAAGTCACTTCTTGATTAAGTCACTTCATATTAGCACTTCATTACGACTCCTTGTTAGCAGCCTTGCTGCGAGGAGGGGGCAGAGGCCCCTTGCCTCCTTAATATTTTTAGATTCCGGCCTGAGCCATGGTCGAAAGAGGTCGAACCTCTACCCTTGTAAATTCAGAGCACTAACTGTAAATTTTTAAGAAGTAAATTACAGCAAGAGAAACTTTTTATTTTCCCCTTCGAGCCTTGTTCTCTTCAGGAACTCAGTCAGTTAAGTCGACAAGTTATAAAAGAAAAGTCGATAATTTTAGTATCAGAGAAAGTATCAGAGAAAGTATCAGAGTATTATAGAAAGAGAAGAATTAAAAATTGGCGACCCTTTGCCCAAATTAAGAGACAACCCAAGCACCATAGAAGATATTGGCATAACAGTCTGGCGAGTCTGTAGCCAAGAGTTTAACAAGAGGCGACCGAAAAGAATTAGAATGTTATAGAAGAAATATCCGTTGCTTGCCTCCTAACTAGAACCCCCGTCGATCCGAACCACCCCAGGGCCATAGACGGAGGGGTTAACATATATATATATATATATATATATATATATATACAGTGCCCGCGAAAAGTATCCGATCACCCTTGAAATTTGTATTTTTTACATAAAAAACAATGTTTAAATGTATACTAACCTTATATTAGTATTTTGTCATCTGTCCTTTGGTTTGGATGACTTGTTCTCGACGTTTTGGCATGGATTTAATCAAGTTTTGACAAACTTCCACTGATATTTCCTTGCACCATACCTTTTTGATGGCCTCTTGTAATTTTTCGACGGAGCCAATGTCGTGGCATTCAACCTTATTTTTTATTATTAGCCACAGATTTTCTATCGGATTGAGATCTGGACTATTACCAGGCCAATCCAAAATATCAAATTTATTGTCAGTAATCCATTTTGTCACTATTTTGGCCCTGTGACATGGTGCACCATCATGCATGTATGTTTTTGTCCTTTGGATTGCCATTGCCATTGGAAGTTTATCCTGTAGCATTGCTAAATACCGTGCACCATTCATAGTTGTGTTCTTCGGAAGAAAATAAAGTTTCCACGCCCATAGTAACCGAAACAACCCCAAACCATCACACTTGGAGGGTGTTTCATTGTCTTTAGGGTGTATTTAGGGTCCATCCTATTTGAGCCAATAGGCCGGCGAACCTTTTTTGGACAACTTCTGAATGTCAAAAATGTCGACTCATCGCTAAATAAAACCTTCTTCCAGTCATCAACAGTCCAATGAATGTATTTTTTACAAAATGCGACTCGTTTTTTACGCATTTTTTCATTAATGAACGGTTTCTTAGCAGCATGGCGAGATGGTAATCCGAGTTCTTTTTGGAGCCGCTCCTGGATAGTTCGTTCAGAAACACCAGATAACAAATTATTCATATTAAATTTTATTTCTTTCGCAGTTATTGTTGGGTTTTTCAATACTAAACGTTTCATAAGTTTGTCTGTTCGCGAATTTGTTTTTCTCGGTCTGCCAGATCGTTTTTTAGGGACTGGCGTGGTTAGGCCACCATTGTTCTTAGCCCGTGAAACCCATAAATTAACGGTACTTTGGGATATGTTTAATTCCTTAGCTATCTGTCTCTGTGATTTCCCACATGCATGCAAAGCAACAATAGCACCTCGACAATCACTCTTAAGTTGTTTTTTAGCACACATTATATATAAATTTTATTTACACCACTTTCTGTAAAAAAAAAAAAATATCAAGAAATTTACACAAACAGTGAAATCTGACAAATTTGAGACACAGCCACCCGCAACGAAGGCTACCAGAACACTAATTTGAGAATGCGTTGGATAGCTCTCATATCAGCGAGCAACCTCAAAGTTACCAGATGTCGCTAGAACAAATAGAAAGTGAATTACGTGTCTCTGAATATCAAGGGAAAATATTGTATTTTCTTGAGTGATCGGATACTTTTCGCGGGCACTGTATAAGCACACAGGACAAAAAATTAGTCACCCCTCTCAGAATGTACCTAATAACGTGTGACGGCGCCTCTGGCCTTGATAACCGCACGAATCCGGCGAGGCAGAGCCTCTACGAGGTTGTGCATGTACTGAACATCGATTTGCTGCTACTCTTTCATCAGCCGGTCCCGAAGTTCCGCCAGAGTCCGTGGGTGTCTATTCCTGCGCTTCACTTTCTGTTTCCAGCCTGAACAACACCTTCGACGCATTCAGGATTAAAGGCTTCATTGGACCTGCGATGTACTCGTCGCCTCCCATCATTGGAGAACAAACAAAAACGGGACTCATCGGACCAAATTACACGTTTCCAATCTGCCGCAGTCCAGTTTTTGTGCCTCTGAGCCCATTTATAACGTGCCAATTTGTGACTTGCCGTTAACAGCGGCCTCTTCCGTGGTACCCTGCTCCAGATGTCCATCGCATGCAGTTCTCGTCGCAATGTCCGTTCGGAAATTGGTCGCTGGAGAACCTCATTGGTTTCTTGGAGCAATTGTTCTCTGGTTTGAAAACGATTTGCAGTTACTAGACGAGAAACATGGCGGCGGCCCCTATTGTCAAGAATTGTTTTCCGGCCACAGTTACGCCGTCGATTGTCAGTTGATTGCGAACTACACCACTCTTTGTAAACTCGCTGGACAATACGCGTTGACACACCAACAAATTGGGCTACTTCAGACATTTTGTGTCCGTGGGCTCTGCCAAACACGATGGCTCCTTTTTGCCACTGAGTAACGTCTGCCTCACGACCCATTTTGCAGACTATATCCAACACACACTTTGTTCTTCATCACCTCACGAAACAGATCTGATCCTGTGTGCTACGTCACCGCTACTTGTCACTTACCAATGCTACATCAGCGCCCTCTGTGTGACCTTGAACTTCCTACTATCGGTGCTATTAGGGGTGACTAATTTTTTGTCCGGTGTGCTTATATATATATATATAAATGGCAGAAACACGTAAATTAGAAAGAATTTTCATGCAGGATAACCATATTATAAAGGACATAGGATGAAGGTTCTAACATAAAGATTCCTTGCATTCCATTTATCCGGTCCTGCCGCTGAGTGTGTTTTAGTTTTCCTATGGCTTGTGTAATATCTTCCGTCGTAAATGAAGAACGCGTTTCTATCGCACATCAGTTTGTCAGTTTTTGGGTTACTAAAAGATGATTCGTGCTGAGGTATTAATATTTCAAGTACTTCTGCTAGATCATCAGATAAAGCATTGTTCTCATTTTTAAAGGTCTGATAGTCGCATGGATTCACCACCTTCTTTTTGCGATATATAGGTATAATATATATATATATATATATATATATATATATATATATATATATATATAGAGAATTCTGAGAAATTCAATGTACATGTTAATTGAAATAGAGAAAATTGAAATAGAGAAATTATTTTTGTAAAATTACGGCTAGTGTGAGTTACGTTAGCATGTCTCAGGTTTTAGAGCAAATATTATGCTTCACTCTATTATTTGATCATATATATGCCCATAGTATATTTTTTGGGGTATCCTAATGACACGCGACCTAGAAGTTATAAAAAATAATATCTTTTTGAATTGAAGTGTTTTACGTCAGCTTTACACGCACGTACACTGCGACACCTACGTAGAGTTAATGGGGTGTGCTCTAGAGAAATTATTTTTGTAAATTACGGGTAGTGTGAGTAACGTTAGCATGTCTCAGGTTTTAGAGCACACATTTTGCGTCATCTGCAAACTGTCATAAAATGTGGTCACTAAAATGGAGGTAAAGGCGTGGAAGGGGGGCACCAACACGAATATTCTTTTGTATGAAGTAAAGAGGAACACCTGTTCTAAAATTGTCTTCCTGACCATAGATTGAACGCGTCTTTACCTGTACATTTCCAAGATTTCCAAAATTGAAATTCATATTTAATTTGAGCATTTATTGAGTTGTTCAGAATAGGATGTTTTATATATATATATATATATATATATATATATATATATATATATATATATATATATATATATCATTAGTAGTGGTAATAATAATAATAATAATAATAGTAATAATTTCACGCTTACTTAGGGGTATGATTATATAAGCCAACTGGGTGATTAAGCTAACATTAATATATATATAATATATATATATATATACTCAGATGGATTTTGAGAGGTTGGCGGTTGGGAGGGAGGGGGTAATCGTATGCTGCTATATTCTCGTTCCTGGCAAATTTTTCCGTCCGTTTTTGTACAATCCTTTTTCCGTCATAACGTATATCTCAAGGATATTGATTTGAAATGATTTGCATTAAAGATGCAAGGGGCCTGAAAGTGTTTTAATGACTCTGAAACATATATATATATACTTAAATATTCCGTAGGTAGCAGTGAATAAAAATATTTCTCAAAACACATTTATTGGCATCGATTACGATCTAGAATTTAATTAATTTGAATAATTAATTTGATTAAATTTAGAATTTAATTAATTAATTTGAGTAATTTTATATTTATTTTTTTTTTTATGCTGACCGTAATGCGGGGAGGGGGATTTAAAATAAATAGGTCAATAAAAGTAAATTGTCTTTTTGTTTCGTGTAAATTTCTAAAATTAGCGATGACGCCCGTTAAAATAACGATGTAAATTTGTAGTTTCAATTGGAAACGAAAAATTATAGGATTTGCGTAAATTACAAACCATACTGGGTTTTCTGATGAAGGAGAGAGCGGCCTCTCAGTATGTAATTTGTGAAACGTTAAATTTCATAGGAATCAAACTCGCAATTTTAGATGAACTTTTTTCAATTCTCAGGCTATTTTTAGACGGCATATAAACGTCGAACGTGGACACAGGGCCTGAGCACCCAAAGAGTAGCAGAACACAGCACATCGAACGTGCGAGTATAGGCCAGCGTATCAGTTAAACGGTGAGGTGAAGGTTAGGTATACCCCTTTGGGGGGTGAAGGTTAGGTATACCCCTTTGGGGGGTGAAGGTATATATATACATATATATATATATATATATATATATATATATGTATGTTTACCGTACGAGATTGGTACTATCAATGTGCTAATTATTATGTATTTAAATTATAAGTGAAAGGGTGCGATTATTGTCCATATTTGTCGTGTTTTTCTTAAAAATAGAATGTGCGATCTGATCAGGAATATTGTATAAACATTTTCTTGTTCTTTCTATGCTGTCCTGATAGTTGCTGTATAATTATATAAATAACTGTTTCGATTGGAAAGCGAACTTTGATGAGGAATCGTTGGAATAGATTGTGAACTTGAAATGTGTGTAGCCAATGTTAAGAAAATTGTCCGTTATTTTTGGCCCGTTATAGAATGTTACAGGTTGTAAATGCGGTTATTAGCGTGAAATGTTATTTATGCAAATATTGTGAAAATTATAGTTTGTTTTCAATTTTTATAAAATGATGCAAAATATCTGGTGTGTGGAATTTGTCCTTTTAATGATTTTTTTCTCTATCTAACTTGAATTTTGTTAACGAAATAAAAAAGTTGCAAAATAAATAACTGTTGAATAAACAAATAGATTTGTTAAATAAGTTTTCCTAGTGAATTTCAAATTACAATAAATTATGATAGACGAAAGAGGAAAGAAAATAAAGAAATAATGAATTTAAATAAATTATAATAAATAATAAAAGGTAAAACACGGCGATATACAGGGTGTCCGAGAATTATCTGTACACGTTTTGGCTGTTATTAAAAGTCAACCATGAAGTGTAGAAATTCCAGTGTTGTCCCATTTTACAGAGAATCTCATTAAGTTTTTTCTGATACCAAGTTTTGACAAGTTTTTTAGAAATTCCAGTGTGTCCGAAAATTATCTGTACAATTTCATCTTTTAATAAAATTCTTGATAACACACGTAAAGTTCTTAAACAAGATTATTTAGAATCTGTATTTTCAAAAGTTTCTTTTATTAAAGTAACGTTGTTACAAACATTCGATATGTGCACCATCAGTGATTCGCGAAACATCCAATCGATAATCCAAATGTTGCCATGTACGCTGCAGCATATCCACATCAATTCGCTCAATAGCAGCTGTGATTCTTGCTTTTAAATCATCAATGTCTGTCACCCGCGTACAAAAAAGAAAAAACTTGTCAAAACTTGTTATCAGAAAAAACTTAATGAGTTTCTCTGTAAAATGGGACAACACTGGAATTTCTACACTTCATGGTTGACTTTTAATAACAGCCAAAAATTGTACAGATAATTCTCGGGCACCCGGTATATATATATATATATATATATATATATATATATATATATATTCTGACAACTCTCCATAATATAAATAAAAATTAAAATAAATGGTGGTATTTAGCAACTCTCCATAATATAAATAAAATTAATATAAGTGGTGGTATTTAGGAACTCTCCATAATATAAATAAAATTAAAATAAATGGTGGTACCTGACAACTATCCTCATAAAAATGAAAATAAGTGGTGTTATTTAACAACTCTCCCTAATAAGGAATACCTGAACAATTAAAATGCTATCTGGCAACTCAGCAGGCGATTGGCTGAATAATGTAAGGAATAAATAAATAATTATTGCTATCTGGCAACTGGCTGAAGGAATAATTAAACACATGGCGCTATCTGGCAACTCAGCCAACTGGCTGTTTGGCACCCTGTAAGAGGCGGCGGTTGGCTGAAGAACCCCGTATGAGCTCGGCTTCCAGCCGAGTGAACACCCAAATCTGGGTTCCCACCTCTGGGTTTCAACTCCTATTTCTCTCTCTCTCTCTCTCTCTCTTCCCCTTTGGGGGGGGGGGGGGGGGGGGCTCAGCTTGGGGGAGAACTCCGCCTCCAAGTTGCATACCCCTTGCAATCCCATTTTGGGGTTGGCAACAAAGGTTGGTACTCCCCTTTGGGGGGATCAGCTTGGGGGATAACTCCAAGTTGCATACCCCTTGCAACACCATTTTGGGGATGGCAACAAAGGGGGGTGCCTTGGCAAGAAGGGGGGGGTGGAGGTTGGTAACAAAGGGGGGCGGGGGTGCCTTGCAACAAAGGGGGATGGGGGGTTGGAGATAAAGTGGGGGTGGGGGTGCCTTGCAACAAAGGGGTTGGGGTTGGCACTCTTGCAACATTACGCTGTATTATGCAACATTATGCAACATTTCTGCACTCGTCCATTTTGTGGCCATACTACTGATGCAATAGCTTGGAAAATCATCTTCAAGGCCAAGACAACGGAAAAGATGCTAATGACCTTAGAGGAGAAGACGCTGTAAATTGTGGAAAGACATGTCCCAAAAATACAAGAAGAAGAAAGAGAAGCAGGTTCGAGAAACAAAAGGTCATTGTTCCGAAAGAGAAGAAGAGTGACTGCAAAATTAAGTAACTGTAAAGATGACATCAGAAAAATATTAAATGATAAACTGCAGCGTATCGATTGCGTCATACAGGAACTAATTGAGAAGCATGCAGAAAAAGAAGACGATGACGCTATACAAGCGATAAAAGTTAAATCAAAGTACTTCTATAATTTTGCCAAAAGGAAATCAAAAACTCACACGACTATCGGACCTTTGAATGAAGACAGTGATTTTCCTACCGCCCAGTGTATATTTATGAGTGAAAAATTATGTATTAAGGTTTGAAGCCAAGGTTACTGTTTGTTAAAAAGATCGAAGTTTTGAGGTGACAGTAATTAGCAAACATTTGTTTTTATTTTATTTAAAATATTATTTAGTATTTTTAAAATGAGTTATGAGTTTATTACCTTTGTTACTCCTCCAAAAATTCATTTTCTCTTCTATTTAATTAAAATAATAGTAATAATAATAATAAATTTTTCCATAGACTAAAGACAACACTTGAATTGAAGTACATTCTCTGGTCGATGGTCGATGTGACCAGAGATGGGCACGATCTTGATCTTCAAGATCAGATCGTGATCTTGAAGATCAAGATCGTGATCTGATCTTGATCTTGAAGATCACTTTTATTATGGTGATCTTGATCTTGATCTAAGATCACTTTATTTCTTGTGATCTTAATCTTGAAGATCACTTTAGACTTCAAGATCACTTTTAATTTCAGATTCTTAAATATGCCGCTATGCGAATGTCATTTGTTTTTTGTCCAAGCGACATCTGGTGGCAACTTTGTTCAACACCGACTCTTTATGTTTTCTGTTAGTTGGGTGACTTGCGTCATGCGTGGGCTCATGGAAGGTGTAGTTACTGTGGAATTTAGGCTCGTAAAAAGTGTAATTTACTGTGCAATTATGTTAAAAGTGTTCTATTAATATATTATTATATATAGGCATAAAATGTAGCCTATAGGTCCGTATTCATAATAAATTAATTCTAAACATATTTTATTTACAGATTGAATTTTTTAATAATGAGTGCAATTTTACAACTTCAACAGGCTCCCAAGGGAACCAAATATTCTAGGTTGTCACCAGAACAGTATTCAATATATTTAGATAACAATGTTGGTAATAAGGATCAATCTGTGCTATTGAACGGAAAATATTTTCAAATTGTCGAAAAAACTGGAAACAGTATCAAAGTTATTTGTAGGCAGTGTACAAAGAAAACTACAATTCTGTCTGCTGGCCTCGACTCAACAAGCAATCTTCTGAGGCACCTCAGGGTTAGTACTACTTAGTAACTAAGTAGTAAGTAGTAACATTAACATAATGGTTCAAGTCATATTTTAAGTGACTGGTGCCATACAAGACTAATGCTACATTTACATAGACGTCCATTTGAATATATTGTGCACTTCAGATATTAATAGATTATGGACTAGTAACTACATTAAAAACTGCCGATATCCAACTATAATAAAACGCCAGGTGTATCTGTCTTTCTCTCTGTCTGATCCATGTCTGTAATTTCTCCTATTTAGTTACTGAAGGACGAAATTCGGCTTTCAATTTAACATAGGATAAAAATGCACTGATCATGGTAAAATAATTTTAGTTAAAGATAACAAAATTTTAGAATCTTGTTAAGTATTAATTTCAACTAGAAGTTTGATACTCTGATAAATATTATACAGGGTGTTCAAGAAGTCTCTCCGCATGATAATAATTTATTTTCTTGTGCAGAAACTACATTCGGATCTTTTGGGTGAATATGAATCGGAGAAGAAATCTCGCAAGCGTCCAGCTAAAGAAGAAGATGCCAGCGGCAGCAATGCTGGCCCTGCCAAAATTGCCAAGCAGTCAACACTAAGCATGTTCCACATTTCCAAGCAAAAACCAGGACCACCAACAGGCCGGATTAACCATTAAGCAAAATAAGCCCGTGCTTAGGGCATCAAGGGAAGGGGGGCACCACAGAAATTTTCCATTGTCGGATTTACCATGGATTTATTATACTATTATAATCGCGGCTTATAGCCTATAAGCTGTTGAAAACTGAATTATATATATTCATATATAGTATTTTTTTTTTTCATTGTTTGAATTTGTAGTGAACAACAACCCTTTTGAGAGAATAAATATATTTCGTTGTAATCACACACTTTACGCTTTGCGTTATTATTTTGTTTATATCAAATCTTTGAGCGCCATATTAAAAATACATATAGATTAAATATTTTCGTGTGCTATAGGAAGTTATTCTGAACGTGTGATTTGTGCATATAATATTAAATATATATTTTACATAATCATTTGGTATTGTTTTACAGAAAGATTTAGGTTTATAGAATTGTAATATAAATTAATATTAAAATAAAAGAAACTATAAACTCTCTATATTGCTGTTGTATCAAGTGATGTTTATCACGGCCATTATAATAATAAGATATACTGACCTAAGTTAATTAGCGTTGAAGAAGTTTATCTGTTGCTCTCTCTTCTTCTCTAGGGTAAGTCTATGAAGTGTACTTTATTTGTATATATAACAATATTTTATCATACACGTATCTTTATTTTATAATTTATTTATCTATTGTCATAACAGTATAAAAGAATTTAGATTGTAATAACCAGAGTGAATAATTTGTAATGTATATATAACATCAAACGTAGTTAGGACAATTTAGGCCCTAAGCAAATGTTCATATTTCCTATAATTAAATATTGTGTTTTAAATAAATAAATAAATGTAAATATAAAATGTGGCTCGTTAATAGTGAAATGTTAATATTGATATTTTTATAGATTGCGTATTATTAATTCTAATGTTAAGTATTTTTATTTTATAGGTTTCGGTTCCTTCTTTCGGTTCCTTCTTTCGATTTGATTTGTATTCAACATTTCGAGTTGATATTTCGGTTGAGTTATATTTAATTGCCACTTATATTTAAATTGCCACTTTGGTTGTGTACGGTTCCCATTTTGTCTTTCTGAGAATAAAAGAACAAAGCCAAGATTGTGATATGTGTAACTGTGTTGATTGCCACATAATATACAAATAAAATATTCTTTTTATTTCTGTATTTTACAGACCCCAAGAACCAAGATGAAACGTGTTCAGTTAAGTGGTGCACAAAAGCGAAAACTATCAAAAGAGAAACAAGAGAAGACTTTGGATTTAGAGTCCAAGACTGCAAAGCTGACTGATTTCTTCACACAAGTTCCACGACCACAACGTCAACATGATATACCGATTCTGAATCAAAACCAATCTCCGTCATCAGAAGTGGACACAAATACCACTTTGATCACTTCAAAATCAAAATATGATGACGTTGGAATCACCGAGGTGTCACAAGCAGGTTCATCTACCACATGTCTCACTACTGATCTCACTTTGCCTGTAAATTCTCTTGATACCTCTACTGCAAATGTTGATTCAAGTTGCTTTACAAGACATTCTGGGGTTGAAATAATTGCTGAAAATGAAAGTTTAGTGGACCATGGTGATGGTGGTGAAATGAATCAGTCTGCAGAAGATGAAGTAAATATAGCAAAAGATCCAGGGTTGTGGCTTGATTTCTCTGCTGATGATGTGGCTTATTGGATTGCTTGTGGACCCAGTGACTGTCAACACCACAATGGGCCATTTGACAAGTCTTACCGGCATTTCAGTAGTGGCAAACCAGCAAGATACTGTTCACAAAAACTTTTCGTTGGGACAAAAGCCAATGGTGAGAAATACAAGAGAGAGTGGTTATTGTATTCACCATCAACAGGATCAGTTTACTGTTATGTTTGTAAACTGTTTGCTCCTAAAAATGTCTCACATTTTGTTATAAGAGAAGGGTTCAGTGACTGGCGAAATACTATTGTAATTGATCATCATGAAAAAAGCACTACTCACCGAGACTCTATGCTAACATACTTAACTCGCAGACAAGGTGCGGGGTTGGGACAACAGTTGGAAAAACAAATTCAGGAAGAGTGTGATTACTGGGAACATGTCTTGAGGCGTGTCATAGCTGTTATTTGTACGTTAGCTGAACGTGGCTTGTCTTTTCGAGGAACAGAAGAAAGATTTGGATCATTGCAGAATGGGAATTTTTTAGGGCTGCTTGAGCTCATAAGCCGGTTTGATCCATTTTTAGCAGGTCACATTTTGAAATATGGAAATTCTGGCAAAGGAAATCCTTCTTACCTGTCCAAAACCACCTGTGAGGAACTCATTCAACTAATGGCTCAAAAGGTCCACGCACTCATTGTTGACGAAGTAAAATCTTCTGGTTATTTTAGTTTGTCAGTTGATTCAACACCAGATCTATCACATATCGATCAGTTAAGTGTTGTACTTAGGTACTTAAAAGATGGACAGCCTATTGAACGCTTTTTAACCTTTCTGAAAATGAAAAGCCATACTGGTGAGGAAATGGCAAATCAGGTGTTGCAGTACTTACGTGAAGTTTGTAAGCTAAACTTTTCAAAATGTAGGGGTCAATCTTACGACAACGCTGCCAACATGTCTGGGCGTTATAAGGGGATGCAGCAAAAAATTTTAGAAACAAACAAGTTTGCTATATATGTGCCCTGTGCAGCCCATTCACTAAATCTGGTAGGCCGAAGTGCTGTTGACTGCTGTCAAGAGGCGGTTAATTTCTTCTCTACAGTGCAGTTGCTCTATACCTTTTTTTTAGCCTCAACCAGCAGGTGGGAAATTCTTAAAGGTTGTATTGGAAATGAAAGTGTCTTAAAATCCCTCTCTGATACCAGATGGGAGGCACATGCTATGGCAACAGCAGCAATTTTGAAATCTTTCCTTAAAATTTTAGAAGCGTTAGAATGTATAGCTGAAGACCAGTCACAAAAGGGAGACACTAGAAGAGAAGCAAATAATATTGCAAATAAGATGCAAGAGCTAGAATTCGTTTTTATGTTGAATTTTTGGGATGAGATTTTGCAAAATTTTCATAGAGTAAGCAAAGTTCTACAGAATAAGGATGTGAACTTAAAAACATGTGCAGATCTGTATGGATCATTAGCTGACCAACTGTGCACTTCACGAGATGAATTTGAAAGATATGAAGCAGCTACAAAGGAAATGCTACCAGATGTTGATTACAAGGCAGCTCAAACTCGCAAACGTATCAGAAAGAAGGTACCCAATGACGGAGATGCACCAGAAGTATATCTGAATGCCAGAGATAAATTTCTTATCACCACCTTTTACACAATTGTTGACAAACTTGAAACTGAGATGAGAAGAAGAGGAGAGATATACAAAGAAATAGCAGAGAGATTTTCTTTTCTAAGTGATGTGCCACATAATGTCACCACTTCATCATCTACTGAAATTGAAAGGTATTCTCAGGGTTGTAAAAAGATGATTGATGCTTACCCAGAGGACTTGAACACTAATTTCTCTGCTGAGCTTCAGCAGTTTCACTCATATGTGTGCCATAAGTTCAGTGCAAAAAAAAATGTAAAAACAAGATTCAGTCATGCTGAACTTTATAAAATAATTGTAGAAGACAATATTGAGTGTGCCTTCCCAAATGTAGAAATTGCCTTTCGTATATTTTTAACATTAATGGTCACAAATTGCTCAGCTGAGCGTTCATTTTCTCAGTTGAAGTATATTAAAAATACCAACAGAACAACTATGCAACAAGGCAGGCTGGATGCCTTATCTCTACTAAGTATAGAAGCAGATGTGTTACGTAAGATTAGTTTTGAGGATCTGATCAAAGACTTTGCAATTAAAAAAAGTAGGAGAAAACTTTTCAAATATAAATGAAGTGGAAGTATACAAAAATAAACATTATTTTCCATCTTACTGTAAGTTTTGTTTCATTTCAAAAAATAAAATTTTATTTTATGGTTTATTTTTGTTTATATTTTGAATTACATATATATGGGGCACCAAAATCTTTTAAGTGCTTAGGGCCTCTAAAGGTCTTAATCCGGCTCTGACCACCAATATGCAAGGATATCCTTGAAAAGAAGATTCTCTCGCTTGTGGCTAATGGGCTCCTACCATTGAGCCTAGTTGAGCTACATGAATTTAAGGATCTTCTTTCATGTTAGTATAACTCAAATATTTTGCTATTTTTTCCATAGCTAATATCTGATTAAAATAATTAATCATATTATTTGTATCAACATTAGACTATCGCTAGCCTAGCTAAATATTTTGATATTTTTTCCATAGCTAATCTATTGTATTTGTTTTAATTTTTAAATATTTTTTTCAGACGTCAACCCGGCTGTTCAGGTGCCATCTAGACGCACCCTGGCTAGATCTCTTGCAACAACAACCAGTACAATGAAGGAAGACATACAAGCAAAACTGGCAGCAGTTGACCATGTGTGTGTTACATGCGACATATGGTCAACTAATCACCGCAGTTTCATGGGAGTCACTGCGCATTGGGTATGCTATTGATTTAGTGTATTATTTTTATATAATTGATAAATTGACCATTGGTGATAGACTGATAGTCTGATAGACTTATAGTATAATCTTTTCAATTATTCGATATGTGTTCCTCATTCATTAATTTGGTGAGTCTTCATTTTGCTGTGATTCACAGTAATTTCACACTAATTCACTGATTCTGTCATCTGTCATTGTGTCTGATTCACAGCAAAATGTGGAAGAGTCCATATTCACAGGCTGTGAATATGGACTCTTCCACATTTTTCTCTTATGGGATGGGTCACTGATGTGATGGTATGGTAGGCGACTCATCGCTGAATTGCCTCCTTTATATCACATAGTTCTTCTCTTCAATGTTTGGTGGCGCAGTTTAGCTGGTGCGTGTCTAACCAATATTATTAAATTAAGCTTAAAAAAATGTTCATACAAACATTGATTTTATATTCTTACATTACAGATCAATGATGACTTGTCGCGAGGATCAGCTGCACTGGCATGCCGAAGATTTCGTGGAACACATAGCTTTGATAAAATTGCTGGAATATTGGACAGGATCAACTCGGAGCATGGTTTATCTTATAGAAAAGTTGTATCTACAGTCACCGACAATGCATCGAACATGGTGAAATGCTTTAAAGAGTTCGGTGTTCGTGTTCAGAATCGTACTGACGACATTGATGAAGATGATGCAGATGAAGATGATGATGAAAAAGATTCAGATGAAGAGGTTATCATCAGCAACTTTCCTGAACATTCAGGAGAGCATGGAGAGGAGTCAGTGAAACTATCATCCCATATTCGATGTGCCTCCCACACATTGAACTTGGTAGCAACAACTGATGCAGATAAAGGACTGAATTCACCTGGACTCAAGAAGATAAAGCATTCTGCAATGGGAAAATGTTCGGCGCTGTGGAATGCTGCTGGTAAACCCAAGTCAGCAGAAAAAATACAGGAAATAACTGGCGTCCAATTTAGGTACCCATGCGTCACCCGATGGAACTCAATGTACGACTCATTAAGCCAAATATATAAACATAAGAACGACGTGAATGTAGCTCTTGAAGAACTGAATCTACCCATCCTCAAAGACAATGAATTGGAATTTATTTCAGAATATTTGTCTGTTCTAAAACCAATTGCAGCAGCCCTCAACAAATTACAGGCAGAGAAAGAATGCTACTACGGTTGTCTTCTTCCAACAGTCCTAGTGACTCAAGATGCCCTCGCAAGATTGGAGCCTATCCAACCAAACGACCTGCGCTTGAGACACTGCATGCCATTACTGGCAGCAGTCGTCTCTGGCTTCAATGCCAGATTTGGTCATTTTTTGTCGTTGAGCCCCGAGGTAACTGATGCCGTTTTGGCCTCAGTATCTCATCCGTATTTCAAACTTAGATGGATATCATTGTTGCAAGGGCCTAATTTCGGCGATCATGAAGCAATCAAGTCTCAAGTAAAAGACAAGCTGCAAATGGCTGTAAGAAATTGTAATTCTGACAGCAGTGGTAATAGTTTGGTGAACTCAGACTCATCATCTGAAGACGATTTCTTCAGAACTATGGACGGCTCATTCTCTGCTCCTAACAACAAGGAAGACTTGGAAGTCCTCAATTATTTGCAGGACACCAGTAAGGCACTCGACTCTTTAGATAGGTATCCTGCTATAAAGAAGATCTTCAAGAGGTATAACACCACGCTACCTTCCTCTGCACCAGTGGAACGGTTGTTTTCGTTTGCTGGCATGGTTCATAGCCCCAAACGAAGTCGTCTCTCGGATGGTAACTTTGAACAATTGGTTTTGCTGAAAGCAAATGTTTACAGCGGTTGAACATTAAATTAACACTCTTAACTTGCGGTTTTTACCCTTATATTGTCAGTAATTGCGTACTGCAGTAAAACTGTAAAATTAAATTCTATGTAAAAAATGTTTACTTATATATGCTGACCATTCATTGATATGGGTTATGGACCTGGTGAAATGAGAATTGAGAAAAATAGAACTAAAAACTATATGTAGGTCATTTAATAGTTTTTTCTTTGCTGATAAGTTATGATAATACTAAGTTTTAAGTTTACCACCTGAAAAACTGAAAGGGGAATCGTCAATCCCCGTGGTTTAGATCAGGTGACATGGGTAGGATGCGATGCTTGTATTGCCTCAGCCCTCAGGGGAGTATTAGGAGTGATACTTTTCAGGCGTGATTAACAAAATAATTTGTTTTTGTTTACTCTACAAGAGTACAACTTTTTTCAATTCATATAAAAGTGATCTTAAAAAGTGATCTTGAAAAGTGATCTTCAAGATCACGATCTTGATCTGGATCTTCAAGATCACATTTTTCTGGTGATCTGATCTTGATCTTCAAGATCACATTTTTCTGGTGATCTGATCTTGCCCATCTCTGGATGTGACGAGGAAAGAGGACAGTGAAACAGAGATACTTCAATAGAAGAAGAGGTCAAAGAAACGAGATTGTAAGTAGAACAGTTCAAATGTCCGGGTTCAACCAGGCGCGCATGGGCGTTGAGAGGAAGTTCTTATTTTGTAGGCCCGGCCTCCCTCCCTCCCCTAACCCCCCTGGCTCCCCCTTAATACGCCACTGACCACCCGAAACCTTGAGATTTTTCTTGGAACCCATTCTTATATGAAAAGTTATACATCACAGGATATACTCGTATGTACCAAATTTGGTGCTTTTACCAAAAAGTGAACGATTTCACCAAAATTTAGAGCTTACTCGCTGGACGACAATGTCGCTTAACTTCGCTGATGAACGGGAAGCGATGTTACGACATTGGCTACGACCGTACGACGTATACTTTGAAAATGAAAATGAAAAGGTTTATTGGCAGACTATAGTCCATATGACAAATATTATTAATACAATGACAGTTCATATACTAAGGATAGAAATATATACATTTGATTAGAAATAATACTGTAATGTCGAAGTTAAGTGGAGCTACAGACAGACGTTTTCGTACTAAGAAGTCCATAGCTTAGAGGATAAATGGCAGGACTCATGGATAACTTGGATGATCGGGTTGGTTGATTTTTTTAATTCTTTGCATTAGACTGTGTTGAGCACGTCTTGTTACCTCCGGGAAGCTCGGGACATTGCGGGTGGCAAACATTTGCGAAGCTGAGCATCTCGGGGGTAATTTGTGTAAGAGTCTAAAAGACCTGTTGTACAACAAATTTAGAGTTCTGCCAGAACCTTTTTTTATAATTCACCCACAGTTACTGTCCGTATATATTACTGCAGAAAGTACGAAAGAGAGTGTCTTTAGCTTCACTTGTACAGAATCGAAAGTTCCTTATGGTCATATTTGCTTTAGCACACAGGCTTCGAGATTGTTTTCTTATATCCGAGTCATCACTCAAAGAGCTGGTAATAGTTTGACCCAAATACTTAAACTCTTGTACTTCCTCAATTACTTCACCATTCATTTTAAACCTTATATCAGGTGGCTGATTACAGCGTTTAGGATGAAATTGCATAACCTTAGTTTTTGCAACATTAAAAAGAATATCATGTTTCTGCGAATACACTTGTGGTAATGTCCGATTAAGAATTTAATGCTTGTTTATAAATTAATGTTCAAATATATCAAACTTATAAAATACGAGTGGGAGTGCAAATTAAAAGAATACAATAATATTTAATGGATGTAATTACAATAAATTATGGTTGAGTATAGTAGTGTCTAATTAAGAATTTTAATAATGTTTGATTAATGAAGAAGATAATAATATGTAATATGTAAAAATTAAGATAAATGATGGTTTGTTTATTAAAATTATTAAATACGAATGGGCAACACAAGGAGTCAGCCCACGAAGACTGGGTTTCTAAAAATACCCGGCAGTCATCCGGGCAGGCGTGGGCCAGTAAGGTGTTGGGTGTTAGAACGTAATTTAAAATGTAGGTTATTATTTTGGTGTCTCTTTCGGCTTAAGTATAATTAAATTCATCCCACAAGCGTCCCCCTTTTTCTGAATCATTTTCGAATTAAATAAAGTGTCACAAAATGTAATGAAGAATGTAATTAACCCCCTTCCCCCTTCGCGTGGTCCGACGGTTTTTCAGAGATTCGGCGTGGCTACCATGAATTTATACGGTACAGTGAAAACGAGTGTACAGAGAAAGCAAGCGATAAATGGAATAGCGAGTAAAAATAATGAAATATAATTAATAAATGAGGTAAACAATACACACTTCGCAGACTTTTAGTAGCCGATCCAGACCTTTAACAGGGGGACTTATTAACACCATATCATCGGCATAAACTAAGTTATTTATCCTTGTGTTATCTATACAACATCCCACTGTTGCCTCATTAAGTGAAGCAATTAATCCGTCGATATACACATTAACTAGCATAGGGGAGAGCAAGGAGCCTTGTCTCACCCGGCAAGAGGAGCCAAAACACTCGGATAGTACATTGCCCCACCTAACAGTGAAAGATTGGTGGGAATACCAAAATTTCAATAAAGTTAATATGTACATGGGAACCTTCCTGTCTTCTAGTTTTGCAAATAAAATATTGTGGTTCACCCTATCATGAGTGGGACCTTTTAAAGCCAAACTGATTAGATGTCCATAGGAAATCATTTAATCGGTGTAACAACAGTTTTTCTAGTAGTTTCGAGAAGCAGGAAGCGACAGCAATAGGCCTGTAATTATTGCTGGACAGAATGTCTCCATACTTATTTTTGACCAGGGGCAAGATATATACCCTCATGAACTCTGCAGGGATATAGCTATACTTTATAGCTATACTATATAGCTATACTTTACTTCAAAGACAAAATAATGTTTGAAAAAAAAGAAAATAATTGTTTCTTTATTATTTCCCTATGTTCGCGCTCTTCAAGATGCCCAGTATTTCTCCCGTGTCTAGTGATCGTCTCCATATCCAGTATAGGGACTCAGCGATTGCATTTTTGCAGTTTTTGATCAGTGTGGCATTCCATTTATCCGGTCCTGCTGCTGAGTGTGTTTTTAGTTTCCCTATGGCTTGTATAATATCATCCGTCTTAAAGTCGAAATCCGTTATACTTTCCCTTTGTGGTTCTTCAAAGAACGCGTTTCTATCGCATATCAGTTTGTCAGTTTTTGGGATACTGAAAGTTGATTCGTACTGAGCTCTTTATATTTCTGATACTTCTGTTAGATCATCAGATAATGCACTGTTCTCATTTTTTAAAGGTCTGATAGTCGCATGGTTTTTCGACTTTCTTTTTGCGAAATTATAGAAGTACTTTGAGTTAGCCTTTATCGCTTCTCTCGCGTCATCTTCTTTTTCTGTATGCTTCTCGATTAGTTCCTGTATGACGACATCGATACTTTGCAGTTTATTATTTAATATTTTTCTGATGTTATCTTTACATTTACTTAATTTTGCCGTCACTCTTTTTCTTTTTCGAAACAATGACCTCTTTTGTCTTTCGAACGTGCTTCTCTTTTCTCTTTGTTGTATCTCTGGGACATGTTTTTCTCAATTTCTAACGTCTTCTCCTCTAACATCATTCGCATCTCCTCCGTTGTCTTGGCTTCGAAAATGGTTTCCCAATCTATTACTTCCATGCTGGCTGTCACATCATCCCAGTTTATAGCTTTGAAGTGAAAATTAAAAATTTGCTTCTTTCGGTTGTGCATGTTCTTTCCTTTCCTGTTGCCTTTATATTAGTCATTATTTCAATGATGTTGTGGTCCGATATCATAGTTGGGGATTTTTCTATATTATCAATTAGATTACTGTTGTCTCTGAATACCAAATCTAGGCAGTTGTTTTTCTTGTGTTTTCTGTTATTTCTTGCGTTAACATAATTTCATCAGCTAGAGCTAGTAGCATTTTTATCTGCTCCTGGTCTTCTCGTGTGCCCCCCTTGTCCTGGTGTATACATATTTTTTCCTATCCTTTTATATTTCATTAATGGGAAATTAAAATCACCACATAGAAAACTATTTGGGGTTGGAGAGTGTAGACCTTTTACCAAGTTTCTTACCTCTGTAATGGAATCTGAAAATTTTGAGGTTAGCGTGTTTTGGGGTCTGTACATTACAATTAGTACCATATTTAATTTTTCAATTTTTGCTGCTACACATTCTACGTAGTTGTTTGGAGTACTTATAGTCATTTGTGGCATATGCCTTTCGCGTGTGTAAATAGCGCATCCTCCTTTACGTCTCACTGTTCTGTCGGCTCGGAGGATGTTATAGTTGTCAATTTGTATTTCTTTTTTGTCAATACAATAATTTGTCAATAATTTTCACAGTTCGCCTTGCAGTCCTTTAGATGAGTTTCCGTGAGGCATGCAAAGTCTGCTCCGGCTTCTTGCATGAGTCCTTTCAGGTATGCAACTTTGTTCGTGGAATGGTTTGATTTAAGGCCCCATATGTTGGCTAGGATTATTTTTATTTTTTCTCTCTTTTTCGCATACAGGTGGTTCCGATTTGTTTTCCAATGGGGGTGCCGGTTTCGTTGCCTTTTGGTCCTCCGAGAATTTACCTCTTTTATCTTTGTCGGTACCTGTTGTCCCGATAACGCATGAAGTGCCTTTGTTCGTACCGTCTGTCCGGCTCTCGGATTCTTATATTTATATTTGTGAGCTGGTTTTTTAATTGCTGGATAGTATTTAGTATATACAGGGTGTACATAAAGTCAGGATCTATTTTTGTGAAGCACTTGGAAATTATATGGAATTCAATCATAAAATGATAAAGTGGTAACATTTATTAAATAATTAAGAGTAGGATTCGACGTGACGCCCATCAGTATCCCTGCACAGCTCAAATCGTTCCGCAGCATTTCTAAACACATTCTGGAGCATTTGCTGGGTTATGTTATCTGCAGCAGTTCGTATACGTGTACGTAAGTTTTCAAGACTCGTAATCTTCGTCTGATAGACGTGCGATTTGATAAAGCCCCATGCAAAGAAATCTAAAGGGGTTAAATCTGGTGATCTCGCTGGCCAAGGTCTGTTGCTTCCGCGTCCGATCCAGCGATTTGGAAAACGTCCATTTAGATAATCCTGAACAATTTTGGCATAGTGACAAGGAGCACCATCATGTTGATAGACGACGGTACTAACAATCCTATCCCCAATCAGCTGAGGTTCAAGGAATTGCTGCAACATGTCCAGATAAATAAGCCCCGTAACTGTAGCTTCAGCAAAGAAAAAAGGACCATAAACCTTAGATTTTGTTAAACCCATCCAGACATTAACTTTAGGTGAGTCTCTTTCCCAAGTTTGTACGAAATCATTCGGTCTTTCATCTGCCCAATTTCGATAGTTATGGCGATTTACTTTTCCACACGTATGGAAAGTGGCTTCATCACTAAAGAGAATGTTGTCCATTAAATTATCACTCCAGATTTGTTCTACGAGATCAGCACACACAGCACTTCGTCGAGGGAAATCTTCCTCATGTAAATCATGTAAAACCTGCAAATGATAGCTTTTCTTCTGCAAATTAACTTTCAGAATTTTGTGCACAGATGACGTCGGGAGGCCGAGTCTGTGTGATGCAGCACGAACGGACGTACGTGGCTCCTCAGTGATAATTCCGCGTACTGCATTCACGGTAAGATCTGACATACACGGTCGTCCTGATCTTGCTTCATCATTTACAGATCCCGTTCGTTTAAATTTGTTCACCAATTTTCGTATTGTCTTGTCTATTGGCCCCGGCTTATGAAATCTCCTTCTAAACTTCTCTCTGATGTCATTGTATTTCTTTCCCTCGTTTTGCCAAATTACTATTGCCACACGCTCTTCTGTTTTCATTCTAAGGGCTTCTGAAAAGAAAAATAGAAAAAAATAATTATTTCACAAAA
Source organism: Bathynomus jamesi (assembly GCA_023014485.1). Classification (NCBI taxonomy): domain Eukaryota; kingdom Metazoa; phylum Arthropoda; class Malacostraca; order Isopoda; family Cirolanidae; genus Bathynomus; species Bathynomus jamesi. The sequence goes on along the minus strand of JAJOZX010002674.1, from coordinate 4,502 downwards.
ATAGATCCTGACTTTATGTACACCCTGTATATATATATATATATATATATATATAGGCGGGGCCACCAGCTTGACCTTCGCAGGGCCGGATTAAGCATTGTTAGTGCCGGGGGCAATGAATATTTTCGGGCCGGTGTCACTAGAAAAACACTAGAAAAACAATTCTTTACCTGATACATCATACATGAGTGATGTGATCAGCTGACTAGGTTCGATCAACAAAAACGAAACAAAAACAAAGATGTGATTACAGAAAATGTATACTTTGTTCACCTAAATGGGATACTAAACTAGGTTTTGTAGAAGCGGAATGTAGAATTTTTTCTTCTTCACGGTCGACCAATTATTTCAACGGTAGATCGTAGCGTTTACATAGTTTCTTGGGGTCGGTCAGCATCTTGGGGCCGGTCAGCATCTGAGGCCGGGGGAAAATGCCCCCTTTTCCCCCATTACTAATCCGCTACTGGACCTTCGTATGAAGAGAGACCAACATACGGAACTTAAACGAAATTAAAGAAGTATAATTTTCAATTTACTTTTTTACTAGATTTGGAAATAAAAAGTTACCCCTTTAGGTTTTAATTTTTGCTTTTCTTTACTAAATATTTTCTAATTTTATTAAAATTTTATTTACTATTTATAAACTTTCGTAAAATTGAAATAAATGTAAACTATTAAAAACAGAAAAAAAATAGACAATTTATTAATTGCGGCCAAATATGTTTTTACAAGCAGTTGGCTTAGAAATAAAATTTTGCAATCTTCCTTTGGGAAGACCAAAACAAAAAAAGAAGAATAGGTGTTAGTAGTATAGCGAAGTTATAGCACCTTAAAATAAGAAAAAAAGGGATTTTTTTTCTGTGCATTTAATATTTTATAGTTTATTTGTGTAATTATATTTATGGTTGTGAAAAGTCTCATTATATTGTGATATTAAAGTTTCTATTGTTTGAATGTTTGTTTGAGGTATTTTTGTCTCCTTTGGACAATTTATGGTCATATTCTTATATACTGTAATTGACCAGTAAATTTATTTGGTATCCGAATCCAATCGCATTGAATGGTCTCCCATTCAACTAAACCTTATTTTCTATTTAATTAAATGAAACGAAACTTTCCAAAATAATGAAAAACATTTTTACACAGATTCGAGACAAGACTAAATTTGGAATGCAATCTTAGCTAAATTACTTCTTATTTAAGTTTAATTTTGTTTCATTTTAATTTAAAGAAAACGGGAAAAGATGAAAGAGAAAATGGAGAAATTGGAGTAAAAGAGAAGTGGGAAAGGCATCGGGAAAGCCTGAACGAGTATTACACTTTGAACGACAAAACCAAAACTAACAGTTTGTCTCGAAATGGAGTCCAGAAACATTTTCTTCCAATTTTAATGTCTACATAATTTGTAAAAGTCGTTCTTGTAAATGTAGATTAAATATAGTTCGGTAGAGACAGGTGGAGTCACGGCCGTGCAGAGAGGGGTGGAGCAACAGGGGCTTGAACACCTGACCTTTTAACGCTATGACTCTGAAGTCATGGAGGGAAAAGGGCAGCTATAATTAGCGACGGCTGTGAAATTATCCTGCAACTCGAAGGAAGTGTGCTTTTCTGGCTCTGAGCCTCTGCTGCTTAAATGTTCTCTGCACGGCACTGGGTAGAGTTAGATTAGGTTAGCTAGTGTAATCTGCATGAAATTTAGTATACACTTTAAGGGTTAAACCACCTCTAACTTAATATATTCATTTGTACTAAGTACAATTTATTTGTGCAATTATATTTTTTAGTATAGAAAATCTCATTAAATTCTAATATTAAGGTTTTCATTTCTTTAGATGTTTGTTTGAGTTGGTGTTTCTGTCTCTTTTGCAGAATCTAAGGTCATACAACTTAAATGACAAATAAATTTATTTGGAATCCGAACCAAGACCTTTTTACATCACCCTGTGAAGACAAATTTAGATCTGTAGTTCGAGAATCAATGACTAACGAGGTTGGGTAGCGAGTGGCCCGACGGTTCTTGATATACTCTTTTATTCCTGATTTGGACCTATACAGCCTTCGTGGCGAAGCTCTTGTCCACATGTGCCCTACTCCGTCTGAGGTTCATACACTTAATACGACAGTGGACCCTTGAGCTTCAGCGGTGTTAAATAATTAGTAATAATGCCACGCTCTCTTCGACCTTATGGTTCTATTAACACTTACTACCACCCAAGATTAAACCAAACGACACTCACTCATAAATTAGAACAACATCAGTTTACTCATAATTTAATGGAATCTACCGAGATGACGTCACGAGTCTTTTTTTTCTGTTTTAAGAAATTATTCAAGTAATGGTAGGTCTATTTTCATAAAATATAAATTATAAATTTCACTTCTCAGTTCAAATAATTCACTTTTCATGGGGTCATTCCGCGGCCGACATACTGTAAGTTTACCTTTATTCAAAATTGGCGTCATAAACAAATAAAATGACCTTGCAAATTAAAATTGGAAAAACTTTCAAAATTACGTTATCGAATGAGGAGAATAAAACATTATTTTAAACTACTAAATCACGAGTCACACTCGTAAATGGCAGAGAACTTTTTAATATAATCTCAAAATTGTTTACTTTAAAGAACGTTTTTACAAAACGACTCAGAAATAATATTGATTCATATAAACTCCTGATTTTAGTTCGAAGTGTTTCAATCCTACTGGATTACTAACACCATTTTTTATTTTTCGTCTCCCCGAAAAAAAGTTATAAAATTCAAAATAATGGTAGAATATTTATTCTTGGTTTGGCACCAATCAATAAATTTCACATTTTGTTTCTGACATTTACAGTTTACATTTATTTCAATTTTATGAAAGTTTATAAATAGTAAGTAAATTTTAAAAAAAAATTGAAAAACACTTAATAAAGAAAAAGAAATTTCCAAAAATAGAGGGGTAACTTTTTATTTTCAATATCTAATAAAAAAGTAAATTGAAAATTCTATTTCGTTTAAGTTCTGTGTGTTGGTTTCTCGGTACTTTTAGGTTATCTCCCCCTTACCACTTTTGACAGAATATTTTCGTTAAAACTAACGAAAATATTACGACTTAACCTAACCAATTATCAAGGGCGTACAGTTCATCTATTAGTAAATAGTAAATACTATTCCAGAAACAAACAATGTTATAATTAATAAATAATAGATCAACTGTACACCCTTGATAATTGATTAGGTGAAGTCGTGATATTTTCGTTAGTTTTAACGAAAATATTCTGTCAAAATTGATAGGGGGGAGATAACCTACAAGTACCGGTCTCTCTTCACACGAACTTCAAACTGGTTGCCCCGCATATATATATATATACACATACACACACACACATATATATATATATATATATATATATATATATATAAGCACACTGGACAAAAAATTAGTCACCCCTAATAGCACCGATAGTAGGAAGTTCAAGGTCACACAGAGGGCGCTGATGTAGCATTGGTAAGTGACAAGTAGCGGTGACGTAGCACACAGGATCAGATCTGTTTCGTGAGGTGGTGAAGAACAAAGTGTGTGTTGGATATAGTCTGCAAAATGGGTCGTGAGGCAGACGTTACTCAGTGGCAAAAAGGAGCCATCGTGTTTGGCAGAGCCCACGGACACAAAATGTCTGAAGTAGCCCAATTTGTTGGTGTGTCAACGCGTACTGTCCAGCGAGTTTACAAAGAGTGGTGTAGTTCGCAATCAACTGACAATCGACGGCGTAACTGTGGCCGGAAAACAATTCTCGACAATAGGGGCCGCCGCCATGTTTCTCGTCTAGTAACTGCAAATCGTTTTCAAACCAGAGAACAATTGCTCCAAGAAACCAATGAGGTTCTCCAGCGACCAATTTCCGAACGGACATTGCAACGAGAACTGCATGCGATGGACATCTGGAGCAGGGTACCACGGAACAGTGGTGGGCGCGGTACCAAAATTTGGGGGTGCGTTACGCGGTACTGCGGTACCTCAGCATGCCCAGTGCGTTACGCGGTACTGCGGTACTTTTTCAGGTCCCCCTGGTGCGTTCCGCGGTACTGCGGTACTGCGCACAAGAACAACACAAGTAATAGCACATATTTTCAGAAATTGCATATCGGCGATTTCGCACCTGAACTTTCTGCCATAATGGCTAAAAATCGATCTTTGTCACAGAAATGTAACACACGTGCAACCGGCTCAAAAGCAAGCACTGCACTGAGGCGTTGTGATAGGATGGCAACGTAACATGTTCTGAATGAAAACTTAACGTGTCTAGAGTTAGGCTGATGCAACACACGCAGCATTCGTCTTACTGTACTCCTGTAATAAGGTTTACTTCAAAAAAAGTGTTAATTTTTTGAAAAGTCGTGTTTGTCGGTACCGCGGAAAGTACCGCGGGAAATTTGAATGCGGTAGTGGTACTGCTGTACTTTCAGCGATCCTTTGCGGTACTGCGTTATGCGGTACCGGTTTGGTAGTGCGGTAGTACC